>CM040399.1:17571984-17974484 GCA_022702515.1 Ilyophis sp. 1 JC-2022 | reverse complement strand
GTCCGGTGTGTGTGGGGGGCGCTGAGCTGGTCCAGTGTGTGGGAGGCGCTGAGCTGGTCCGGTGTGTGTGGGAGGCGCTGAGCTGGTCCGGTGTGTGTGGGGCGCTGAGCTGGTCCGGTGTGTGGGAGGCGCTGAGCTGGTCCGGTGTGTGGGAGGCGCTGAGCTGGTCCGGTGTGTGGGAGGCGCTGAGCTGGTCCGGTGTGTGGGAGGCGCTGAGCTGGTCCGGTGTGTGTGGGGGTCGCTGAGCTGGTCCGGTGTGTGTGGGGCACTGAGCTGGTCTGGTGTGTGTGGGGCGCTGAGCTGGTCCGGTGTGTGTGGGGCGCTGAGCTGGTCCGGTGTGTGGAGGAGGCGCTGAGCTGGTCCGGTGTGTGGGAGGCGCTGAGCTGGTCCGGTGTGTAGGAGGCGCTGAGCTGGTCCAGTGTGTGTGGGGCGCTGAGCTGGTCCGGTGTGTGGGAGGCGCTGAGCTGGTCCGGTGTGTGGGAGGCGCTGAGCTGGTCCGGTGTGTGTGGGGGGCGCTGAGCTGGTCCAGTGTGTGGGAGGCGCTGAGCTGGTCCGGTGTGTGTGGGAGGCGCTGAGCTGGTCCGGTGTGTGTGGGGCGCTGAGCTGGTCCGGTGTGTGGGAGGCGCTGAGCTGGTCCGGTGTGTGGGAGGCGCTGAGCTGGTCCGGTGTGTGGGAGGCGCTGAGCTGGTCCGGTGTGTGGGAGGCGCTGAGCTGGTCCCGTGTGTGTGGGGGGCGCTGAGCTGGTCCGGTGTGTGTGGGGCGCTGAGCTGGTCTGGTGTGTGTGGGGCGCTGAGCTGGTCCGGTGTGTGTGGGGCGCTGAGCTGGTCCGGTGTGTGGAAGGCGCTGAGCTGGTCCAGTGTGTGTGGGGTGCTGAGCTGGTCCGGTTTGGCTATGCTGGTGTGCTTGGTGTCCTGGCGGAAAGTGGGCTCTCAGAAAATGCCTGTGGGTTGGTGGGTTCCTGATAGGTGTGTGGTAATGTGGCTGAAGGATTGGAGGCTCTCCTCTGTATTCCCTTGATGGGTGAATATCTCTGCCTAGTGCTGCATCTTTCAATGTTCTGGAAAACTGGCTGACCGTGTGCTTGTTTAGGTGCACGTGATCATAGAGGTCCTGGGGTGAGATGGTGGAGTGGTGAGCCAGGTGCACGTTAGGCAGGAGAGCACATCCTCTGGTGATGTCTGCATTGACTCTTTGGATGGTGGCCGGGTGGAAGTCCTTGCGGGGCAGTTGAGTAGAGGATCATTTTGGAGTTGGGGAATGCCTCAGTTGACCGCTCTGCTACTCTGCAGACCAGTCCTCTAACTCTTGCTCTGACCTTAGGTCGTTGGTGCCGGTGTGAATTATTATATAAGTAGGTTTGCCAAGTTTTCGGACAGCAAATTTTTGTTGCTCTCCGTCCTGGAAAGAGTTTGTGCTCTTGCAGGAATTTTCCGTTGGAGTCTATGATAGCAACGTCTGTGTCTGTGTGTGGTGTTGTAGGTTTGCTGGGTGTTTCAGCAACTTGTATGCAGGGGGCTGCAGGGGTGCTGGGGTCAAAGGGAAGGGCAGCATTGCTCTCTGTCACAGTCTGGGGGGGGGGCTGGGTGTGAACTGGGGGGGGGGGGCTCTGTGTGTGGAGGGGCGGGGGGGGGCTGGGTGTGAACTGGGGGGGGGGCTCTGTGTGTGGAGGGGCGGGGGGGCTCTGTGTGAGGGGGAGGGGCTGGGTGTGGACCGGGGGGTCTCTGTGTGAGGGGGAGGGGCTGGGGGGGGACTGGGGGGGCTCTGTGTGTGAGGGGAGCACTCCATGCAACTTGAATTATCATTTTAATTTAGGTGTCTTATCTACTAGCTAGCTCGTTGAACAAATTAAATATTTCATAGGAGACATCGGTATCAGTGAGAATAGCTGTCAAATTAATTTAATTGGCTACAATACTTCACATGGTTGAGTTTGTTTTACATAATCTTTCCCATGAGGAGTGAAAGAGTTATGTAGCTACTGTGTTACGGACCTACCCCTCTGTAATGTAATCTAGCTAGCTAGCTACATGCAATCTGACTTTACAACCTAAATAAACTCAAAACTCGGTTGTTTTAATTAAAATTTACCATTAATCCACTTCTTAAAGATAATGTGCAATTCTGGCCACTTGTTCTAAAAGTAGCGCTGATGAGCCGAACACACAAACCGCTGTGTTAGGTAGCACCGAAGAAGAAGAAGTTTTGCTTGCGAATCACAAGTTCAGTGTGTGTGAATCGACACAGGGAAAAACAGCGGAATATTTTTCTCAAAATTCTGTCCGTAAATCCAAGCAGACTAAGCATGTCCTTCGATCGGCAAATGTAGATTCGCCAGTTCGCAAGCCAAGCTTTTGATTTGTACATGTGAACATTGGAAACATATCTGTAAATGTTATTTGCATTTGTGAATATAATTTTTGCATTCATCCAAATGATGATTTACGAAACACAAATTGAGAGGTGTTTGTGTGTGGATGGAAAACACATACTTGTGGATTATTTTTATGAAACACAAATTGAGAGGTGTGTGTGTGTGGATGGTAAATACAATTGTGGATTATATCCGTGAACACAAATTGAGAGGTGTGTGTGTGGATGGTAAATACAATTGTGGATTAAACTTTTGTGCTTGTTTATTTTTGATAGAAATCTACCTCCATACACTTAATGTTAACGGCGCCAGAGATGGGGTAAAGAGAGTATTGGTAGCTGAAGTGGTGAAACAAAAAAGACTGAATGTCCTTTTTTTTTACAAGAGACTCATAGTAATGTAGAAAATGAGACGGAGTGGAAACTATGGTGGGAAGGAGATTGTTTTCTGAGTCATGCGACAAACTTGAGTGCTGGGGTTGCCATTTTATTTTCACCTGCTCTTAATGTTAAATTATTGGCCAAGGAGGAAATTGTAAAAGGGCGGCTTTTATTTGTGAATGTAGAAATATTGGGGATTCCTTATGTTTTTATTAACATTTATGCCCCAAATGTGGGGACTGATAGGCAGTTTTTGTTTGAACAGTTACATCAAAAACTTTTGAAAATTGCAGATAGCGATGCAGTTTTTATTATAGCGGGTGATTGGAACTGCACATTAGATTTTACTATGGACAGAAATGGTGCGGAACCTCATTTTAAATCTTCTGATTTTCTTAAGAAGCTCTTAAATCATTTTGATCTGTGTGATGCCTGGAGAGAACAATATCTAAATGTGAGACAGTACACATGGGTAAAGAGTGCATTAAATACAGTGTGTGCAGCCATGTTAGATTCCCAAAAATGAAACATTAGGACTCTGGTGGGAGGTGGGCAAGGTGCAGATTAAAACTTTTTGTCAGCAGTACACAGATTATAGTAGAAGGGCTGTGAGGGAGCTAGAAAAGGAAATTGCTCAAATTGAGGAGGAGGTGATAAGGAGCAATAATACTGGTATGTTGCAGGCTCTTAATGAGAAAAAAAGAAATCTGGCTACTATACTGAAAGAGAAGGTTAAGGGGGCTCTGATTAGAGCCAGATTCTGCACATTAAATGACATGGATGTTCCTAGCAAGTTCTTTTTTAATTTGGAGAGAAAGGTGGTACAACGCAAAGAGTTGTGCTTCCTGGTGGGAGAACGACTGCTGACCCTGGGGAAATCCGGGAGGAAGTGGTGTGTTTTTACAAAGAACTTTTTAAAGCAGAAGATGTGGACATGCAGCAGGTTGCAGAACTTCATAAAGACCTACCATAGCTAACTTCAGAATAAAAGGTGGAGTTGGACTCTGAGCTCAGTATGCAGGAGATTCCTGAGGCTGTGGGACAGATGTCTTCAGGCCGTGCCCCTGGCATTGATGGATTACCTGCTGACTTTTATAAAAAGTTTTGGGGATGTATGGGGCAGGATTTTTATGGGGTGGTTATGGAGGGTATGTAGAAACAGGAGCTTCCACAAAGCTGTCGCCGGGCAGTGCTCACAATGCTGCCGAAAAAAGGGGACTTGTGCCTGTTGACTTTTATGCACCGATTATAAGATACAGATGAACCTCGATCCAACGGACTAATAGGGGGGAGCAGTTGTCCGTTAAAGCCGTTTGTCCGTTGCAGCGACGAAATCACTATAACAAGAGATATGTAGCGCACAACAACCAGGCAAACCGACGCTTGTACGCTTGTAAACAACACGTGCGCGCCGCCAAGCGGACGCTTACTCAAGTAGCGGTCTCAGTTCGCGGACGCTTACTCAAGTAGCGGTCTCGGTTCGCTTCACCCGGGAGTTTTAAACGTTCGGACCAGATATTCACTAGCGGATTGTGTCCGTTGGATCCGGAATCCGTTGCATCGGTGTCCGTTGGATCGAGGTTCATCTGTACTGTCAAAATGTATAGCAAATAGAATAAAAAAATATGTTTCTATATATATATAAATAAATATATATAAATAAAATAAAATAAATATGAGGAGGGGCTTCTCCTCCCTTACTGTTACTGCAGCCATGGGAGAGTGGAGCAGGAGGAGGAGCTTCTCCTCCCTTACTGTTACTGCAGCCATGGGAGAGTGGAGCAGGAGGAGGGGCTTCTCCTCCCTTACTGTTACTGCAGCCATGGGAGAGTGGAGCAGGAGGAGGGGCGTCTCCTCCCTTACTGTTACTGCAGCCATGGGAGAGTGGAGCAGAAGGAAGGGCTTCTCCTCCCTTATTGTTACTGCAGCCATGGGAGAGTGGAGCAGGAGGGGCTGATACTGTCCTTCAGTACTCCTGAGCTGGGGGAGTTTGAAACAGTTGGGAAGAAAGCCCTATACAACACCTGTGTGAAGGTGATGAATCTACAATCACTGGCAGAGCTGAGTGCCACAAAGTGGACTGAGATCTTTGGCCCAGACTCTTCCAATAGAGGCAGCTGGAGAGCCCTGTACAAGCGTCCCATTGAAAAACGGACTGCTGACCTCCAGTGGAGGATTGCTAACGGGGCTGGAGCTACGAACAGACATCTGGCGCACCTAGATCCAGGGGTGGGGGAGGAGTGCGCACCTAGATCCAGGGGTGGAGGAGGAGTGTGCACCTAGATCCAGGGGTGGGGGAGGAGTGCGCACCTAGATCCAGGGGTGGGGAGGAGTGTCCTTTTTGTTCTCAAGTTGAGACACTGGAACATCTTTTTATCAAATGTGTTCAGTTAGGTCGGCTCTTTTAGTTATTAAAGCAGTGGTTTATTTCTTCAGTGGAGGTTTTCACCTTTAAAATGTTTATTTTGGGTCCGGAATATGGGGGGGGAGGGGGGGGGGGGGGCGGGCGTTGTTTGTGCTTGTTATTTAAAAAAAATTTGTCTCTCTCTCTGGTACAGGGTCTTGCCACCCTTTATTCATATAAGCGCACCCCAGTCAATATGCTTACATGCAAACTCATATTCATACATAAACATTCAGGTTACAGTCTTTTAAAACCAGAAAAATCCATTAAAATGCAGAGACGTTATAGTATCGCTTGTAAGTACCAGAAAATAAGATATCAAGAGACTTTTGATGCGTTTGGATCACAGACATCAGGAAGTCATGGCATGCAAAGGATATGTGACCAAATATTAAAAATGATTGCTTTTTTTCTATATATAAATGCAGGGGTGCCAATAATTGTGGCACATGTTGTTTTGTTAAAAATAATTATTTCGTGATGAGGGATTTTTTTCTCTCATAATAAATTCACTTCAATTAAAGGTTGATTTTTCTCATTTTTTCAGTGTGAGATTAAGCTAATTCACCAAACGGTGAATTTTTTATAACCCCTTTTACTCATCTTTACCAGGGGTGCCGATAATAGTGGAGAGCACTGTATATTACTATGTGTAAAAATTCAAACTCTTAAACAGCCATAATCACCAATTAAATTTAAAGTCACACAGTACACAGCACTACTCACCCCAGTCTCTGTAGTTTACAGTTTGGACTCATCAGTCCAGCAGAGAGCAGCTTCACTCCTGAATCTCCCAGGTTATTGTAGCTGAGGTCCAGATCTCTCAGGGGTGAGTTTGATGACTGGAGAGCTGAGGCCACAATATCACAGGACTTCTCTGTGAGGTCACAGCTGTTCAATCTGCAAAATAAGAGTTAATATATTATAGTATAATAATATTAGGTATATATAAAACATGTAACATTTGAAATGCAACAATGATAGTGTTCAGTGAGGAAGAGTGAAATTGAGGATTTTAAGGTTGTCGATGCTATGAGGAAGATCTCTGTGCTACACTCTCCAACTGCAGCACTTTGGACCTGAGAATTAGACATCCGGCTGGACTGAACTCTGACAGTTCTACTGATGTGATTCTGACCCAAATGGCCCCTTTTCTTATACTGTAAGTTCTCTGAATTGTGGCTAAGGGCCCATCTACCTTTTCTATGATCCTTTCTCTGGATTTAACCCTCCCATCCCATCCCAGAGGTGCAGCTGCCATCTTTCAGAGTGGACAGTGGGTTCGTTTGTAATGCTTTGGGACATTTGGCACAGCTACCACCAAAAGTAAAGATGTAAAAGTTAAAACACATCTTTCAGTGTGGATACTGAGTTATCCTCTGATTATTTACTTTCGGTTTTAACTGTGACAAACTTCCCACAGCATTGCAAGCTAACACACAGCTAAAGGTGGATTCACTTTATAAACAGCACTGCAAGCTAACACACAGCTATAGGCAGATTCACTTTATAAACAGCACTGCAAGCTAACACACAGCTAAAGGCAGATTCACTTTATAAACAGCACTGCAAGCTAACACACAGCTATAGGCAGATTTACTTTATAAACAGCACTGCAAGCTAACTCACAGCTAAAGGCAGATTAACTTTATAAACAGCACTGCAAGCTAACACACAGCTATAGGCAGATTAACTTTATAAACAGCACTGCAAGCTAACTCACAGCTAAAGGCAGATTAACTTTATAAACAGCACTGCAAGGTAACACACAGCTAAAGGCAGATTCACTTTATAAACAGGAAGTAATACACATACTCATGTATATGTATGTATGAGATAAAAGTTTATAATAGGAGATGAAGGAAATGGAATTTAAGGAATCTGTATGTAGGGTAGACAATCACAACAAGGACCATCACTGTAGACTCTTGCAGGAGGTCATGCAACATATATAGAAATGATAGATTCAATCATAAGATGTGATAACGTGATAAAGTGTTCTTTCCCTTACAGTGCATCCAAAATATGTGGCTCACTTATGGGGTGTGCCTCTCTGCAAGAACCAATAACTGCATTGGCCTCATGAATACGGTTATCAGGTTACTCACTGGGTATATTGTTAGTGTCACTAGGCGGATGTGCAGCTCCTCTGGGATAGCTGTTAGAGTCAGTGTCCAGATGGATCTGAATGTTATTTAATATAATAATAGAGAGGTCATGCCCCAGGATATTTAGATACTCTCACTACCCAGATGGGGTAAGCCTTGATTAGGTTGATCCCAGGGATAGTCTCAGTACCCAGATCTGCTGATTTTACAGGTTAAGTAACTTCTTCATGGCACAAGTCTATGAATCACAAGTTTCCTGGATGAGCGGTATGTTTACCTCCTAGGATAGAAGGTCTTCATGTGAGAGAACACTTATATGAATGTGTGGTAGCAGTAGGTAGAGAGAGAGACTCTGCGTGGCAGATAGCAGCGCATCGGTTGAAGATGTACTATTTGCCGTTGCAGAACAGGTAGGGGGTGGCAATATAGTTTCGGCATCTCGCATGAATAAGGCAGTTTTAATTTTCTTTTAAAAAGTTAGTTTTGTTACAAAACTAATTGCAAGTGGCTTGTGGATTAGATGCGTTTTGTGCAGGTAAATCCGCTTTCAGCACCAGCAACGAGGGTAACAATTTAAAATGTGCCTCCGTTTATTAAGAATAAAGCCATTGAAAAGGAGCTTTCGCGCTTTGGAAAGTTCGCTGGTCCCATGATAATTATCTTTTTGGGGTGTAAAATCGCCAAACTAAAACATGTTCTGTCTTTCCGGAGTCAGATATCGATGTTTTTAAATTCGTCTTCACATACACTGGAAGTGTCTTTTCGTTTAAAACACGGGGAAAGCTCGTTCATGGTGTTTGCTAGTACGGACAGTTTAAGATGTTTTGAGTGTGGGGAGATAGGACATCTGAAGCGAGCTTGCCCGCATAAAGATAAGGATAATGTGCCAGAGAGCGAAAATGCACAAAGTGCAAGAAAAGAGGCTATTGGAGCGACTGATTCTCAGTCCAGCAGTGCCTCTAATTCACAGGCCAACGCGGAGCCGGGGAGTCAGCCAAATGAGGATGCTGGTGAAGGCACGAGTAAGACAGGTGAGCAGGTCGGGGTTGAGGATCAGATGGCGGACAGAGCGGGGCGGTCTGAAGTTAAAAGAGCTAAGAGTAGCAGACAGAGGGGGGACACAGGCCAGTGTTTCCCGAAAGGAAGAAAGGCAGGGTAGAATGCGAACCTATATCAGAAGTTTCAGATGTAAATATTGGGGAAAGTGGCCAGGATTCGGAGGGAGTAGAACCTGCGCTGGGAGTCCCAAAAATAAGTGGAGATGCTCCGGGAGTAGGTGAAGAGATAGATATGATTGAGGAAGATGTAGGGAATAAGACATCAGATGGGATGCAGGAGGATGACGGTGAGTTATCCGATTCCTCGATTATCTCGGATATCACGGCTAGTCAAGCGGGGGATGAGACACTGTATTCCCTCGAGGATATAAATTATTATTTGGATTTAACTAAGGGGAGAGCCGTTAATGTTTTAAACTTGTTTCCGGACGGGAAAAAGGTTGTACGGTCGGCAAAACACCATATGAAGACTGTGGGTTTAGATATCCTTTCGAGCCAAAAGCGGTTTCGGCTTAAAAAAAACTGCAAAACTGTCCGCAAAAGTTTAAATAATCCGTAGATTTTAATGGATGAGAAAATGGATAAGAGGTACTTAACATTTGTTTTCAGAGCACCCTTTGTGGTTTTTTCCTTCTTTGTTCTTCACTTTCTCTTAAACATGGTGGTTATATCTCTTGGCTCTCTTAATCTGAATGGTGGCAGAGAAGCGGGGAAAGGATTCTTGCTCTCGGACCTAATTAACCGAAAGAAGCTAAATGTAGTTTCTACAGGAAACGCATACTGATAGCAATAATGAGCTGGAGTCGGGGGTTTGGTGGAGAGGGGAATCTGTTTTGAGTCATGGCACAAATGTGAGCTCTGGGGTAGCAATACTTTTTGCGCAAGGTTTGGATTTAAATATTCAAACAAAAACCAAAATTGTGCCAGGGCGTTTCCTGATAGTGAATGCTGCTATAAGAAATCACTCTTTTGTATTTATTAATATATATGCTTCAAGTGCTGGTTCAGAGAGAGTGATACTGTTTAAAAGACTGGAAGAAGAACTCAGTAAAATTGGTCAGGAGAAAACCATTGTTTTAGGGGGGGGATTTCAATTGTACAATTAATTTTACACAAGATAGGAATGGGGAGGAACCACACTTAGGTTCTGCTGGAGTCTTGGAAGGCATTTTAAAGAAAAATAATTTGCAGGATGTGTGGAGAGATAAGCACCCAACAACCAGGCAGTACACATGGGTCAGATCTGTGGGAAATAGGCTGAGCGCAGCACGCCTTGATTGGTTTTATTTGGGAAAAAATGTCTGTAATAGAGTGGTAAAGGCTAGTATTACACCCTGTGGATTTTCTGACCATCACCTTATTAGCGTTTGCATGTGTAACGCCAACACAAGCTCAGAAATCCTTTTGGAAATTTAATGACAAGCTATTACAGGATGTATCTTTCTGTGAAATGTTGGAAGAATGATTGGACACTTTTGAGCAGGCCGCATCAGCCAGAGTTAATTGGGGGGAAAGTGAGGCGCTGTTGGGCGGCTTGTGGAGAGGAAGAACCCTGCCTACATTGCCTGGGAATATTCAATGGGGTCGGCAGGGGATGAAAGTTTTAGGGGTTCATCTTGGCACTGATGAGAATGAAAAAAACAACTGGGAAGGCTTTGAGGGAAAGGTCTCTGGTAAACTGGAAAAATGGAAGTGGATTGTGCCTTGGCTGTCATATAGGGGCAGAACCCTCATAATTAACAATTTGGTGGTGGCCACATTGTGGCATAAGGTGGCAGTGTTAACCCCCTCATGAATTGTTAAGAGTGGTGCAGAGGTCCCTGGTCAATTTTTTCTGGTCGGGGCAGCATTGGCTGAAGGCAGGCGTCCTATATCTGCCACTCCAGGAAGGGGGGCAGGGCCTGATCGACCTGGAAAGCAGAGTGGCAGCATTCCGGCTGCAGGCTGCTCAAAGGTTATTATATCATAAAGATGTCTGCTGGAGGGAACCAGCTTGCAGTCTGTAGAGACGGCTGGGGAAAATGGGGCTGGACCGTCACTGGTTCCTTATGGAGCCGGAGAATCTGTACACTGACGGCTGTACGGACTTCTATAAGTCTGTTCTGAGGGCTTGGAGGGACCTGCGGATCTCCCTAGAATGGGAGATGGTCCCAAGGCAGTGGGTCCAAGAAGAGCCCCTGTTTTACAATAAACTAATAAAGATCCCAGCGGCTTTTTCAAATGCTCTACAAAACAGTTTTTGGAGAGCTGGTCTGTTTAAGTTGGGTCACCTGTGGGGCCCGGTGGGATGGAGAACTGCACGCTCCGTAGCAGAGCAGATAGGGTCTCATTCGGTGAGAACTGTTGAGAAAATACTGGATGGGATAAAGGGGGCTCTGTCTGTCGCGGTGCGGGAAGAATTTGAAAACAGGATGGCTGCAGAGGAGGGGACTGATCAGCTGGCATTTCCTGGCTTGCAGGTCGCTGCAGAGGTTGGGGAATGGCAGGAGGAGGAGGGCCACCTACTGTCTTTTAAGTCACCAGCAATGGGGGTTTTTGAGAGTGTGGGGAAAAAACAGCTATATGCAATATGTGTAAAGACACGCCACATAAATGAACTTAGACATGTCAAACAAAGCAAGTGGCATGACCTTCTTGGAGGGGGGGGGGGGGGGGGGTATCAAGGGGGGCGTGGCGGGTCTTTTATAAACAACCGCTACCAAAAAGGTCAGGAGACCTTCAGTGGAGGATAGTCCATGGGGCAGTTTCCTCAAATACCCACCTGGCACATCTGGACTGTAGGGAGTGTCCTTTTTGCTCTGAAATTGAGACAATAGCTCATGTGTTTATGCAATGTGCTAGATTAGAGGATTTGTTTTTTGTGTTGGGAGAGGTATGTGCAAGACTGGGCATAAGTTTTTCACCAAAGGTCTTTGTGTTTGGCCCAGGTTACTCCTATAGGCAAAGGTGGAAATGTTGCCTAGCAAATTTAATTCTTGGTCAAGCTAAGTTGGCGATATGGCTGACCAGGAGAAATAAAATCTGGTCAAATGGGCCTGTCGCGCCTAAGGGTGGAGTACGCACATGCAGAAATTAAAAATGACTTGGAGGGGTTTAAAAGAATATGGGCTGTGTGTGTGTGTGTGTGTGTGTGTGTGTGTGTGTGTGTGTGTGTGTGTGTGTGTGTGTGTGTGTGTGTGTGTGTGTGTGTGTGTGTGTGTGTGTGTACAGAAGAGGGGTACAATGAGTGTATTCCATAAAGTCTGAAACCAGTAGTGGTTTTTTTAGCTTTTTAAAATAATTTATATAATTTCTTTTTGTTTTCTTTGTGTTTGGGTGGGGTTATAAGAGGGTAGGACATGTTCGTTTTTTATGGCTGTTTTTTCGGGCTGTATTTTTTGAATGGATGACTAGTTTTAGTCAGACAATATTTGTATGTCTCCTTGAATATTTGTCATAATAAAGGAGAATCAAAAGAGAATCACTCTCCCTTACTGTTACTGCAGCCATGGGAGAGTGGAGCAGGAGGAGGAGCTTCTCCTCCCTTACTGTTACTGTAGCCATGGGAGAGTGGAGCAGGAGGAGGTGCTTCTCCTCCCTTACTGTTACTGCAGCCATGGGAGAGTGGAGCAGGAGGAGGGGCTTCTCCTCCCTTACTGTTACTGCAGCCATGGGAGAGTGGAGCAGGAGGAGGAGCTTCTCCTCCCTTACTGTTACTGCAGCCATGGGAGAGTGGAGCAGGAGGAGGAGCTTCTCCTCCCTTACTGTTACTGCAGCCATGGGAGAGTGGAGCAGGAGGAGGAGCTTCTCCTCCCTTACTGTTACTGCAGCCATGGGAGAGTGGAGCAGGAGGAGGAGCTTCTCCTCCCTTACTGTTACTGCAGCCATGGGAGAGTGGAGCAGGAGGAGGGGCTTCTCCTCCCTTACTGTTACTGCAGCCATGGGAGAGTGGAGCAGGAGGTGCTGATACTGTCCTTCAGTACTCCTGAGCTGGGGGAGTTTGAAACAGTGTGTGTGTGTACAGAAGAGGGGTACAATGAGTGTATTCCATAAAGTCTGAAACCAGTAGTGGTTTTTTTAGCTTTTTAAAATAAGTTATATAATTTCTTTTTGTTTTCTTTGTGTTTGGGTGGGGTTATAAGAGGGTAGGACATGTTCGTTTTTTATGGCTGTATTTTTTGAATGGATGACTAGTTTTAGTCAGACAATATTTGTATGTCTCCTTGAATATTTGTCATAATAAAGGAGAATCAAAAGAGAATCACTTTCCCTTACTGTTACTGTAGCCATGGGAGAGTGGAGCAGGAGGAGGAGCTTCTCCTCCCTTACTGTTACTGCAGCCATGGGAGAGTGGAGCAGGAGGAGGAGCTTCTCCTCCCTTACTGTTACTGCAGCCATGGGAGAGTGGAGCAGGAGGAGGAGCTTATCCTCCCTTACTGTTACTGTAGCCATGGGAGAGTGGAGCAAGAGGAGGTGCTTCTCCTCCCTTACTGTTACTGCAGCCATGGGAGAGTGGAGCAGGAGGAGGGGCTTCTCCTCCCTTACTGTTACTGCAGCCATGGGAGAGTGGAGCAGGAGGAGGAGCTTCTCCTCCCTTACTGTTACTGCAGCCATGGGAGAGTGGAGCAGGAGGAGGGGCTTCTCCTCCCTTACTGTTACTGCAGCAATGGGAGAGTGGAGCAGGAGGAGGGGCTTCTCCTCCCTTACTGTTACTGCAGCCATGGGAGAGTGGAGCAGAAGGAGGGGCTTCTCCTCCCTTACTGTTACTGCAGCCATGGGAGAGTGGAGCAGAAGGAGGGGCTTCTCCTCCCTTACTGTTACTGCAGCCATGGGAGAGTGGAGCAGGAGGTGCTGATACTGTCCTTCAGTACTCCTGAGCTGGGGGAGTTTGAAACAGTTGGGAAGAAAGCTCTATACAACACCTGTGTGAAGGTGATGAATCTACAATCACTGGCAGGGCTGAGTGCCACAAAGTGGACTGAGATCTTTGGCCCAGGCTCTTCCAATAGAGGCAGCTGGAGAGCCCTGTACAAGCGTCCCATTGAAAAACGGACTGCTGACCTCCAGTGGAGGATTGTTAACGGGGCTGTAGCTACGAACAGACATCTGGCGCACCTAGATCCAGGGGTGGGGGAGGGGTGTCCTTTTTGTTCTCAAGTCGAGACACTGGAACATCTTTTTATCAAATGTGTTCAGTTAAATCGGCTCTTTTAGTTATTAAAGCAGTGGTTTATTTCTTTTGTGGAGGTTTTCACCTTTAAAATGTTTATTTTGGCTCCGGAATATGTTTCTCGTCAGCGTCATGTATGTAATTTACCATTTGGAAAATGAGAAAAAATGGTATTCTGGGGCAGGGCTCAGTTGACCCCAAGAATATGATGTTGGGGCGCTGTCTGCTCGCCTCAGGATTGAACATGCCTTTTACAGACTGGTGGACAATTTAGCATGTTTTAGGGAGGTGTGGGGACTGGGGAAAGTTTTGTGTTCAGTGGACCCCAACGGGATGGGACCTCAGTTCTTACGCTCTGATTTGGTGGTTGGGATAGGGGTTGTTTGTGCTTGTTGGGTTTTTTATTTTTTCCTCATGAAATTTTGTAATTTCTGTTTTTGAAGAATGTCCAAATAAAAGGGGTTTTAAAATAATAAAATCTCTCTCTCTCTCTGGTAGAGGGTCTTGCCACCCATTACTGATATAAGCACACCCCAGTCAATACACTTACATGCAAACCCGTATTCACACACATTCAGATTACAGTTTTTGAAAATGAATGAGGTCAGTAAAATTGTTTTCCTCCCTGTGACAAAAATTAAAACCCTTACACAGCCTTACACAGCCATAACCATCATCATCATCAACCCGCTTATTCCTATTCAGGGTCACGGGGGGTGCTGGAGCCTATCCCAGCATGCATTGGGCGAGAGGCAGGAATACACCCTGGACAGGCCGCCAATCCATCACAGAGCACTCACACCATTCACTCACTCATTCACTCACTCATTCATACCTACGGGCAATTTAGAGTCTCCAATTAGCCTAACCTGCATGTTTTTGGACTGTGGGAGGAAACCAGAGTACTCGGAGGAAACCCACGCTGACACGGGGAGAACATGCAAACTCCACACAGAAAGGCCCTCGGCCGGGATTCGAACTCGGTACCTTCTTGCTGTAAGGCGACAGTGCTAACCACTGCCCAGCCATAATCACCAATTAAATTTAAAGTCACACAGTACACAGCACTACTCACCCCAGTCTCTGTAGTTTACAGTTTGGACTCATCAGTGCAGCACAGAGCAGCTTCACTCCTGAATCTCCCAGGTTATTGTAGCTGAGGTCCAGATCTCTCAGGGGTGAGTTTGATGACTGGAGAGCTGAGGCCACAATATCACAGGACTTCTCTGTGAGGTCACAGCTGTTCAGTCTGCAAAGAAGAGTTCATATATTATAGTATTATAATATTAGGTATCTATAAAACATGTAACATTTGAAATGTAACAATAATATTGTTCAGTGAGGAAGAGTGAAATTGAGGATTTTAAGGCTGACGATGCTCTGAGGAAGATGTACACTCTCCAACTGCAGCACTTTGGACCTGAGAATTAGACGTCCTGCTGGACTGAACTATACTGACAGTTCTATAGATGTGATCCCATCCCATCCCAGAGGTGCAGCTGCCATCTTTCAGAGTGGACAGTGGGTTAGTTTGTAATGCTGTGGGACATTTGGCACAGCTACCACCAAAAGTAAAGATGTAAAAGATAACACACATCTTTCAGTATGGATACTGAGTTATCCTCTGATTATTTACTTTCGGTTTTAACTGTGACAAACTTCCCACAGCATTGCAAGCTAACACACAGCTAAAGGTGGATTCACTTTATAAACAGCACTGCAAGCTAACACACAGCTAAAGGCAGATTCACTTTATGAACAGCACTGCAAGCTAACACACAGCTAAAGGCAGATTAACTTTATAAACAGCACTGCAAGCTAACACACAGCTAAAGGCAAATTCACTTCATAAACAGCATTGCAAGCTAACACACAGCTAGTCAGATTCACTTTATAAACAGCATTGCAAGATTTCACAGCTAAAGGAAGATTCACTTTATAAACATCACTGCAAGCTAACACACAGCTAAAGGTGGATTCACTTTATAAACAGCACTGCAAGCTAACACACAGCTAAAGGCATATTCACTTTATGAACAGCACTGCAAGCTAACACACAGCTAAAGGCAGATTCACTTTATAAACAGCATTGCAAGCTAACACACAGCTTGTGATGTGCAGTTCGCGAACGAATCGGTATTTTTGAACAACTCTCTATGCTGAGTCGTCTGAGTCGACTCGCCAGTTCGAGGGAATCGTGCTTACCCACGACTCTGGCTCTTAGCTCTGGCTCTGACTCTGCCTGCTTTCTACTCCAGCCGGGAGACACTCCCCCGAGACACTCACGCCCGGTACCCACCAGACGCGCAAGCGCACAGACGCTTGTTGCGCGTGCAGATTTGAGCAGAACTGAACCCACCAGACGCGCAAGAGCACAGACGCTTTTTGCTTTTTAGGAGCACATTCCGTGAACTACAGAGACGCGCTGTATAAACAAACAATCTACATTCCGGATTTGTGAGCTTCGCTAAATAATGGTTAAGAAAAAAATTGCTATTACATATGTCTTACTGCTTAAAAGCTAAATTTAGCAATGTAAAGCTAAATGTAGCAAACAAGACAATGCCTCCTTTATAAAGTTCACTTTTATTTATTTTGGACAGTAATCAACATGTTCTAAATATTTAATTATATCAGAATTATGGCATTTTTATTTTAGAACTCTTGACCAACAACAACAGCAAACAGAATAAATAGCCTACAATTGTGTATGATATAATAAATAAAGTACAGTTAAAATAAACACATTTAAATAACCCTATGGTGTCCAAATAAATAAACGACACAGGCTCCTGAACATCATACAGGTGCAGCTCAAAAAATTAGAATATTGTGGAAAAGTTCAATATTTTTTGTCACTCATGTCAGAAAGTGAAACTCATTGTAGTGGTTCTCTGTGCCAGAAACACGGAGGAGAATGTTTGGAAGTCCAGATGCGACAGATAAGGAGTCTTAAAGTGTTCTAATGAACACCACAGAATCGGACAATAATCCGTAGTGGAAAGGGAGAATACTGAGAACACTAATAACCTCACGAAAAAGGCGAGGAACTCGATATGTGAGCAAAACAACTGAAATAAGCAGACACGCTTATCGAACTCCGTATGTGGAGCAAACGAACAAAGAAAATAAAAACTATAATATCCCTTTAACTGGGACCAGAGCAGTTAGAGCGCTCGTGGAAGAACAAAGGAAATAAGCGGACACGCTTATCTAACTCCGTTTGTGGAGCGAACGAACAAAGAAAATAAAAACTATAATAAATGAGAGCGAAAATAAACTAGCTTTCTTTCTAAACCCTTTCTTTTTTTAAACTAGCTTTCTAACTAATCTCCTAGGTGGTAAATAAGCCCTTACCCTAAAGCTCATATAACCTATTTTTACCCTTTCGGGTAAAAATTACCCCTGAAACTCCACTAGTACTGATAGGCTCTTTTCCTTACTTCCATTCACTGTTCTAAACAATCTTCTAATTCTCCTCACTTCTCCTCCTTCGATAATGTTTGCAATCTTATCCATATTACATTACATTCATTTAGCAGACGCTTTTATCCAAAGCGACGTACAGTAAGTGCATATAGAAAGGTAATCGAAGTAACTACAGAACAGATAAGAAAGCACATTCTTCCCATACAGTATCAGCTATCCCTAGTAACGAACACAGTGCAGTTCACAGTGAACTGGGTAAATCAGCTCTACTACAATTCTGTTCTGAATAGTATAAACTTGAGTACACAGTTAGACAAGAAGACATACCATGAGGTCCTAGATAAGTATTAGTCCAGGTGGAGCCTGAAAAGGTGTGTTTTCAGGCCACGACGGAAAGCAGGCAGGGTTGGTATTGAGCGTAGGGGAATGGGAAGTTCGTTCCACCACTGGGGAGCTAGGGTGGAAAAGCTCCGCAGTCGGGAGGAGCGAGTGCCATTGACACGGAGGGGGGGAAGTGCGAGGCGCCCTTCCTCTATCGGTATGCCTGTTATCACTCCCCATTTAAATCTATCCTCACCCAATACTTTTCTCACAATCACCGTTTTCCTGACGATATTTTCAATCTGCAACGCCCTATTTTTCTGTTATTCGTTTTTGCATTTCAAAAACAAACTTCCATCTCTAAGTATTTTAGCCATTTCAATATCTCCTACTTTCTTTTTCAACCCCCTGATCAAACCCATTAGACTTAAGTTGATATTTTCATTTTCATCTTCCCGCCTAAATTTCAGTATTATTTTAAATTCTTCTCCCACCAATTTCTTACAAACTGATCTCGATCCTTCTCTATCAGAGCTACTTTCCTCCAAACTCTGTTTATTACTTTTATCACCTGGTTTCCTCACCTGCTCTTCTATCCTCACTTTCCCTCTACCCCGTCCCCTCCTGCTAGCTACACTACTCCGTTCCTCAACATCCATGTCATCCTCAATGTCCTCTGAATTCCCTCCACTACTACTCGCCGCCATCATTCACCGAGCCGAACTGCCCATCAGCTAAAGGCAGATTCACTTTATAAACAGGAAGTAATACACATACTCATATATATGTATGTATGTGATAAAAGTTTATAATAGGAGATGAAGGAAATGGAATTTAAGGAATATGTATGTAGGGTAGAAAATCACAACAAGGACCATCACTGTAGACTCTTGCAGGAGGACATGCAACATATACAGAAATGATAGATTCAATCATAAGGCCACACCAGTCTTACAAAGTCCATTATTTACTGTCAGCTGGGCTGCTAGTTCTCCTGGGGGAGGGTATAATTACCATGCAGCACCCCTGTGCCTGTAGGAGGGGGGTCTCGTAGTTATGGCGGTCGGTACTACAGTTCTTAAAATGATTGCCTATTAACACCGTTAAAGCCGTTTATTCCTGGTTATTGGCGACTCTCCTCTTGTGTCATGTGATAAAGTGTTCTTTCCCTTACAGCGCATCCAAATTATGTGGTTCACTTATGGGGTGTGCCTCTCTGCAAGGGATATTTAGATACTCTCACTACTCAGATGGGGTAAGCCTTGATTAGGTTGATCCCAGGGATAGTCTCAGTACCCAGATCTGCTGATTTTACAGGTTAAGTCACTTCTTCATGGCACAAGTCTATGAATCACAAGCTTCCTGGATGAGTGGTATGTTTACCTCCTAGGATAGAAGGTCTTCATGTGAGAGAACACTTATATGAATGTCTGGTAGCAGTAGGTAGAGAGAGACTCTCTTTCTCTCTCTCTATCTCTCTCTATCTCTCGCTCTCTCTCTCTCTCTCTCACAGGGAGTTTTTGGAGAACAGGACCTTGGGGATGATGAGCATGAGTACTGCTTCCCCTCCCTTACTGTTACTGCAGCCATGGGAGAGTGGAGCAGGAGGAGGGGCTGATACTGTCCTTCAGTACTCCTGAGCTGGGGGTGTTTGAAACAGATGGGAAGAAAGCCCTATACAACACCTGTGTGAAGGTGATGAATCTACAATCACTGGCAGGGCTGAGTGCCACAAAGTGGACTGAGATCTTTGGCCCAGGCTCTTCCAGTAGAGGCAGCTGTGTTTATCAAATGTGTTTGTGGGTTAGGTAGGGTCTTTTTGTTATTAAAGCAGTGGTTTATTTCTTTTGGGGAGGTTTTCACCTTTAAAATGTTTATTTCCGGAATATGTTTATCGTGAGCGGTCACACAGCGTTTCTGGGTGCAACAGCTGTTTCGCTGGAGAGGAGGAAATGGGTTCGCGAGTGTCGCCAGCACTGGTGGAACCATATTGTGCATGATTTTACAGATTCCATCTGGGTTCTCATTTCACGCATGTGAAAGCACACATTCAATCACATTTATGAACAGCTACAGCCTCGTCTTTACCGTTAGCGTACCACAGAACAGTTCTGTGCAGCGTACTACTCATCTCCGAGCCTAAAATGTGGGCGTCTTTAAAGACGTTTTTCCGGTGAATGGGCTGACGTCAGATTACGGCCAGACTACAAGTAATTCTGATCTCAAAGTGTGCTCGACCACAGACTACAAGCAATTCTGATCTCAAAGTGTGCTAGGCCACAGACTACAAGTAATTCTGATCTCAAAATGTGCTAGGCCACAGACTACAAGTAATTCTGATCTCAAAGTGTGCTCGACCACAGACTACAAGCAATTCTGATCTCAAAGTGTGCTAGGCCACAGACTACAAGCAATTCTGATCTCAAAGTGTGCTCGGCCACCTCGCCAAGTGGTTTGGCAGATCCGATCCCAATGCGGACAAAATCCGTTTTGTGCAGGTCCAGACCTGTCACTCAATGCAGCCCAGTGATATCGGATGCCAGAAGTCGCATAGAAGTCACATGGAAGTGAGTAGTGTAACTGTAGCCTTTGGTCATCCTCTAATCATTAATTATGCATGGACCAGGAAGAAAAGGGGGATCCCCGGTCCCCCACCGGCCTCTTCCCAACACATGGCTGGGATTCAAGCAACATTTCTTTTCAACTTACAATTAAATTAAATAATTGTTTTTTCTTCACAAACAGTTTGGCAAGTAAAGCAATAACTAGAAGTAACTCACCAAACTGAGTTTGTGAAGAAAAAGTGCAACATGTGCATTTACTCGTCCAAGTCCAAGTTAAGGACAAATGTTGAGTGAATACAAGTCATAAAGTTTTGGCCTCGTAAGCATAAATGAGCCTTTACTCTTGTGTGATTTGTCCCGTTTCTCAGTCGTTGGTCTTTGCTTTGATCACAGTCTGGGATTTCTGGTTATGGTTTTTGCTGCCTAGTTTTACCGTGGGAGAGACAAGTTGTGGTTTTTTATTGTCTTTCATTAATTTCTTTCAAGATTATGTCTTAATTAAATTCCATGTCTGTCTAGTGTCTAGTCTGTGTCATTAAATGTCCACGAAACTACCAAACCTGGTGTAGGCAAGAGATATCCAGTTTCTGTGCGAGACAAAACTAGCAATTCCACTTATCCCAGGACTTGCGCCTTGCATGGTCACGAAAATAGAGCCCCTTATCTTAATATTGTAACTTAATATAGCCTCTCTTTATTTTAATCTGTTTGAGTTTTATGTTTTGACAAACTTTGACCCATCAGATTAATCTGCCTATCAACAAATTAGCTATTTATTTGACAATTGGTATTTTTGAAAATATTTAGTAAATTAAATCAAATAAAATATATAAAAGTTTTTGCATTTGATGCTGCTCGTGTTCTGGATTCAGAACATTAAATGAGGGCACTAAGCTGTTATATCTTCATTCAGAAATAATAATAATACATGTTTTTAAACCAAATTTTCACTTGCTCGACAATTTTATTGCACTTTACTCTCATTAGAAATAGAAAGTGTGAATATATGCTGCCACAACCTACTTCATTAATGACATAATACTCACATGGCCTTCTTGCAGTTCCTGACTACTGGTACCAGTCTCTGTTGACCTGCTGCTGATGTGTTGTAGGTGTTCAAGTCAAACTCATCCAGGATCTCTTCTGACATCAGTAACACAAAGGCCAGAGCTGAACATTGGTCTGGTTCCAGCTCTTTATCAGAAAGCTTTCCTGATCTCAGGGAATTCTGGATTTCCTCCACTAGAGAGTTGTCATTCAGTTCATTCAGACAGTGGAACAGATTGATGGTCCTCTCTGCTGAAGATTCCTCTCTGATCTTCTCCTTAATGTACTGGACTGTTTTCTTAATGCTCTTTGATCTGCTTTCTGTCTGTGTCTGTGGGTCTGGTACAGGCGCTCTGCTTTCTGTCTGTGTCTGTGGGTCTGGTACAGGCGATCTGCTTCCTGTCTGTGGCTGTGGGTCTGGTACAGGCAATCTGCTTCCTTTACATTTAAATAGTCTTTTTATGAAAGTTCCAATAGAGTTTGTTTTGCGTGTTCCTTTATCAGATCTGCTTCCTGACTGTGGCTGTGGGTCTGGTACAGGCGATCTTCTTCCTGTCTGTGGCTGTGGTACAGGCGATCTGCTTCCTGTCTGTGGCTGTGGGTCTGGTACAGGTGATCTGCTTCCTGTCTGTGGGTCTGGTACAGGTGATCTGCTTCCTGTTTTTGGCTGTGGGTCTGGTACAGGTGATCTGCTTCCTGTCTGTGGCTGTGGGTCTGGTACAGGTGATCTGCTTCCTGTCTGTGGGTCTGGTACAGGTGATCTGCTTCCTGTCTGTGGGTCTGGTACAGGTGATCTGCTTCCTGTGTGTTTCATTAGCCCTTCTAAGAGAGGCTTAATGGAGTCCAGAGAGAGGCCGAGAAGGAATCGGAGGAAAAGGTCCAGGTGTCCATTCTTACTCTGTAAGGCCTGATCCACTGCACTCCTGTGTAACTCAGACAGCTGCACTCTGCCACTGTGAGGTTCTGATTCTTCTGCTGTGAGTTCATTTCTGTTCTTACTTACACATGAATGAAACACAAACAAGGCAGCCAGATACTCCTGAATGCTCAGATGCACAAAGCAGTAGACCATCTCCTCATCCAACTCACACTTCTCCTTTTTAAAGATCTCTGTGAACACCCCAGAGTACACTGAAGCTTCACTGACATCAATGCCACTCTCTCTCAGGTCCTCTTCATAGAATATCAGATTGCCCTTTACCAGCTGTAGAAAAGCCAGCTTCCCCAGTTTCAAGATGATTTCTGTATCTGACGCTGACATTTTCTTTAGGTTCCTCTCATTGATGCCTTGATACTTCCGATTCTTCAGATTAGTCTGAATGAGCAGGAAGCGTGTGTACAATTCAGTCAGAGTTTTGGGCAGATCTCCACTCTTCACTTTACCCAACATTGTCTCCAGAACAGTAGCAGAAAGCCAGCAGAAGACTGGTATGTGACACATGATGTAGAGACTCCTGGATGACTTTATGTGTGAGATAATTCTGCTGGCCAGTTTCTGATCTCTGATTCTCTTTCTAAAGTACTCCTCCTTCTGTGGTTCATTGAACCCTCGTACCTCTGTCACCTGGTCAACACACTCAGGAGGAATCTGATTGGCTGCTGCTGGTCGGGAGGTGATCCAGAGGAGAGCAGAGGGAAGCAGTTCCCCCAGAATGAGGTTAGTCAGCAGCACATCCACTGATGATGACTCTGTTATATCACAGCAGTTCTTATTGTTTTGAAAATCTAGAGGAAGTCGACACTCATCCAGACCATCAAAGATAAACACAACTTTGACTTCATCACCTTCAATACTTTCGATCTCTTTCAGTTGTGGAAAGGAGCGCTGGAGAAGTTGCATCAGACTGACTTTGTCCTCCTCTTTATTCAGAACTCGGAAAGGAAGAGTGAAGATGAAATCAATGTCATCATTGGCTTTTCCTTCGGCCCAGTCCAAAATGAACTTCTGCACAGAGACTGTTTTCCCAATGCCAGCGATGCCCTTTGTAAGCACAATTCTGGGTTTCTCTTGTCCAGGTAAAGGCTTGAAGATGTCATTGCAGGGAATTGCAGTCTCCTGTGTGGTTTGTCTCTTGTATGCTCTCTCAATCTGTCTGACCTCGTGTTCATTGTTGACCCCCCCACTTCCCCCCTCTGTGATGTAGAGCTCTGTATAGATCTCATTCAGGAGGGTTCGATGGCCCTGCCTTGCAAGACCTTCACGTATGAATTTAAACTTCTCCTGCAGATGGGTTTTCAGTGTCTGCTGGGCTCTTTTTATGGATTCATCTGAAGAGAGGAAAACCAGTGTTAAACCTTTCATGGTTGTGTTGCATCTGAGCACAACAATAAGAAGCTTATACTTGGATTATATGACTCATTGTGAAGTGGTTTTGTACAAAAAAGTCTGTGGTAAGATATCCTTCACTGTATGATCTATAGCTGACAGTGTGTCAGATGCATTAAGGCCAACCAATCAAATTCAGCTGGCCTCCACTTTTATCACAGTTCATGTGCACTAGGTGCCTCCACTTCCATCACAGTTCATTACATTACATTATAGGCATTTAGCAGACGCTCTTATCCAGAACGACTTACACAGCATTTTTGCATTGATACATAGTATCCATTTTACAGCTGGATATATACTGAAGCAATTCAGGTGAAGTACCTTGCTCAGGGGTACAACGGCAGTGTCCTACGTGGGACTCGAACCTGCGACCTTTCGGTTACAAACCCAGTTCCTTAACCACTGTACTACACTGCCGCCCTAGTTCATGTACACTAAGTGCAGGTGTGTCAGGTTAGCAGAGATGGAAATCCAGGGGACATAAAGTAAAAGTCCTGCCGTGTGTTTCTTCCACCCATAGACTCAGCCAGCTGATTTAACTAATTAGTTCTACCTCTTCGCTGAAGAATTATGTTAATTAGCAAATCCAGGTGATTGGAGCTATGACTTTTACTTGATGTCCCCTGGATTTCCACCTCTGCAGGTTAGTAAATATGGACATATGAACAGGCGCTATGTCCCCTGGATTTCCACCTCTGCAGGTTAGTAAATATGGACGTAGGAACAGGCGCTATGTCCCCTGGATTTCCACCTCTGCAGGTTAGTAAATATGGACATATGAAAAGGCGCTATGTCCCCTGGATTTCCACCTCTGCAGGTTAGTAAATATGGACGTAGGAACAGGCGCTATGTCCCCTGGATTTCCACCTCTGCAGGTTAGTAAATATGGACATATGAACAGGCGCTATGTCCCCTGGATTTCCACCTCTGCAGGTTAGTAAATATGGACGTAGGAACAGGCGCTATGTCCCCTGGATTTCCACCTCTGCAGGTTAGTAAATATGGACATATGAACAGGCACTATGTCCCCTGGATTTCCACCTCTGCAGGTTAGTAAATATGGACGTAGGAACAGGCGCTATGTCCCCTGGATTTCCACCTCTGCAGGTTAGTAAATATGGACATATGAACAGGCGCTATGTCCCCTGGATTTCCACCTCTGCAGGTTAGTAAATATGGACGTAGGAACAGGCGCTATGTCCCCTGGATTTCCACCTCTGCAGGTTAGTAAATATGGACATATGAACAGGCGCTATGTCCCCTGGATTTCCACCTCTGCAGGTTAGTAAATATGGACATATGAACAGGCGCTATGTCCCCTGGATTTCCACCTCTGCAGGTTAGTAAATATAGACATATGAACAGGCGTTATGTCCCTTGGATTTCCACCTCTGCAGGTGAGTAAATATGGACATATGAACAGGCGCTATGTCCCCTGGATTTCCACCTCTGCAGGTTAGTAAATATGGACATATGAACAGGCGCTATGTCCCCTGGATTTCCACCTCTGCAGGTTAGTATAGACATATGAACAGGCGTTATGTCCCTTGGATTTCCACCTCTGCAGGTGAGTAAATATGGACATATGAACAGGCGCTATGTCCCCAGGATTTCCACCTCTGCAGGTTAGTAAATATGGACATATGAACAGGCGCTATGTCCCCTGGATTTCCACCTCTGCAGGTTAGTAAATATGGACATATGAACAGGCGCTATGTCCTCTGGATTTCCACATCTGCAGGTTAGTAAATATGGACATATGAACAGGCGCTATGTCCCCTGGATTTCCACCTCTGCAGGTTAGTAAATATGGACATATGAACAGGCGCTATGTTCCCTGGATTTCCACCTCTGCAGGTTAGTAAATATAGACACATGAACAGGCGCTATGTCCCTTGGATTTCCACCTCTGCAGGTTAGTAAATATGGACATATGAACAACAGGCACCATGTCCCCTGGATTTCCACCTCTGCAGGTTAGTAAATACGGACATATGAACAGGCGCTATGTCCCCTGGATTTCCACCTCTGCAGGTTAGTAAATATAGACATATGAACAGGCGTTATGTCCCTTGGATTTCCACCTCTGCAGGTTAGTAAATATAGACATATGAACAGGCGCTATGTCCCCTGGATTTCCACCTCTGCAGGTTAGTAAATATGGACATATGAACAGGCGCTATGTCCCCTGGATTTCCACCTCTGCAGGTTAGTAAATATAGACATATGAACAGGCGCTATGTCCCCTGGATTTCCACCTCTGCAGGTTAGTAAATATGGACATATGAACAGGCGCTATGTTGCACATGAGTATTAAATATGGCGCTTGCTGTCAAGCTTCATTTATTAATGTCTTCTATTATTATATTAAAATCTGAATTGATTTTATATCTTGGCTCATGCAACTCTGGAAAATTAACATTTGCCTGCGATAATACATTTATTATGTATTTAAAACTGTAACGTGATTTTTTCACGTTGAAAATATCTAAATATTAAAATCTTTCGATTTTAGCACATGCAATCTTCTTTACACCTCGTTAGTTGATCGCCTCGGACGATTTCTTTGCGGGTGGTAACAGTTTTACACATGTTTTTGTACACGCAAACGTAAACCAAGCAAACCAATGAACCCCTCAATGTGCTCCTAGTGCTGAACCCCCAAGCAAACCAATGAACCCCTCAATGTGCTCCTAGTGCTACACCCCCAAGCAAACCAATGAACCCCTCAATGTGCTCCTAGTGCTACACCCCCAAGCAAACCAATGAACCCCTCAATGTGCTCCTAGTGCTGAACCCCCAAGAAAACCAATGATCCCCTCAATGTGCTCCTAGTGCTGCACCCCCAAGCATGGCGCTTTGTTTCGGTGTGTAGTTTTGTTTAGAATAAAACTGTTTTGAATTTGGAGTGTGTAAACAAACCTGTCTCGAAAGATGTCGCCAAATCCACCAAAAATTTAGAAATGACATATTACCACTTTAATATCAATTTGTTTGAATTTAATTGTTATTTGAAAAATAACATTACAAAAAAAATTACATTACAATTTGCAAGATGCTAGCCTGCATGTATTAGGTTATAGATGTAAGACTCAATTCCGGCTCTTGGGTTGTGCTCACCGAAACATTTAAATTAAATAAAAATAAAAACATTTAAATGTTTTACTGTATGTAAAAGATGCTGTACATTAGAGAATGAATGAAGGGTTTTGTATTATGTTTTCTTGGAAAAATCTGGGATATTTTCTAAATGGGCTCTCAGTCCAAAATCCAAAAACGTATGTGCCTTATATAATATCATTAAAAAAAAAATAATCCACTGTTGGTATGGAATAGTGTGGATTATGGAGGGACATAATTATGTGAAGTGCATTGATCACAAAGAATGACAACTCCTTCCTTACCTTTGTTATCAGTAGGTGCCGGCTCTCTGTGGTCCTCTCCTATTGGAAGTGAAAGCAGATCTTTGTCAAATATTTATGTGAAATAATTTAACCCATTTATTATACCAGTACAATTCCTGCAGATTACTAGGGTCTTTGACCCAGGTCTGAGGTCTGATGGAAAACTTGAAAGTGTTTCCTTTTTTCTTAAAGGGATAATTCACTTTGATATAACATAAGCAATTTTGTGGAGCCTACCCCATTGTATTTGTATAGCATGCATACTAGCAACATCAGCTGCCCTGCTGACCGTTAAAGGGGCAGTTCACCCAAAAATGTATCTATCCAAAGTGCTTTTTATCCATCCAGGTAGTTTCACAACCGCTGCAACTCACCTAGACATCACCCCGATATAATGGACCTCAACAGAATAAAGTTTCTGGTGGTCAAAGCGGCTAAAATATACACCAAAGTACGCCAACTGCATATCTACGCACAAAGTCTGAACCAAAGCATGCCAGTTTTCTAGGGCGCACTAGCTATGCACCTAGCTATTCCACAAATTGCATAGGCTAACAGAAATTTTTTTCAATTCTTTGATGCCCCAAAACCAGGCGCTTTAAATTTAAATCTAATAAAAAAGGGCTACAATTTCACTCTGCAAAATAATATATACTGTATATGTGATTTGTTGGACTTATGACTGCCTATAGACATGCCTATATTGTTTATAGCCTATTGTGGCAGGGCTCCGTCGGGGCGGAGAGAATCGGAAAACAATCTGGGGCCACGCCTACTGGTTAAGTAGGCACACACCTGGGGATTAACTAATCAGCCCAGGGCTTAAACGTGTGCTTCCTTTCCACAGGAGGGGTTTGAGACCGGGAAATCCCTGCAGCAGAGAGAGCGAGTGAGTAAGAAACACGGGACACGAGAAGTCCGCTGCTGAAAAGCGTTGGTTTGTGTTGGTTTATTTTATCCTTCTTGTTTCAGTTTTTTATTTTTGTCTAGATTCCGTGAGGGTGAAAGACGAAGATTTCTGTTTTGTACTTTTATTTTGAAACCACTCGTTCTCTTTAATAAAGGCCGGTGAAAGCCGGAACTGCTGCATCTTCCTGTGTCCTGCTATTCTGTCCCTCCCAGGGGTTTATTATCGCCGTGTGTGACACGGAACTCCACAAAGTTGTCTGGACCTACAAATCTTAAATACAATCTAAATGTATTTGTCATGCGAACAGAAAACAACACAATAATATATATATATATATATATATATATATATATATTGTGGCAACCGGCGGGGACAGAACCACGGAGAGGTAATAAATGGAAGATAGTGTGGCGATCCGGGGCGATTACGAGTGATGTAAATTATTGTGTATATCGAATTGTGTATGTGTACTTGTGCTGTGCAGACCAAGTGCACGAGTGATGGTTGATGTAATCACATGATCAGAGCGTGTTCAAAAGCTCTGACGTGTACAGTAACAATGGCGGTTAACATTTGAATACAACCTCCCGCCAGAACGGCGACTGTTGTGATAAACAACAGTCGTATACAGTTCAGCTAAATGTGATAGCATGCGCTCAACCAGGTCCGCTCTAGAGAATGTTCGAGCGAAGCCAACGGTTGTTTTTGAGTATGACTGAGGGGATTACGTGTGATTGGTTAAGGTGAGCTGCAGGGCACCTATTAGAGGTCGCCTTTGTTAGCATGCTCATTTGCATATCAGAGGCTATAAAGCTGGCTACAGTCCAGCGCGCGTTGTCTGTTTCTGCCTGTACGCTGAGAAGGAAGTAATAAGAGATTGTGCTCTTCAATAAATTATTATACCCTGAAGCAAACCTGACTCCGACTCCATGGCTCGCCACAATATGTTCGACTGATGTGGAAAGACGGCATGCCCATATTAGGAGTTCCGCGGAAGTCACCACCTAAACAAGGAAATACACGGCACCTGGAGAAGACGCCGGGCAAGTCAGCTGTGGTGAATCAATGGGCTAATCGGTGCCCTAGAAAATGGACTGCCAAACAACCGGAATACGGAGTAGCTTATGCGAAACCAAGGTGGAGTAGAGATAGTGTGAGAGAGTGAGAGAGGAGATTGTATTTGTTAGAGAGAGAAAGTTAAAGCGCTATATTTGATCTGTTTTGTCAGGAGAAGTCTGCTGTGTGCCCGAATCCCGGATTGAATGAGAACCCGCCCCGTTACCGACCCCCGCCTGTCTGACAACCCTCCTCCTGCATCAGTCCTTGGACCGTAAAAGAACCCGTCTACGTGTACCGAACCCTGGCATCGTACAACGACTATTCTCTCGGATTACGGACTGGCTGACGCTCCCATTAACCGCTACCTCTCGTTCCCCCAAAACAGCATTAAATTATCAATTTAAATTGAATTGTCGTGGTGTGGACATTGAGGTTATGGTTTTCAGTTGCGTGACAACTCCAACCACCTCGGAGTTTGCCACAATATATATATATATATATATATATACAGGTGCAGCTCAAAACATTAGAATATTGTGAAAAAGTTCAATATTTTTTGTCACTCATTTCAGAAAGTGAAACTCATATATTATATAGATTCATTACACTTAGAGTGAAATATTTCAAGCCTTTATTTCTTGTAATTTTGATGATTATGGCTTACAGCTAAGGAAAACCCAAATTCAGTGTCTCAGAAAATTAGAATATTTTGCTTTAACATATTTTTAAAGTATCATATTTAATATTTGGTCGCATATCCTTTGCATGCTGTTACTTCCTGAAGTCTGTGACCAATCAACATCAAAAGACTCTCGATATCTTATTTTCAAGTACTGTTACAAGCGATACTATAACCTCTCTGCATTTGAACTGATCTCTATGGGAATTTGGGGGTGCGACTAGATTCAGCTGTAAATTACACAGGTACAGTATGGAACACATGGCTGGCTAAATGGCTGTAAGTCATCAAGGGTCTGAGCTATCGAACGAGCCCCAAACCATCACTCTGTTGCCAGATATGGAGTAGATGTGGATGGATCACTGCAAGGGTTATTTCTCCTGACTCATTTTCCTATAGAACTCTATGGGGAAAAAAGTCAGGAGAAACAACCCTTAAAGGGATCCATCCACATCTACTCCATATCTGGCCGCAGAGTGATGGTTTGGGGCTCGTTTGATACCTTAGACCCTTGATGACGTACAGCCATTTCGCCAGTCATGTGTTCCATACTGTACCAGCGTAATTTACAGCTGAATCTAGTCTTACCCCCAAATTCTCATAGAGATCAGTTTAAATGCAGAGAGGTTATAGTATCGCTTGTAACAGTACCTGAAAATAAGATATCGAGAGTCTTTTGATGTTGATTGGTCACAGACTTCAGGAAGTAACAGCATGCAAAGGATATGCGACCAAATTCAATTAAATTAAAAACAATTTTACCGTATACTTATTGCAGACAAATAGGGGGTGGACATCATATCGAAAACACCCCTGAAAAATGGCTTTAACTTTGAAGCATCTAAACCACAATTACAAAAGCATCTACACAGGTGATTCCTATTTATTTGCTAAAAACATTCCAAGAACACTAGGATGACGTCAAATGCCTTCCATGGCCTGCACAATCACCAGATCTAAACATAATTGAACCTTTATGGGAAGTTCCGGAGCGCTGAGTGCAAACTAGATTTCCACCTCCTTCATCCCTCAAAGAACTGGAGACTGTCCTTCTTGAACAATGGGCCAATATCCCACTACACACAGTTCAGAAATTGTATGACAGCATTCCTGAAACTGTTTTGAAGGCAAAGCGTGGACCGACTCATTAATAGTTACTAGATATTCCGTTTTTGTAGGTGTTTCCGATATTTTGTCCACCCCCTGTATATCCTAAGTTAAATGAACATGGAGGACATGATAGACTGTGCTCGAAATGTACTGACTATTGTTCTATTTTGTTCCTCGGACCATTAGGGTCAACAAATGGATGGAACTTCTGGGGCCAGATGCATCGAGACTCTTATATCAGCATATGTCACAGACATGACCTCCACGTAGTGACGTAATTCCACCCTATAAAGGGGGAGCGTCAATGTGGAAATCCTCTTAGTTTTTCTTGCCGATGCATAGTGAGACGTGAGACTGTTTGTATCTTGTGCGAATCCCACTAGCGCCTTGTAACTTTAGTCGGGGCTACGATTCTTATCGTCCTCCAAAGGCGGTGATAAGCACTTGCATGCGACATGTAGCTTTGCTATTCTAAGGCGGATATCATTTCTCGGATATATTTCTAACGCTGAACTTCAGTTGTTTACGTGTAGCATATATATATATATACTGCTGCAGTTAGGCACACAGTGCTACCACGTTTATTTTGTTCACTCCAGCTAAACAGATTCACGCGGTGAACAGGTTTGTATGCAGTAAAGTACAGGTTTGTATCTTTCTGTAATTCCATTGATCGAACCTGGGCGTGGGTGTACCCCAGTGAGATCTGGTATCGTACAATCAGTGAGCTACGGCTCCGGTGATTGATTCCAAGTCTGTACTGGCTGCGACTGCACCCCAGTAAGACTTTCCCCAATCGGTTAGCGCGGTGCTACATGAATGGGTCTATGTGGCAGAGTAGCATGTACGCTGCACTATCTGCCCGGCTTCCCCTACTCAAGACCACCGCCACGTTGTGTCCTTGGGTGCTCTTTATCCTGCTAAGGCATGAGCGCCTAGTGCATGGATATAGCTGATGGGGACACCCGGTGCTGCCTGTGCCTCGGAGGTTGCCCCCAAACGTAAGAGTATTTCCGATGCCGAGGGCCCTCCACAGAAAAAAGGGCAAGGCTGGCAGAGGCAGAAACCTGTCTGCAGAAGTCACACAGCTACGTGCTGCAGTGCAACAGCTGACTGAGAGGCTGGAAGACCGTGCAAAAGCACAAACGGCTCCCCAGCGCGGTCCCCCACAGGGGCCCTCAGCAGAGGAGGATTCATACAGGGATCCGAATTTGGAAGAGTTTGATGCACTCTCTACAGCAGCATCAAACACCCAGTTTGCTCAGAGTTGGTCTGACACAGTAGACTAATCTGACAGAGGGTCGGTGGAAAGCTCGGGTTCCACTAACAGTTCAGTGGGTTACTCGGCCTCTCTACAAACTATTCTCCATGCAGCCCTGGCACGCATGGGTTGCGATATTCCTCGGGCTCGCACTACGGAGACATCTAGATTTCACAAACGGACCCCCTCCCCCCCCCCCCAGGGGGCGCAGTGTGCCATGCCAGCATCGAACGATTTCCTGGGTGAGCTAAATAAATGCTGGCCACGCCCTGGTATACAATGGGTGGCCAAAAACTGTAGGACGTTTGCGTCCATGTGGGACGCTGTGGTCCATAAGCTGAACTGAATGCCCTCTGTGGAACCTGCCATTGCGGCATTGGTGGTATCCCAGAGACGCCCGCTGCCCTCGGCCACAATGCAAAGCAACAGACGATCGGCTCTGTAAGGTTTATATTGCAGCTGCCAGGACGGCGCAAATTGGTAATACACTGTCATGGCTAATGATCGCGCAGTCGCAGATATGCTTGATGCAGAGGTCGACATGGCGTCAGCTAGGCGCGTTGGTGAGCTTTTCGTTCTCTCCATCAGCGCAGAGGTGGAGGCCGGCTGATGCGGGAGTCACACTACGGCCTAATCCTTTGTTCCTGCCTAAAGTCGTTTTTGCATTCCACATCAACCAGCTAATCGAGCTCGCTGCGCTTCGCCCCCCACCAGGCGAGGACCTGGGGGACGCACACCTGGTATGTCCAGTGCATGCGCTGCGATGCTATGTCGAAGCTACCACTTCCATCAGACGTAGAGGGCAACTCTTCGTTTGCTACGGCAAAACCAAAGGGACAGCGCTCGCGGCTCAGAGCCTCTCCCGCTGGGTAGTAAAGGCAATAACTACAGCTTATGAGGCAAGTGCTAAGCCCTTGCCTATGAATATCCAGGGTAGGTCTACAAGAAGTATGGCTACCTCATGGGCAGCCTTGTAAGGCATACCTCTTCAAGAGATTTGTGAGGCAGCGACGTAGGCGTCCCCCTCCACATTCTCAAAATTGTATCCCGTCAATGTGGCGCCGGGTTCAACGGTCAGTGCAACTATCCTGCCGGCAGCCTTGGCATCCACTTAAAGGATGACGGTCCCTCCTGACAATGTGGGTATTAGTCATCCGTTTGTTGACAACCCTAATAGTCGGAGGAACGAAATAGAACAAACGGCTATGATGGTAACCATGTTCTATGAGTTTCGGATTACCATTAGGGGTCATAGTCACTCGGGACCCTTTAAGGGCGAGAAAAATGTTCTGAGGATTTCCGCATTGACGCTCCCCCCTTTATAGGGAGGAATTACATCATTATGTGGAGGTCATGTCCATGACATATGCTGATATAAGAGTCTCGATGCATCTGGCCCCAGAAGGTCCATCTGTTTGTTGACGACCCTAATGGTGATTCAGAACTCATAGAACATGGTTACTGTCGTAACAGTTCGTTATTTTCTAAGTTTCAAAGTCTGACCACAAAGTTCTATAAATAACCGTTTATAAATGTAAATTTGACTCATACACACAAAAATGTTATGGGTAAGAATAATAACGTATCCCTATTTACAGCTGGTTCATATAATGCATTTTACTCACATTTTCTCACTGAAATTAGAGCAGCCATTTGACCACAAGCTGTCGTTCTAGGTAGTTCGTATGGAGGTAGATTTCTATCAAAAATAAACAAGCACAAAAGTATAATCCACAATTGTATTTACCATCCACACACACACACCTCTCAATTTGTGTTCGTAGATATAACCACAATTGTATTTACCATCCACACACACACACACCTCTCAATTTGTGTTTCGTAAAAATAATCCACAAGTATGTGTTTTCCATCCACACACAAACACCTCTCAACTTGTGTTTCGTAAATCATCATTTGGATGAATGCAAAGATTATATTCACAAATGCAAATAACATTTACAGAAATGTTTCCAATGTTCACATGTACAAATCAAAAGCTTGGTTTGCGAACTGGCGAATCTACATTTGCCGATCGAAGGACACGCTTGATCTGCTTGGATTTACGGACAGAATTTTGAGACAAATATTCCGCTGTTTTTCACCGTGTCGATTCACGCTCGCTTAACTTGCGATTCGTAAACTAAACTTCTTCTTCTTTGGTGCTACATAACACGGCGGTTTGTGTGTCGGCTCATCAGCGCCACTTTTAGAACAAGTGGCCAAAATTGCACATTATCTTTAAGAAGTGGATTAATGGTACATTTAATTAAAACAACCGAGTTTTGAGTTTATTTAGGTTGTAAAGTTAACACCACGCTAATCTTGCGATGGCAAGTTTTTTAAACAGTCATTGCACAAAACTCCTATCAGATTGCATGTAGCTAGCTAGCTAGATTACATTACACAGGGGTAGGTCTGTACACAGTAGCTACATAACTCTTTCGCCCCTCATGGAAAAGATTATGTAAAACAAACTCAACCATGTGAAGTATTGTAGCCAATTAAATTAATTTGACAGCTATTCTCAATGATACCGATGTCTCCAATGAAATCTTCTATTTGTTCAGCTAGCTAGCTAGTAGATAAGACACCTAAATGAAAATGATAATTCAAATCGCATGGAGTGCTCTCCTTATTTTAGCTCATAGTGTTGTACTTCCGAGTTCAATGTACGGACCTACCCCTGTGTAATGTAATATAGCTAGCTAGCTACATGCAATCTGATAGGAGTTTTGTGCAATGACTGTTTAAAAAGCTTGCCATCGCAAGATTAGCGTGGGGTTAACTTTACAACCTAAATAAACTCAAAACTCGGTTGTTTTAATTAAATGTACCATGAATCCACTTCTTAAAGATAATGTGCAATTTTGGCCACTTTCGCACCAAAGAAGAAGAAGTTTAGTTTACGAATTGCAAGTTAAGCGAGCGTGAATCGACACGGTGAAAAACAGCGGAATATTTGTCTCAAAATTCTGTCTGTAAATCCAAGCAGATAAAGCGTGTCCTTCGATCGGCAAATGTAGATTCGCCAGTTCGCAAGCCAAGCTTTTGATTTGTATATGTGAACATTGGAAACATATCTGTAAATGTTATTTGCATTTGTGAATATAATTTTTGCATTCAGCCAAATGATGATTTACGAAACACAAGTTGAGAGGTGTTTGTGTGTGGATGGAAAACACATACTTGTGGATTATTTTTACGAAACACAAATTGAGAGGTATGTGTGTGTGGATGGTAAATACAATTGTGGATTATACTTTTGTGCTTGTTTATTTTTGATAGAAATCTACCTCCATATACTTATTTTAGCTCACAGTGTTGTACTTCCTAGTTCCTATCAATGTACAGACCTACCCCTGTGTAATGTAATCTAGCTAGCTAGCTACATGCAATCTGATAGGAGTTTAGCGTGGGGTTAACTTTACAACCTAAATAAACTCAAAACTCGATTGTTTTAATTAAATGTACCATGAATCCACTTCTTAAAGAAAATGTGCAATTTTGGCCACTTGTTCTAAAAGTGGCGCTGATGAGCCGAACACACAAACCGCCGTGTTATGTCGCACCAAAGAAGAAGAGGTTTAGCTTACGAATTGCAAGTTAAGCGAGCGTGAATCGACACGGTGAAAAACAGCGGAATATTTGTCTCAAAATTCTGTCCGTAAATCCGAGTAGGGTATAGCTGCAGCCTGCAGACTCCAAGAAACGCCCTCCAAGAAACGCCCCTCACTCCAAGAAACGCCCCCAACCAACTACGGTGGCCTTGGGGGATCCTAATGGTTCGCTGCTGTTAATCCGCAGCAAAATTATGCACACTAATATAAATGGGTATATACTGAAAGTATTTAAATGTATGTAAACCAGCTAAACAGTCCGTTCTGGCCATATCCATTCTATCCATTGTTACCACTCATATTTCTGTCATGAGCCAAATGAATTACGTTAGAGTGCTATATATTTTTACAATACAAGCTAGTGAAAATTAACATGGCCGGGGAGTCTACTGAAGAAGTCAGTAGTTTGTATTGAAATGATCTGTTATAGCTCGCTAAAAGTATGGATTACGGCGAACCGTTCATAGCCTGCCCCAGCCGGCTGATATTTGTGGAGAGGTGAAGTGCCAGAATAGATCAACTTTCAGAATTACTCGATTGCTTTCGGTCGCTTAAGTGTTCACTTTTTTCAATGTAATAATATGGTGCTGTGTCTGAAGATATTCATATCGAAAGCAATTTATTACATTGTTATTTCGTTGTATTGAAGACAAAAGTAGAATAATTTAGGAATATTTTATGAATGAAACTCATTCGTTAATGCAATTTAGAACTGTTCAATGAACCTATGTGTAACCTAATTGTAATTTTGAATTGTTATTTTGTATTTCTGAATCATTATTGTTTAATCATTCGGCAGGTTATCATTCGAGCAAGCTTGTTACCACCAGCTGTGCCAGCCGTTTCATTTTGTTCATTATTAAACCCTCCAGAATAAAACAGAACAACCCCTCTTTTTTAAATGTCACTCCTAAATCCACTCTGAGATTCTTTAGTGCAACAGTAGCATTTTAATGGGCTGTATTGGCCTATTGGAATAGGAAAACGACTTCCAGCATAATACATTTTATAGCCTTTTCTCTCAATTAAAACCTAACTTAAAATATATATATATATTTAAAAAATGCACATATTGACAGACATGATTGTTCACGTCAATCTGTTGGCCTAACTAATGGGCAGGTTGGAGTTACATATACAGCTCTGGAAAAAATTGAGAGACCACTGCAAAATTATCAGTTGTCTCGTTATTTCGGTTCCGTACTCTAGCACTTTGAGTTTGAAAGGATACAATGACAATGAGGTTGAAGTGCAGACTGTCAGTTTTAATTTGAGGGTATTTCCATCCATATCGGATGAACGGTTTAGAAATTATAAAACCTTTTCTAGGTGGCATCCTATGACAGTGCCATGTTTAAAGTCACTAAGCTCTTCAGTACGACCCATTTTAATCCCAATGTTTATCTATGGAGATTTCATGGCTATGTGCTTGATTTTATGTACCTCTTAGCAGTGGGGGAGGCTGAAACACCTGAACTCAATACTTAGTAGGGGTGTCCACATACTTTTGGCGATATAGTATATATATACACTGCTTAAAGAAATTAAGGGAACACTTAATCAACTCCTCGTTTAATATCTCCTTCACGCTCTTGAGACTGTGCTGGGAGACAATAGGTAACCTAATTCTCGGGGTTAATAGTAAATCTCACTGTACTGTTTTAAAGCTGATCGTGAAAAACGAATAGCCCAACTAAAATGTTCCGTGAAACAAATATATATATATATATTTATTTCTTATTTCGTCCTAAAACCGTCATTAAATAACGTTATCTACACAATGAGAAATTTGCAGAATGTATGTAGCTAACGTTAATCTAAAATGTAGGCTATTGCCTGGTGGATTATAAATTAATAATTTTAATTGAAAATCTTACTCTTAGTTTAACTAACCAGGAATGTCATTATTGTAGTGTAGTTGGCCTATATCACATCATGAAAAGTAAAGCTATTTCTGATTATTTGCGCCATGCTTCAATAATGCTATCAATAATACAAATGGGCATTCTGATAAGGTCTGGGGTAATTTAGGGTACCCCTCTCCGCAGGGAAGAACAAGTTGTGATTGGCAGATGGTGTCTGACTGATAGCACAACATTCTTTAGTTTGACACATCACGTTAGTAGCTAGTTTCAGCACTGGATTAGACGTGTTTCTGAACAAACTTTGTATTTCATAATAATTGCAAGTATAAGTGGCATTGCTGAAAATGAACGAATAGGCTGGTAACGGCATACTTTACATAGTCTAATGACCTCAGTCGACTGAGCCAGATTTCGCTCATTACGCCGCTTACAAAAATACACAATTCCACACAGATAGGCCTACAGCATGATATCATTTAACATTAACGTTGCCCTGCATTGCTCTCTGACAATAAGCAGCTGAAGTAACTACTTCAGTTAGTTCCCTTCTGGAACTGAATGTGCTATACCTAGCTAGTTACATGGACGATCACTTGCTAGATAAACTAAAGAGAGTCAGCAAACTAACTTACGTTAACACACGTTAGCACGTTGCTATGATAACGTAGGCTAAATTCCCTCGTTTTTTTTTTTTTACGTTCACATAGCTAATTAGCTGAAGGGGCGTTTCTTGTAGTGAGGGGCGTTTCTTGGAGGGCGTTTCTTGGAGTCTGCAGCTGCAGCTATGTATACTTGGTAAATCCAAGCAGATCAAACGTGTCCTTCGATCGGCAAATGTAGATTCGCCAGTTCGCAAGCCAAGCTTTTGATTTGTACGTGTGAACATTGGAAACATATCTGTAAATGTTATTTGCATTTGTGAATATAATTTTTACATTCATCCAAATGATGATTTACGAAACACAAGTTGAGAGGTGTTTGTGTGTGGATGGAAAACACATACTTGTGGATTATTTTTACGAAACACAAATTGAGAGGTGTGTGTGTGTGGATGGTAAATACAATTGTGGATTATATCTACGAACACAAATTAAGAGGTGTGTGTGCGTGGATGGTAAATACAATTGTGGATTATACTTTTGTGCTTGTTTATTTTTGATAGAAATCTACCTCCATAAATTCGCGAGTCCTGTCTTCGAAGTGTTAACCAATCAGAGTTCAGTGATATTATTTATTTATTCATTTATTTTTTTAAATCATACTTTTCTCTTTTCGGTGCAAAAATGTTAAATGTGATTGCCTGCTTCTATTGATTACCATATTGTGAGCTTTTGGCACCTAGATTGCGCTGGGGCGACTTCGTTGAATTTCACAGCAATCCATTTGAAATACATGGCACAGCTCATCAGTAATACGAGTTCCTGGCCGTGGCAGCCATCTTGCGGCGGCGCCCAATTGAATAGGATTGAAAGGAACCATGTGACCATGTTGTCTTTCTAGTTCTTATATAGTTCTGTGGCTGCTGCAGTACAAGATATGAGCACAATTCCTGTGAGACTTGTTCAGGTTAACCAAGCCATTAAGCTTTACCAAGCAGATTGTGATCTTGACTATAGCAGAGGTGGGCAACGAGGGCTGGATCTGTTTCTGGTTTTCATGCTCACTTCTGGCCTTCATGACCTAATTAGCCCTAATATTTACGCCATCTGACATTTTAGCTATATTTCTTAATAAGCGCATGAATGACAGCCGAAGACTTGTTTTGACCCTAGATTAAACATTTTAATGTGATCTAATCTACCTGTGTTGGTGTAAACAGCCAATTAGCTAATTTAGCTGGGGTAATTGGTGGGAACAAAAACCTGCATTCACACCGGCCCTCCAGGACTGGAATTGCCCACCCCTGATATATAGTATCTTTTGAAAGGAACCAAGCACACAGGGAAAGGGGGAGCAGAATGGTTACCGAGGCGATTTGATCAGCTAAGGAGCATACACGATATGTTTGACTAGTTTGATTTGAAATTAAATAATAAAGTGAATTTTATAAATGGGTTCTGATTAATTTAATAAAATCTTCCAAAAATATAGATCTCTGAAAATTGAGGGGGCACGTGAATGGGCACAACACTTCTGGTGTGGGTTATGGAGGGACGCAATTATGTGAAGAGCATTGACCACTTATAAATAATGACAAACCCTTCCTTACCTTTGTTATCAGGCTGGACATTGAGAGTAAGGTTTCCCACAACATGAACATGACTTAACACTGGTGCTACCACTTTGGCTCCAGGCTGAGCTGTGATAGAGGAATGGAGAGAGGCTGATCCCAGATCAGTAGGTGCCTGCTCTTTGTGGTCCATGGTACTGGCTCCAGTCTGAGCTGTGATAGAGGAATGGAGAGAGGCTGATCCCAGATCAGCAGGTGCCTGCTCTCTGTGGTCCTCTCCTGTTGGAACTGAAAGCAGATCAGGGTCAAACAATTATGTCAAATAATTGAACCCCAATGATATCAGTAAAATTCCTGCAGATTACTGACCATCATAGCTCAGAGTAATGTTGTGGATTCTTATGAAAAGAGTTGCCTGTATTGCCCTGATCTTTACAATGCATTTCAAATGAGTCCTTATAGTAATAGGAGCTGATTATTGTTTGCAATATTGTTCTGGAAAATCAATCATATCTTGCATCGTAGTTCACTTTTGTTAAAATGGATTTTAGCCCCCAAAGCTAGAGTGTGCCACCCTGTGGACCCCCGAGGTAAATGATCCTGGCCACTGGGCATAAGGTAAAGCTGCAAAATAATGTTAGGTGTCCCTAATCTTTTCCTCCAATAGCAATGCTTAAGAAATAAGTCGACTCAGCAACTTCCTGGCACTTTAATTTAATTTAATCAAATGTAATTATTTTTGATCTTATATATGTTTTTATTGGATTTTCTGTAACATTTTTGTAACATTGTTAAAGATGTCCAGCATGCAATTGTGGAGTCTTAATTATCATGTGGCATAGGTTACACAGCTCATTTCTATGCAATAAATGCAGCGTATTAAGTCACCCTCTTCTTGTGATTATTTTCTTTTAAGTCTTGAATTTACAGAGCGAATAAAAAAATTAAAATAATATAAATTGCAGATTGTATGCTGAAGCTGACCATGCCAATATGGCACCACTTTTTCTGTCTGTTTAGGGGTTTTTAGATGTGCACAACCAGGCCTGAAAAAAACAAAAATAAAAATCACTGTTACAGGAATGGATGCCATATTTCAACTTGAAAGTGTTCCTTTCAAAACAGCTTTGAAAAATAAATAATAACTGGTATATAAATAATGACAATGAACATGAACATAAAGCATTTAAGCATAACATTGAACATAATTAATTATTATACAACAGTCTTGATTTAAATAACCTATGCAATAACAACAATGAAAGAAATTGCAACATTTCTACATTAAAAAAGCTTGTTAAATAAGCTGCCGCTTGTGTCCTCACTCGTCTCGATAAACTGGGATTCCATATTTCAGCAAACGGAGACAAGGCTACACGGTGACTTACAGAAAGAAGCTCGCTGCTGATTGGATAACAAACTGCCCTGTCATCAGGTCGGTGTGAAGTCCCATCGATCGTGAGAAGTGACCCAGCGCCTGCTGATATGGGCACTTCCCAGACTTGCCTCCCTGCATGCCGTTCTCCTACCAGGTATTTAGAATGGCACAGCAAATCTACTATCTCGCCAGGGGATTCACCCCGAGGTGGTGGAGGAGATATTGCAGCGCTTCGGTCGTGCTCAAACAGACCTGTTCGCCTCTCAAGAGTCTACTACCTGAACGAGCATTCGAGTCCCCTGGGGATGGATGCTCTAGTGCACGAGTGGCCGGACGGCCTGCTATACGCGTTTTCACCCGAGTCGCTGATCAATGCAACTCTGCACAGGCTCAGCACGAGTCACCATGAGCTCCTGCTGGTAGCCCCCAAATGGTCAATGAAACCCTGGTTTACCACGGTCCTCTGCCTTGTTTGCAATCCACCCTGGAAAATTCTATTTTGGGAGGATCTGCTATCACAACAGAATGGCCCTGTTTGGCACCCACGACCAAACATGATGAGTCTTTGGCTGTGGCCACTGAGGAGCCCGACCATTCAAAAACAGAGTGCTGCTCCCCCGTCCAACGGACGCTACTCAACTCCAGAGCCCCCTCTACAAGGAGGGCCTTTGGATATATGTGGCAGCTATTTAATGTTTGGTGCGTAAGGAAGGATGCGGACCCCGTACACTCTCCGATCCCCGTACACTGTCCGATCCCCGTACACTATCCGATCCCCGTACACTCTCCGATCCCCGTACACTCTCCGATCCCCGTACACTGTCCGATCCCCGTACACTCTCCGATCCCTGCACGATTGGACGTTTTGCAGTCCTGACTTGATAACGGGAAAGCAGCCAGCAAATTGAAAACTTATGCGGCTGCCATATCCAGCAGGCATGTCTGGGTACGCAACAAGCCTGCAGGGAGCCATTACATTGTCAGCCAGTTCCTAAAGGGTGCCCAGCAACTGAGACCTGTGAGGTCACTGGTAGAGACCGGTCGAGACTATCAGGCTTAAGTGGCTCTCCTTTAAAACGGTGTTCCTGCTTGCGATGGCGAGCTCTGCGCTCTCTCCATCAGCGCATAGTGTCTAAGATGGAGACCGGCCGACGCAGGAGTCACGTTGCGGCCTAATCCATCGTTCCTGCCCAAAATAGTTTTGGCATTTCATATCAACCAGCCGATCGAGCTCACGGCGATTCGCCCCCCCGCCAGGCGAGGACCTGCGGGACGTGCACCTAATATGTCCAGTGCGCGCGCTGCGACACTACATCGAAGCTATCGCTTCCTTCTGACGTACAAGGCAACTCTTTGTCTGCTACAGCAAGACAAAAGGGAAAGCACTCTCAGCTCAAAACCTCCCGGTGGGTAGCGAAGGCAATAGCTACAGCCTATGAGGTGAGTGCTAAACCCTTGCCAATTGATATCCAGGGGCGATCCACTAGTATGGCTACCTCATGGGCAGCCCTGGAAGGCATACCTCTTAAATAAATTTGTGAAGGGGCAATGTGGGCATCCCCCTGCACATTTACAAGATTTTATCACGTTAATTTGGTGCCAGGCTCAACGGTCGGTGCAACCGTCTTATCTGCGGCCTTGGCATCCACGGAAGGACGATGGTCCCTCCTGACACTTTGGATATAAGTCATCCATATTGACGACTCTAATGGTCTAAAGAACAAATATAACGAACGGTTGCAGCTGTAAGTATGTTCTATGAGTTCCGGATGACCATTAGGGATAATTTTTCCATTAGGGACCCTTTTTTCAGGGCGAAGAAATTGTTCAGAGGATTTCCACAGTGACGCTCCCCCTTTTATGGGAGGAATTACATCACTACGCGGAGGTCATGTACCATGACAAATTCTGGTATAAGAGTCTCGATGCATCTGGCCCCAGAAGGCCATCCATATTGACCACCCTAATGGTCATCCGGAACTCATAGAACATAGTTACAGTCGTAACCGTTCATTTCACTGGATGTCTATTATTTTCTGCCAGGAGTTACAGATGTTTGTGAGGACTGAAATTATCATATCTATGCTTACAAGCACTAAGCCTACGTCATAACTGTCACATAAAATCATATTTCCATTTGATCATGGGTTTTATTTTTTATAAAGTTTTGATTTGCTTTTTATTCACTGTTTGTTATAATAAGTTGTATTGCTTGTTTGATTCAAATACTAGTTACTCTTGCATTCTGTAACACGTTGCTTCATGATTTAAAAAGATATTCTTACTGTTCATAATGTAGCCTATGTAGGCTATCCACAAATTCTCTTCTTGTGTATTTTGAGCGTTAGCTAGAACGTGCCAGTTAATTAACCCCCATTGTAACGCAATCATTCAGAATGTTTGGTTATGGATATTCCAAACACACCTGTACGTATCTTGTTACAATCACAACTGCCATCTTATCCATTCCAAGTCTTCTAATACCTGCTTTCCATTTGTACTAAAATGCACCCGCAAATGTCTTTCTTAAACTTCCTTTCGGGTTTCGTAAATCACTTTCCACGTGCTAATGTGATTTATTTGCATAATCACCTCCCACTATTTTGTGCAATAACAGGCTTACCCGTAAAAATGAGAAGTTAACTATTTTTCGATTTTCGCACACGCAATCCTCTTTACACCTCGTTAGTTCATCGCCTCGGACGGTTTCTTTGCGGGTGGTAACAATTTTACACGTGTTTTTGCACATGGAAACCTTTAGTAAATCGACCCTTGAATGTGCTCCTAGTGCTGCACCCCCAAGAAAACCAATGGACCCCTCAATGTGCTCCTAGTGCTGAACCCCCCAAGCAAACTAATGAACCCCTCAATGTGTTCCTAGTGCTACACCTCCAAGCAAACCAATGAACCCCTCAATGTGCTCCTAGTGCTACACCCCCAAGCAAACCAATGAACCCCTCAATCAATGTGCTCCTCGTGCTACACCCCCAAGCAAACCAATGAACCCCTCAATGTGCTCCAAGTGCTACACCCCCAAGCAAACCAAATTAACCCCTCAATGTGCTCCTAGTCCTGGATTATGGAGGGACAAAATTATGTGAAGTGCACTGATCACAAGATACCAGTAAAATTCCTGCAGATTACAAACCATTTTACCATATTCAGAACAAATTATCTTCTGATATTGTACGTTTTGGTTAGTTTGGTTAGTCAGGTATTCAAATTGTCTCAGAATCTAAAGACCGTATGCATTTGACCCAGGTCTAAGGTCTGATGGAAAAACTTGATGGCGTTTCCTTTTTTCTTAAAGGGATATTTCACTTTGGTATAACACAAGCAATTTTGTGGAGCTTACCCCATTGTATTTGAATAGCGTGAATACGAGCACCATCAGCTGTCCTGCTGATCATTAAAGGTACAGTTCACCCAAAAAATTATTTTTGATTTGTTTCTAGGTACCCCAAGTGCTATCTATCCATCCAGGTGGTTTCACTGAGAACTAGTTTTGTAGATATCCGCTGCAACTCACCTTGACATCAGCCCGACATAATGGACCTCAACAGAACTAAATTTCTGGTGGTCAAAGAAGCTAAAATATACACCGAAGTACGGCAACTGTGTATATCCGCATACAGTCTGAACCAAAGCATGCCAGTTTTATAGGGTGCTCTGTGTTGACATAAGTCCCATAATACTGTTCAGACTTTGTACAGATATACACAGGTGGTGTCTTTTTTTTTTTAATGCGTGCACAACAAAATCTGTGGATGTTCGTGAGTAACTGTCATTATATTGGGAAAGAAACGTTGCTGTAGATATTTTTCAAATGTATATTTTTGGCGCTTTGACCGCCACAAACTATGTTCCATTATCGGGCTGATGTCAAGGTGAGTTGCAGCGGATATCTGCAGAACTAGTGAGTTCTCAGTGAAACCACCTGGATGGATAGATAGCACTTGGGGTTTGTAGAAACATATCAAAAATACATTTTTGGGTGAACTGCCCATTTAAGAGCATCGCCGTTACTCCCAGTTGTCAGGCTCCCAGTTCACACCCATTCATTTTCGGGACCTCGCTGAAATTACTCGTCTTAAAGCACAAACTACTAGTAGTTTACGACTACTACTATGACAATAGATTGAAAAAAGAGTACTATCGCCAAAAGTTATTGATTGTTTTGATATCTGATGTATTTTCAAGGTTATATTGTCTTACAAAAGAAAAAGAATATCTGGCAAAAGGTTTTGTTATTTTTACAATTTATTCTTGCGCACGATAACAAAATAAATCAAACCATGGCTACTTATCAGCTCACAAAAACAGATATCTTTGATTAAGAAAATTATTAGTATTAGTATTATCCTCCGTAGTTAGTTTGTGCTTTAAAACTATTAATTTTGGTGAGGTCCTGAAAATGAATGGGAGCCTGACAACCGGGAGGAAAGCGATGCTGTTAATGGTCAACAGGGACAGTGGACGTTATTTGTTAAAATTAACAAAATTACTTATGTTATACTAAAGTGAAATATCTGTGAAGCAGCTTTAAAAAAATTAAAAAAAATACATAAAAGATTATACAACATTATATGCATTATACAACAATGATTTAGAGAACGTAGAGAACAACAATAACACAATGAATTGCAACTTTTCTAAGTTAAAAAAGCTTGTTAAATAAGCTGCCGCTTGTGTCCTCACCCATCTCGATAAACTTGGATTCCATATTTCAGCAAACGGAGACAATGCTACACAGTGACTTACAGAAAGAAGCTAGCTGCTGATTGGATAACAAACTTCGCCAAACGGGAACCCTGAATGGGGCAGCTGTATTCTGGAGGGGAACCCTGAATGGGGCAGCTGTATTCTGGAGGGAAACCCTGAATGGGGCAGCTGTATTCTGGAGGGAAACCCTGAATGGGGCAGCTGTATTCTGGAGGGAAACCCTGAATGGGGCAGCTGTATTCTGGAGGGAAACCCTGAATGGGGCAGCTGTATTCTGGAGGGTTTAATCAGACTTCAGCTCCACTGTATTTTGTGAAAGGAGATATTGTGTTGTGTGGAATGTAGGGCTCAGAGACCAGTGAACAGGCACGTGCTTATCCCAGTTCTATAAGATGAATGGGACATACCTCCACAGGACAGATATATCTAGACTATATTTTGGTCCTCCAGTTGACCCTGTGGAATGGGTCTACATTCTTCAAGCACGTTGTCATTCAAAAAAAGTGCGAACTTTTCGAAGTCTTCTTTTGTGAGTTCCTCCAGAATCTCCAAGATCTGGCCCACCATCAGAGACATCTAAGTGCAGGGCAGAAGGTAGTTGGAAAATCAAAAGCAAATCTTTCTGGATATTTACACTTGCAGTAATGTCTTGATCTTAAACACATAAATGTAGTCTTTGTCTGGATGTTGGTCTTATGCAAGTTCTCTCTCTCCAGCATGCTCAAGATAATAATCACTCCACTCCACCTAGTCAGTGCCATAACGTTGCCACTGAGGAGAATTTGTTGATTGCAATTTTTTTCAAATTTCAAATTACTGCCCAACCCGGGGTTGTCCGTCCGTCCGTCCGTTGTCTTCCGCTTATCCGGGTCCGGGTCGCGGGGGCAGCAGCTTCAGCAAGGGAACCCAGGCCGCCCTCTCCCCAGCCACTTCCGCCAGCTCTTCCGGGGGAATCCCGAGGCGTTCCCAGGCCAGCCGAGAGATGTAATCCCTCCAGCGTGTCCTGGGTCGGCCCCGAGGTCTCCTCCCGGACGGACATGCCCGAAAAACCTCCCGAGGGAGGCGTCCAGGAGGCATCCTCACCAGATGCCCGAACCACCTCAGCTGGCTCCTCTCGACATGGAGGAGCAGCGGCTCTACTCTGAGTCCCTCCCGGATGTCCGAGCTCCTCACCCTATCTCTAAGGCTGAGCCCGGCCACCCTGCGGAGGAAACTCATTTCGGCCGCTTGTATTCGCGATCTCGTTCTTTCGGTCACTACCCATAGCTCGTGGCCATAGGTGAGGGTTGGAACGTAGATTGACCGGTAAATCGAGAGCTTCGCCTTTTGGCTTAGCTCTCTCTTCACCACGACGGACCGGTATAGCGCCCGCATCACTGCTGCCGCCGCCCCGATCCGCCTGTCCATCTCCCGCTCCATCCTACCCTCACTCGTGAACAAGATCCCGAGATACTTAAACTCCTCCACCTGAGGCAGGACCTCCCCCCCGACCCGGAGAGGGCAGTCCACCCTTTTCCGGCTGAGGACCATGGCCTCAGACTTGGAGATGCTGATTCTCATCCCAGCCGCTTCACACTCGGCTGCGAACTGTCCCAGCAGGAGCTGAAGGTCGCTGTTTGATGGAGCTAAAAAGATCACGTCGTCCGCAAACAGCAGACACGCAATCCTTCCACCACCAAACTCGACACCCTCCGCCACCCGGCTGCGCCTAGAAATTCTGTCCATAAAGGTTATGAACAGAACCGGTGACATAGGGCAGCCTTGGCGGAGTCCAACCCCCACTGGGAACAAGTCCGACTTACTGCCGGCAACACGGACCAGACTCTCACTCCTTCGGTACAGGGACTGAATGGCCCTTAGTAAGCGGCCATCCACCCCATACTCCCGGAGTACCCCCCACAGGATGCCCCTGGGAACACGGTCATAAGCCTTCTCCAAATCCACAAAACACATGTGGACTGGTTGGGCAAACTCCCATGCCCCTTCCAGCACCCTAGCGAGGGTAAAGAGCTGATCCACGGTTCCACGGCCGGGACGAAAACCACATTGCTCCTCCTCAATCTGAGGTTCAACTATCGACCGGACCCTCCGCTCCAATACCCTGGAGTAGACCTTCCCAGGGAGGCTGTATATATCCCAATTCTTAATCCAATCCGGAATGTCCAACTGTCTGTAAGTGCAGTCATGTTCCAACCACCTGACCAATTCAGGAGAGCTGGGACACCCACGGTTCTCCACCGAAACACTTGCTGGTCTACAGCCCTACAGCTGCTTGTTTTCACGTCGCAGACCGCAGCTAAGCTTGCACAGAGCAGCGTCAGAGGAGGGACCTTTCATGTGCGGCAGAGTCGCATTCAGTCTGACGAGCGCCCTTATCAGCCAGCAGGGGTTCCCCAAGAGCAATGAAACGCAGATCCCTGTCCGACTGAACCCTCCCATACCCTAGACACCAATTGTGCATAACCCTGTGGAGCTATGGGCCACAGTCAGCACTGGTCCGGATTAGATTGGAGGCCGTGAGGTTCATCCATGCACCACAGTGTGGGGGCCTAACTGAACGAGCCTTCCAGCAGCCCTGTAAGTTTCTTTTGTTGTTTATATTGGAGCGGTTGGTCTAGCCCAATGCTGCCTAGTGCCATGGCTATAAAAGAGGAAAATTTAAACTGTTCCCCTAATGGACCCCCGAATTACTAATAATTTAATTATTATCCGTCTATTAATCCAAAATATAGTCGAATACAATCATGAATCACCCATGAATATTTGGACAATAGCTATATTATCATATCGAGCCAACTTTATAAAATGTTATTTTTTTCCCCCAAAGCTAACAAGCTGAAGCTAACAAGCTAAAGAGGAGAAATATTCTAAATATCATCATAAATAAGTTGTTTCTCTTCATGTTCTTCAAAATTTTCTGGTGGTATATCTTTGCTTTCTAAATATAACGTATTCTTCAACCCTCATAATATTATTATGTTGATATTTTATGACGCCTTTTATGTTTGGAGTCAAATTGACCCCAAAAGTTTGAACTAACACAAAACAATTGTAATAGAAATCTTTTTCTATTTTGTGTGACTCCCAATTGATTAGCTTTTTATCCCTAAATATAAAAAATCTGTGATGAAACATCTTACTTTAGAGCCTGAGGTAAATTAAGGTTTGTGAACTTTAAAACCTGTAAAGTGACATCAGAATTACCTACAAAAAATCTGAGATAAAAACTAAAAAAGCTTGTATATTTTCTTACATTTTATACAGCTACCCCACAATTGACCCCACACAACACCTTTGAATGAAAGGTTGGTACAGAACTTTTGAAAAAATAGCATTATGTTTATTGCATGTTTACTATTTAATTCCAACAAATTAGGTCAAGATTAAAAAATGGTGCTTTAAACCGATTACTTTCAGTGAGGTCCTGAAAATGAATGGGAATGAATTGGAAGCCTGATAACTGGGAGGAACAGTGATGCCGTTAATGGTCAGCAGGGACAGCAGATGTTGCTAGTATTCACCCTATGTGGGGTATGTTGTTAACGGTCAGCAGAGACAGCTGATGTTGCTAGTATTCACCCTATGTGGGGTATGCTGTTAACGGTCAGCAGAGACAGCTGATGTTGCTAGTATTCACCCTATGTGGGGTATGCTGTTAACGGTCAGCAGAGACAGCTCATGTTGCTAGTATTCACCCTATGTGGGGTATGCTGTTAACGGTCAGCAGGGACAGCTGATGTTGCTAGTATTCACCCTATGTGGGGTATGCTGTTAACGGTCAGCAGAGACAGCTCATGTTGCTAGTATTCACCCTATGTGGGGTATGCTGTTAACGGTCAGCAGGGACAGCTGATGTTGCTTGTATTCACCCTATGTGGGGTATGCTGTTAACGGTCAGCAGGGACAGCTGATGTTGCTTGTATTCACCCTATGTGGGGTATGCTGTTAACGGTCAGCAGAGACAGCTGATGTTGCTAGTATTCACCCTATGTGGGGTATGCTGTTAACGGTCAGCAGGGACAGCTGATGTTGCCTGTATTCACCCTATGTGGGGTATGCTGTTAACGGTCAGCAGGGACAGCTGATGTTGCTTGTATTCACCCTATGTGGGGTATGCTGTTAACGGTCAGCAGGGACAGCTGATGTTGCTTGTATCCGCCCTATGTGGGGTATGCTGTTAACGGTCAGCAGGGACAGCTGATGTTGCTTGTATTCACCCTATGTGGGGTATGCTGTTAACGGTCAGCAGGGACAGCTGATGTTGCTAGTATTCACCCTATGTGGGGTATGCTGTTAACGGTCAGCAGAGACAGCTGATGTTGCTAGTATTCACCCTATGTGGGGTATGCTGTTAACGGTCAGCAGAGACAGCTGATGTTGCTAGTATTCACCCTATGTGGGGTATGCTGTTAACGGTCAGCAGAGACAGCTGATGTTGCTAGTATTCACCCTATGTGGGGTATGCTGTTAACGGTCAGCAGGGACAGCTGATGTTGCTAGTATTCACCCTATGTGGGGTATGCTGTTAACGGTCAGCAGGGACAGCTGATGTTGCTAGTATTCACCCTATGTGGGGTATGCTGTTAACGGTCAGCAGGGACAGCTGATGTTGCTAGTATTCACCCTATGTGGGGTTGGCTGCACAAAATTACATTTGTTACACCAAAGTGAAATATCCCTTTAAGATAACTAAAATAAATAAAACTCTTTATGCATTAGAAATAGGATACCACCGTGCCCCATTCACTGCTGACTAGCTGGGTTTAATTGCACTCAATGGGCCTCATTCTTGAAATGTTCCTAAATAAATAAGAAGTTGATATAAAAAATTTACGGCGGATTCCTCAAACTATGTGGGAAAGGCAGATTTGTTAGTATTCCATGTGTACGTTCATACATTCCGATTCATCTTAAATGACAGGTGCCTTATTTTGCGATGAGCATAAATCCACACCAATGAATTGCCATATATGGAAATTGCTAATTCCATTGAAAGGTGCATACGAAGTCAAAACGGCCCAGAAAAAGCAAAAAAAACCAAATTTTTCTGACACTGAAATCAAAGCTTTATTAGTTAAATTCAGTCACAAAAAAAAAAATGTTTTCTGTTGTACGTTCAGGTGTCATATGAACTGGTGAAGTAAAAAGGCCTGGCTGGAGATAGCGTGCCGTCAACGCAGGATCTCCCGGCACACAAACCTTTACAGTTCAAGCCTTTCTGCATCGGATGAGCGCATAGCTTCCATCTGCCAAGCACTAGGCTACGGTCTTCCTCTCAGCCTGGAAATGAATAAAATCTTATTCATTTCTTCATCTTGTTCGTGTTCTGTGTTTGTGATATGTAGTTTTAAATCCCCTCACCCCTAGTGATGGTAAACGACAATTGGACACATATATTCTTACCATAAGCCAGCCGGCTCTCACATCAGTGTTCTCTGAACAAGTGCCAACTGAGCTTCCCCTCAGAATGAAGCTGTGGGTCCCACTCCAACTGAGCTTCCCCTCAGAATGAAGCTGTGGGTCCCACTCCAACTGAGCTTCCCCTCAAAATGAAGCTGTGGGTCCCACTCCAGCTGAGCGTCCCCCCAGAATGAAGCTGTGGGTCCCACCAGGCCACCGAAAAATCAGAATGTATGAACATACGCACAAAATGCAAAAAAATAAATAAAAAGATCGGCCTTTTCCACATGGTTTGATGAATCCGGCATAGGTTCTTCATACAAACTACACCACACATATTTATGATCGTTTGATGAATGAGGCCTGATGACTCTTAGTTGATCACCCACAAAGTGTGAAATGATAACGTGGCCGAGCACACAAAATAACACCCTTTATTTGGGATCTTAGTAAATCGACCCCTCAGTCTTGTGAATTTAACAGAAAACAAAAATAAATGAATGTTTTAATTGATATTCATAAACCGCATTTAGCGGCATTTTGAATTTAAGAACGTGGTACGCATGGTCCTGAGCAGGTGTAAAGTTTGATTGCATGTAGGCTACGAACAAAACTCAGATACGAAAACATCGATGAATGCCAAAATACATACAAAATTGCTAATAAGAACGATTTACACACAAATTCGTTCTGCTCACGTTTCATGAGTGATGCCTCTTGTATGGTCTTTTGACTAAATAAAAGCAGCGATTAATTTTCTAACCTATTGTGTACTAGTGTCATGTTATTGTGTCGGTCTAGTCAGGTTTGAGGTAGATAGGTGTAAAAATTGTTTATTCATGATTAAAGTAGACCTTTTACAAACATAATGCTGTATTTAAAAAAGGAAGTTTTCTGTGAAATTACATGAATGTAACTTTATTAAAACCAATATCAAAGAACATTCTCAGCTTTCATAGAACATCCATAGAAGATAAAACATTCCAGCAACATTTTAAAAACTTGCCACAAAAAAACATCCAAGAATGAAGAACTTTTTTTATGTTCTAGGAAGTGAAAACATTCGAAGCATGTTTGGTAAAAACCTTCGAATAATTTTGTGTCAAAACACTCCCAAAATGTTTTTAAAGAATGTTCTTATAACTTTGGAAAAAACTAAAAAACATTCTGAAAACATTTTAAAAACTTGCCATAAAAAGCACTAAAAAGCACATTCCAAGACAATGTTCCCATAACCATAACAGGAATGTTCGGGGAACGTTCTTGGAACCAAAAATTGTTAGCTGGATAGCTCGCGTTAACACAATATTATAATTTTCCTGAAGCATCGATGCATAATTTATTCCCCAACATGATCACGTTTGTATAAAAAATACATTGCAGTAAGTTATACCAGGGTTATTTCCCTTACCGTATTGATGGGATTGGTACAGCGTGTGGAGAATCTGGCTCAGCGAAGATTGACCAGTCCTTCCACTACCACTGCCAGTGTTTTTTGATTGACATGTCAGGATTGAAAATGTGTCCTCATAATGCCAACATCTCGCATCCTTGTGGTTAAAGCAAAGCCGACTTACAATGTATTCAGAAATCAGGCATTTTTTGTACAAGTAAAGGAGATCTTGGCCTGATCAACTGATTAGAAAAGTACATGCCCAATATGTCAAGCAGTTTATTCTAGCAGCAAGTACATGCACAATTTATCTGCAATTAACATGTAATGTTAAACAAACGGTTTTTTTAATATATTTTGCAATTTGCCATCATCAATGCCCCAACAACGTTGTAAAAATGTTGCAGTCCGAACGTTACATCTTTGTCAACATGCAACATTGCAGGAACGTTCTTGAGAAAACCAATTTGTAACTTTCCATCAACGTTGTAAAAACATTGCAGTCAGAGCATTCCATCTTTGTTAGCATGCAATGTTACAGGGACGTTCTTGAGAAAACCATTTTTAACCTACCATCAATATCCTGACAAACATCCTACAAATGTTTCACTCAGAATGTTCAATATTCAGATTAAAAAACATTATTGTCCATTAATGCAGGCAAATAATGGAAATACGTATTTGGCAAAGTGCATAACTCACATAAAAAGACAACGCACGAAGATTTAAAAACCTGACTGTTAAATGTTAATGTCCACAGGTTCCTACTTTAACTGCAGTTGAGCTGGCAGTGGCAGTGGGGATAAATAATATTTTATAACATTATTTATAAAATATAATTTTATTCTGTGCACGGGGGACTCTGAACCTTCGCCCAGAGGGCATCATCTCAAAAGAGATAAGAAGGGGGTGTGAAGCGTCATTCAGGATTTTGATGGCCATTCTGTTCACTGCTTTTGCATGGTGCTCTGTGGGCTGGGTCTGTTTGTCGCCAGTAAATTAGATTCCCTGGTTAACTACTCTGAAGAGCTTGGCTTTGCTCCTCACAGACAGGTGACTGAACCAGGACACAACATTGAAAGGTAGGACACTTTCAGTCAGTGCTTGGTAGACACTGCTCAGGATAGGCCGACATGTACAGCTAAATACTGTCATCTAGTGGTAAAAAAATAATGTCTTTATGCAACTAAATTCAATGCGTGATAAGAGGCCAAATTGCTGCGAAGTAGGCTCGCTCGTTACGACTGAAATGCCACTCAGCCAAAGACTGGGTGGATTGAAACTAGTTCGGGTTGGATTGCAAATTATGCAAATAAATTAGCCCACCGTTTAGACATCTGTTTAGCATGTAGGCCAAAGCTATTTTGAGCCATATTTCAATGAATAAAAGACCACAACGAATATTGAACGCTCAACACTTGAATTAATGACCACACCATTTAAAAACCGACCACCCACTTTGACATAGCAATCAATGTAGGATAATTTTTTTGTTCTTATATCGCCTAAAATGGGCGGACAACGCAGAATCTGTAACAATAATATGCTACGTTCTGTAGATACATTATTCCCACGTTACATTTGATCACAAATCGAAACTGCTTCATATGAGAGCAAAATTTTAATTCTGACCTCACTGTCCACACAAGGTTCATCATGTCTAACATAACTGTTATTCTATCCATAAATCTCAAGGCTTTTATATGCCTATTATTGCTGTGTGGTAACATCTATTTGTTCCAAAAGTGTCAGAATTATTTTCTTAAAAATAACTTTATGAATGGACTTACACCGGAATATTACACCGGAAACTTTTCCGACAGAATCACGGACTGACTGGCTGATTTAATATGGACAGTGTTTAATAAAGATACGTCAATACAATTAAGAAATAGATCAGCTAAAATTAAATCCACAGATGTTAATGCTGAACCGTCACTATGTATTCGCCCACGTTACTTTTATTTATCTTTACCTTTATACTAAGTCAGAACTCAGTTATCATTTTCCTAATATTCAGTTAAGATCATACCAAGAAGTAAGCTATTGAATTTACGCTGGATTCACGTCTGATGTCAGTGAAAAATGACTGTTTGATAATGTTTGACAAGAAGTTCTGTTTTTCCCTGTTTCAGAAACAGTCGTCAAAATGTATCCTACTCTTTTAATCAAACGGCAGGGCCTGTAACTTCCGTCATATCTGACAAGGTAAAAATGGTGATGAAAAAAATAATACAATAAAAATAAACACTGAAGTAGGGTAAACGTAAAAACTTTTTAAAAGTTATTTTTTAAATTACTATTTGGTCCCAAGTGGGAAATTAAAAAATAGACGAGGCTATAAAGCTACACCCAAACCACCAGTTTACTGTTTGACTGAATTAAGCGTTAATGCGATTATACAGAATCCCATTCCTCCCCACACCCCTTCACCTTTAGCTTCTCTTCTCTCCATCCCACTCCACAACAGGCTACCTACTCCCGAAACCCTTTAACCTTTAGCTTCTCATCTCTCCATCCCACTCCACAACAGGCTACCTACTCCCCACACCCTTTAACCTTTAGCTTCTCATCTCTCCATCCCACCCCACAACAGGCTAGCTACTCCCCACACCCCTTCACCTTTAGCTTCTCTTCTCTCCATCACTCTCCACAACAGGCTACATACTCCCCACACCCTTTAGCCGTTAGCTTCTCTTCTCTCCATCCCACTCCACAACAGGGTACTTATTCCCCACACCTTTTCACCTTTAGCTTCTCTTCTCTCCATCCAACTCCACAACAGGCTACTTACTCCCCACACCCCTTCACCTTTAGCTTCTCTTCTCTCCATCCCACTCCACAACAGGCTACTTACTCCCCACACCCCTTCACCTTTAGCTTCTCTTCTCTCCATCCAACTCCACAACAGGCTACTTACTCCCCACACCTCTTTAACCTTTAGCTTCTCTTCTCTCCATCCCACTCCACAACAGGCTACTTACTCCCCACACCCCTTCACCTTTAGCTTCTCTTCTCTCCATCCCACTCCACAACAGGCTACTTACTCCCCACACCTCTTCACCTTTAGCTTCTCTTCTCTCCATCCCACTCCACAACAGGCTACTTACTCCCCACACCCCTTCACCTTTAGCTTCTCTTCTCTCCATCCCACTTCACAACATGCTACTTACTCCCCACACCCCTTCACCTTTAGCTTCTCTTCTCTCCATCCCACTCCACAACAGGCTACTTACTGCCCACACCCCTTCACCTTTAGCTTCTCTTCTCTCCATCCCACTCCACAACAGGCTACTTACTCCCCACACCCCTTCACCTTTAGCTTCTCTTCTCTCCATCCCACTCCACAACAGGCTACTTACTCCCCACACCCCTTCACCTTTAGCTTCTCTTCTCTCCATCCCACTCCACAACAGGCTACTTACTCCCCACACCCTTCACCTTTAGCTTCTCTTCTCTCCATCCCACTCCACAACAGGCTACTTACTCCCCACACCCCTTCACCTTTAGCTTCTCTTCTCTCCATCCCACTCCACAACAGGCTACTTACTCCCCACACCCTTTAACCTTTAGCTTCTCTTCTCTCCATCCCTCTCCACAACAGGCTACTTACTCCCCACACCGGTTCACCTTTAGCTTCTATTCTCTCCATCCCACTCCACAACAGGCTACTTACTCCCCACACCATTTCACCTTTAGCTTCTATTCTCTCCATCCCACTCCACAACAGGCTACTTACTCCCCACACCATTTCACCTTTAGCTTCTATTCTCTCCATCCCACTCCACAACAGGCTACTTACTCCCCACACCTCTTCACCTTTAGCTTCTATTCTCTCCATCCCACTCCACAACAGGCTACTTACTCCCCACACCCCTTCACCTTTAGCTTCTCTTCTCTCCATCCCACTCCACAACAGGCTACTTACTCTCCACACCCATTCACCTTTAGCTTCTCTTCTTTCCATCCCTCTCCACAACAGGCTACTTACTCCCCACACCCTTTAGCCTTTAGCTTCTCTTCTCTCCATCCCACTCCACAACAGGCTACTTACTCCCCACACCATTTCACCTTTAGCTTCTCTTCTCTCCATCCCACTCCACAACAGGCTACTTACTCCCCACACCCCTTCACCTTTAGCTTCTCTTCTCTCCATCCCACCCACAACAGGCTACTTACTCCCCACACCCCTTCACCTTTAGCTTCTCTTCTCTCCATCCCACTCCACAACAGGCTACTTACTCCCCACACCCTTCACCTTTAGCTTCTCTTCTCTCCATCCAACTCCACAACAGGCTACTTACTCCCCACACCTCTTCACCTTTAGCTTCTATTCTCTCCATCCCATCCCACAACAGGCTACTTACTCCCCACACCCCTTCACCTTTAGCTTCTCTTCTCTCCATCCCACTCCACAACAGGCTACTTACTCCCCACACCATTTCACCTTTAGCTTCTCTTCTCTCCATCCCACTCCACAACAGGCTACTTACTCCCCACACCCCTTCACCTTTAGCTTCTTTTCATTCCATCCAACTCCACAACAGGCTACTTACTCCCCACACCTCTTCACCTTTAGCTTCTCTTCTCTCCATCCCACTCCACAACAGGCTACTTACTCCCCACACCCCTTCACCTTTAGCTTCTCTTCTCTCCGTCCCACTCCACAACAGGCTACTTACTCCCCACACTTCTTCACCTTTAGCTTCTATTCTCTCCATCCCACTCCACAACAGGCTACTTACTCCCCACACCTTTTAACCTTTAGCTTCTCTTCTCTCCGTCCAACTCCACAACAGGCTACTTACTCCCCACACCTCTTCACCTTTAGCTTCTCTTTTCTCCATCCCACTCCACAACAGGCTACTTACTACCCACACCCCTTCACCTTTAGCTTCTCTTCTTTCCATCCCACTCCACAACAGGCTACTTACTCCCCACACCCTTTAACCTTTAGCTTCTCTTCTCTCCATCCCTCTCCACAACAGGCTACTTACTCCCCACACCGGTTCACCTTTTGCTTCTATTCTCTCCATCCCACTCCACAACAGGCTACTTACTCCCCACACCATTTCACCTTTAGCTTCTATTCTCTCCATCCCACTCCACAACAGGCTACTTACTCCCCACACCTTTTCACATTTAGCTTCTCTTCTCTCCATCCCACTCCACAACAGGCTACTTACTCCCCACACCCCTTCACCTTTAGCTTCTCTTCTCTCCATCCCTCTCCACAACAGGCTACTTACTCCCCACACCCTTTAGCCTTTAGCTTCTCTTCTCTCCATCCCACTCCACAACAGGCTACTTACTCCCCACACCTTTTCACCTTTATCTTCTCTTCTCTCCATCCACTCCACAACAGGCTACTTACTCCCCACACCTATTCTCATTTAGCTTCTCTTTTCTCCATCCCACTCCACAACAGGCTACTTACTACCCACACCCCTTCACCTTTAGCTTCTCTTCTCTCCATCCCACTCCACAACAGGCTACTTACTCCCCACACCACTTCACCTTTAGCTACTCTTTTCTCCATCCCACTCCACAACAGGCTACTTACTCCCCACACCCCTTCACCTTTAGCTTCTCTTCTCTCCATCCCAATCCACAACAGGCTACTTACTCCCCACACCCCTTCACCTTTAGCTTCTCTTCTCTCCATCCCACCTCACAACAGGCTACTTCCTCCCCACACCCATTCACCTTTAGCTTCGCTTCTCTCCATCCCACTCCACAACAGGCTACTTACTCCCCACACCTCTTCACCTTTAGCTTCTCTTCTCTCCATCCCACTCCACAACAGGCTACTTACTCCCCACACCCCTTCACCTTTAGCTTTTCTTCTCTCCATCCCACTCCACAACAGGCTACTTACTCCCCACACCCCTTCACCTTTAGCTTCTCTTCTCTCCATCCCACCCACAACAGGCTACTTACTCCCCACACCTCTTCACCTTTAGCTTCTTTTTTCTCCATCCCACTCCACAACAGGCAACTTACTCCCCACACCCCTTCACATTTAGCTTCTCTTCTCTCCATCCCACTTCACAACATGCTACTTACTCCCCACACCCCTTCACCTTTAGCTTCTCTTCTCTCCATCCCAGTCCACAACAGGCTACTTACTGCCCACACCCCTTCACCTTTAGCTTCTCTTCTCTCCATCCCACTCCACAACAGGCTACTTACTCCCCACACCCCTTTACCTTTAGCTTCTCTTCTCTCCATCCCACTCCACAACAGGCTACTTACTCCCCACACCCCTTCACCTTTAGCTTTTCTTTTCTCCATCCCACTACACAACAGGCTACTTACTCCCCAAACCATTTCACATTTAGCTTCTATTCTCTCCATCCCACTCCACAACAGGCTACTTACTACCCACACCTTCACCTTTAGCTTCTCTTCTTTCAATCCCACTCCACAACAGGCTACTTACTCCCCACACCCCTTCACCTTTAGCTTCTCTTCTCTCCATCCCAGTCCACAACAGGCTACTTACTGCCCACACCCCTTCACCTTTAGCTTCTCTTCTCTCCATCCCACTCCACAACAGGCTACTTACTCCCCACACCCCTTTACCTTTAGCTTCTCTTCTCTCCATCCCACTCCACAACAGGCTACTTACTCCCCACACCCCTTCACCTTTAGCTTCTCTTTTCTCCATCCCACTACACAACAGGCTACTTACTCCCCACACCTCTTCATATTTAGCTTCTCTTCTCTCCATCCCACTTCACAACATGCTACTTACTCCCCACACCCGTTCACCTTTAGCTTCTCTTCTCTCCATCCCACTTCACAACATGCTACTTACTCCCCACACCCCTTCACCTTTAGCTTCTCTTCTCTCCATCCCACTCCACAACAGGCTACTTACTCCCCACACCCCTTCACCTTTAGCTTCTCTTCTCTCCATCCCACTCCACAACAGGCTACTTACTCCCCACACCCCTTTACCTTTAGCTTCTCTTCTCTCCATCCCACTCCACAACAGGCTACTTACTCCCCACACCCCTTCACCTTTAGCTTCTCTTTTCTCCATCCCACTACACAACAGGCTACTTACTCCCCACACCTCTTCACCTTTAGCTTCTCTTTTCTCAATCCCACTCCACAACAGGCTACTTACTACCCACACCCCTTCACCTTTAGCTTCTCTTCTTTCAATCCCACTCCACAACAGGCTACTTACTCCCCACACCCTTTAACCTTTAGCTTCTCTTCTCTCCATCCCTCTCCACAACAGGCTACTTACTCCCCACACCGGTTCACCTTTTGCGTCTATTCTCTCCATCCCACTCCACAACAGGCTACTTACTCCCCACACCCATTTCACCTTTAGCTTCTATTCTCTCCATCCCACTCCACAACAGGCTACTTACTCCCCACACCATTTCACATTTAGCTTCTATTCTCTCCATCCCACTCCACAACAGGCTACTTACTCCCACACCTCTTCACCTTTAGCTTCTATTCTCTCCATCCCATCCCACAACAGGCTACTTACTCCCCACACCCCTTCAACTTTAGCTTCTCTTCTCTCCATCCCACCCCACAACAGGCTACTTACTCTCCACACCCATTCACCTTTAGCTTCTCTTCTTTCCATCCCTCTCCACAACAGGCTACTTACTCCCCACACCCTTTAGCCTTTAGCTTCTCTTCTCTCCATCCCTCTCCACAACAGGCTACTTACTCCCGACAACATTTCACCTTTAGCTTCTCTTCTCTCCATCCCACTCCACAACAGGCTACTTACTCCCCACACCCCTTCACCTTTAGCTTCTCTTCTCTCCATCCCACCCACAACAGGCTACTTACTCCCCACACCCCTTCACCTTTAGCGTCACTTCTCTCCATCCCACCCCACAACAGGCTACTTACTCCCCACATCCCTTCACCTTTAGCTTCTCTTCTCTCCATCCCACTCCACAACAGGCTACTTACTCCCCACACCTCTTCACCTTTAGCTTCTATTCTCTCAATCCCATCCCACAACAGGCTACTTACTCCCCACACCCCTTCACCTTTAGCTTCTCTTCTCTCCATCCCTCTCCACAACAGGCTACTTACTCCCCACACCATTTCACCTTTAGCTTCTCTTCTCTCCATCCCACTCCACAACAGGCTACTTACTCCCCACACCCCTTCACCTTTAGCTTCTCTTCTTTCCATCCCTCTCCACAACAGGCTACTTACTCCCCACACCCTTTAGCCTTTAGCTTCTCTTCTCTCAATCCCACACCACAACCGACTACTTACTCCCCACACCTCTTCACCTTTAGCTTCTATTTTCTCCATCCCACTCCACAACAGGCTACTTACTCCCCACACCCTTTAACCTTTAGCTTCTCTTCACTCCATCCCACTCCACAACAGGCTACTTACTCCCCACACCTTTTAACCTTTAGCTTCTCTTCTCTCCGTCCAACTCCACAACAGGCTACTTACTCCCCACACCTCTTCACCTTTAGCTTCTCTTTTCTCCATCCCACTCCACAACAGGCTACTTACTACCCACACCCCTTCACCTTTAGCTTCTCTTCTTTCCATCCCACTCCACAACAGGCTACTTACTCCCCACACCCTTTAACCTTTAGCTTCTCTTCTCTCCATCCCTCTCCACAACAGGCTACTTACTCCCCACACCGGTTCACCTTTTGCTTCTATTCTCTCCATCCCACTCCACAACAGGCTACTTACTCCCCACACCATTTCACCTTTAGCTTATATTCTCTCCATCCCACTCCACAACAGGCTACTTACTCCCCACACCTTTTCACATTTAGCTTCTCTTCTCTCCATCGAACTCAACAACAGGCTACCTACTCCCCACACCCCTTCACCTTTAGCTTCTCTTCTCTCCATCCCTCTCCACAACAGGCTACTTACTCCCCACACCCTTTAGCCTTTAGTTTCTCTTCTCTCCATCCCACTCCACAACCGGCTACTTACTCCCCACAGCTCTTCACCTTTAGCGTCTCTTTTCTCCATCCCACTCCACAACAGGCTACTTACTACCCACACCCCTTCACCTTTAGCTTTTCTTCTCTCCATCCCACTCCACAATAGGCTACTTACTCCCCACACCACTTCACCTTTAGCTACTCTTTTCTCCATCCCACTCCACAACAGGCTACTTACTACCCACACCCCTTCACCTTTAGCTTCTCTTCTCTCCATCGCAATCCACAACAGGCTACTTACTCCCCACACCCCTTCACCTTTAGCTTCTATTCTCTCCATCCCACCGCACAACAGGCTACTTCCTCCCCACACCCATTCACCTTTAGCTTCGCTTCTCTCCATCCCACTCCACAACAGGCTACTTACTCCCCACACCTCTTCACCTTTAGCTTCTCTTCTCTCCGTCCAACTCCACAACAGGCTACTTACTCCCCACACCTCTTCACCTTTAGCTTCTTTTTTCTCCATCCCACTCCACAACAGGCAACTTACTCCCCACACCCCTTCACATTTAGCTTCTCTTCTCTCCATCCCACTTCACAACATGCTACTTACTCCCCACACCCCTTCACCTTTAGCTTCTCTTCTCTCCATCCCAGTCCACAACAGGCTACTTACTGCCCACACCCCTTCACCTTTAGCTTCTCTTCTCTCCATCCCACTCCACAACAGGCTACTTACTCCCCACACCCCTTCACCTTTAGCTTCTCTTCTCTCCATCCCACTCCACAACAGGCTACTTACTCCCCACACCCCTTTACCTTTAGCTTCTCTTCTCTCCATCCCACTCCACAACAGGCTACTTACTCCCCACACCCCTTCACCTTTAGCTTCTCTTTTCTCCATCCCACTACAAAACAGGCTACTTACTCCCCAAACCATTTCACATTTAGCTTCTATTCTCTCCATCCCACTCCACAACAGGCTACTTACTCCCCACACCTTTTAACCTTTAGCTTCTCTTCTCTCCATCCAACTCCACAACAGGCTACTTACTCCCCACACCTCTTCACCTTTAGCTTCTCTTTTCTCCATCCCACTCCACAACAGGCTACTTACTACCCACACCCCTTCACCTTTAGCTTCTCTTCTTTCAATCCCACTCCACAACAGGCTACTTACTCCCCACACCCTTTAACCTTTAGCTTCTCTTCTCTCCATCCCTCTCCACAACAGGCTACTTACTCCCCACACCGGTTCACCTTTTGCGTCTATTCTCTCCATCCCACTCCACAACAGGCTACTTACTCTCCACACCATTTCACCTTTAGCTTCTATTCTCTCCATCCCACTCCACAACAGGCTACTTACTCCCCACACCATTTCACATTTAGCTTCTATTCTCTCCATCCCACTCCACAACAGGCTACTTACTCCCACACCTCTTCACCTTAAGCTTCTATTCTCTCCATCCCATCCCACAACAGGCTACTTACTCCCCACACCCCTTCAACTTTAGCTTCTCTTCTCTCCATCCCACCCCACAACAGGCTACTTACTCTCCACACCCATTCACCTTTAGCTTCTCTTCTTTCCATCCCTCTCCACAACAGGCTACTTACTCCCCACACCCTTTAGCCTTTAGCTTCTCTTCTCTCCATCCCTCTCCACAACAGGCTACTTACTCCCGACAACATTTCACCTTTAGCTTCTCTTCTCTCCATCCCACTCCACAACAGGCTACTTACTCCCCACACCCCTTCACCTTTAGCTTCTCTTCTCTCCATCCCACCCACAACAGGCTACTTACTCCCCACACCCCTTCACCTTTAGCGTCACTTCTCTCCATCCCACCCCACAACAGGCTACTTACTCCCCACATCCCTTCACCTTTAGCTTCTCTTCTCTCCATCCCACTCCACAACAGGCTACTTACTCCCCACACCTCTTCACCTTTAGCTTCTATTCTCTCAATCCCATCCCACAACAGGCTACTTACTCCCCACACCCCTTCACCTTTAGCTTCTCTTCTCTCCATCCCTCTCCACAACAGGCTACTTACTCCCCACACCATTTCACCTTTAGCTTCTCTTCTCTCCATCCCACTCCACAACAGGCTACTTACTCCCCACACCCCTTCACCTTTAGCTTCTTTTCTTTCCATCCCTCTCCACAACAGGCTACTTACTCCCCACACCCTTTAGCCTTTAGCTTCTCTTCTCTCAATCCCACACCACAACCGACTACTTACTCCCCACACCTCTTCACCTTTAGCTTCTATTTTCTCCATCCCACTCCACAACAGGCTACTTACTACCCACACCCTTTAACCTTTAGCTTCTCTTCACTCCATCCCTCTCCACAACAGGCTACTTACTCCCCACACCGCTTCACCTTTAGCTTCTATTCTCTCCATCCCACTCCACAACAGGCTACTTACTCCCCACACCATTTCACATTTAGCTTCTATTCTCTCCATCCCACTCCACAACAGGCTACTTACTCCCCACACCTCTTCACCTTTAGCTTCTCTTTTCTCCATCCCACTCCACAACAGGCTACTTACTACCCACACCCCTTCACCTTTAGCTTTTCTTCTCTCCATCCCACTCCACAATAGGCTACTTACTCCCCACACCACTTCACCTTTAGCTACTCTTTTCTCCATCCCACTCCACAACAGGCTACTTACTACCCACACCCCTTCACCTTTAGCTTCTCTTCTCTCCATCGCACTCCACAACAGGCTACTTACTCCCCACACCCCTTCACCTTTAGCTTCTCTTCTCTCCATCCCACCGCACAACAGGCTACTTCCTCCCCACACCCATTCACCTTTAGCTTCGCTTCTCTCCATCCCACTCCACAACAGGCTACTTACTCCCCACACCTCTTCACCTTTAGCTTCTCTTCTCTCTGTCCAACTCCACAACAGGCTACTTACTCCCCACAGCTCTTCACCTTTAGCTTCTTTTTTCTCCATCCCACTCCACAACAGGCAACTTACTCCCCACACCCTATCACATTTAGCTTCTCTTCTCTCATCCCACTTCACAACATGCTACTTACTCCCCACACCCCTTCACCTTTAGCGTCACTTCTCTCCATCCCACCCCACAACAGGCTACTTACTCCCCACATCCCTTCACCTTTAGCTTCTCTTCTCTCCATCCCACTCCACAACAGGCTACTTACTCCCCACACCTCTTCACCTTTAGCTTCTATTCTCTCAATCCCATCCCACAACAGGCTACTTACTCCCCACACCCCTTCACCTTTAGCTTCTCTTCTCTCCATCCCTCTCCACAACAGGCTACTTACTCCCCACAACATTTCACCTTTAGCTTCTCTTCTCTCCATCCCACTCCACAACAGGCTACTTACTCCCCACACCCCTTCACCTTTAGCTTCTTTTCTTTCCATCCCTCTCCACAACAGGCTACTTACTCCCCACACCCTTTAGCCTTTAGCTTCTCTTCTCTCAATCCCACACCACAACCGACTACTTACTCCCCACACCTCTTCACCTTTAGCTTCTATTTTCTCCATCCCACTCCACAACAGGCTACTTACTACCCACACCCTTTAACCTTTAGCTTCTCTTCACTCCATCCCTCTCCACAACAGGCTACTTACTCCCCACACCGCTTCACCTTTAGCTTCTATTCTCTCCATCCCACTCCACAACAGGCTACTTACTCCCCAAACTATTTCACCTTTAGCTTCTATTCTCTCCATCCCACTCCACAACAGGCTACTTACTCCCCACACCATTTCACATTTAGCTTCTATTCTCTCCATCCCACTCCACAACAGGCTACTTACTCCCCACACCTCTTCACCTTTAGCTTCTCTTTTCTCCATCCCACTCCACAACAGGCTACTTACTACCCACACCCCTTCACCTTTAGCTTTTCTTCTCTCCATCCCACTCCACAATAGGCTACTTACTCCCCACACCACTTCACCTTTAGCTACTCTTTTCTCCATCCCACTCCACAACAGGCTACTTACTACCGACACCCCTTCACCTTTAGCTTCTCTTCTCTCCATCGCAATCCACAACAGGCTACTTACTCCCCACACCCCTTCACCTTTAGCTTCTCTTCTCTCCATCCCACCGCACAACAGGCTACTTCCTCCCCACACCCATTCACCTTTAGCTTCGCTTCTCTCCATCCCACTCCACAACAGGCTACTTACTCCCCACACCTCTTCACCTTTAGCTTCTCTTCTCTCCGTCCAACTCCACAACAGGCTACTTACTCCCCACACCTCTTCACCTTTAGCTTCTTTTTTCTCCATCCCACTCCACAACAGGCAACTTACTCCCCACACCCCTTCACATTTAGCTTCTCTTCTCTCCATCCCACTTCACAACATGCTACTTACTCCCCACACCCCTTCACCTTTAGCTTCTCTTCTCTCCATCCCAGTCCACAACAGGCTACTTACTGCCCACACCCCTTCACCTTTAGCTTCTCTTCTCTCCATCCCACTCCACAACAGGCTACTTACTCCCCACACCCCTTCACCTTTAGCTTCTCTTCTCTCCATCCCACTCCACAACAGGCTACTTACTCCCCACACCCCTTTACCTTTAGCTTCTCTTCTCTCCATCCCACTCCACAACAGGCTACTTACTCCCCACACCCCTTCACCTTTAGCTTCTCTTTTCTCCATCCCACTACACAACAGGCTACTTACTCTCCAAACCATTTCACATTTAGCTTCTATTCTCTCCATCCCACTCCACAACAGGCTACTTACTCCCCACACCTTTTAACCTTTAGCTTCTCTTCTCTCCGTCCAACTCCACAACAGGCTACTTACTCCCCACACCTCTTCACCTTTAGCTTCTCTTTTCTCCATCCCACTCCACAACAGGCTACTTACTACCCACACCTTCACCTTTAGCTTCTCTTCTTTCAATCCCACTCCACAACAGGCTACTTACTCCCCACACCCTTTAACCTTTAGCTTCTCTTCTCTCCATCCCTCTCCACAACAGGCTACTTACTCCCCACACCGGTTCACCTTTTGCGTCTATTCTCTCCATCCCACTCCACAACAGGCTACTTACTCCCCACACCATTTCACCTTTAGCTTCTATTCTCTCCATCCCACTCCACAACAGGCTACTTACTCCCCACACCATTTCACATTTAGCTTCTATTCTCTCCATCCCACTCCACAACAGGCTACTTACTCCCACACCTCTTCACCTTAAGCTTCTATTCTCTCCATCCCATCCCACAACAGGCTACTTACTCCCCACACCCCTTCAACTTTAGCTTCTCTTCTCTCCATCCCACCCCACAACAGGCTACTTACTCTCCACACCCATTCACCTTTAGCTTCTCTTCTTTCCATCCCTCTCCACAACAGGCTACTTACTCCCCACACCCTTTAGCCTTTAGCTTCTCTTCTCTCCATCCCTCTCCACAACAGGCTACTTACTCCCGACAACATTTCACCTTTAGCTTCTCTTCTCTCCATCCCACTCCACAACAGGCTACTTACTCCCCACACCCCTTCACCTTTAGCTTCTCTTCTCTCCATCCCACCCACAACAGGCTACTTACTCCCCACACCCCTTCACCTTTAGCGTCACTTCTCTCCATCCCACCCCACAACAGGCTACTTACTCCCCACATCCCTTCACCTTTAGCTTCTCTTCTCTCCATCCAACTCCACAACAGGCTACTTACTCCCCACACCCCTTCAACTTTAGCTTCTCTTCTCTCCATCCCACCCCACAACAGGCTACTTACTCTCCACACCCCTTCACCTTTAGCTTCTCTTCTCTCCATCCCTCTCCACAACAGGCTACTTACTCCCCACACCGGTTCACCTTTTGCTTCTATTCTCTCCATCCCACTCCACAACAGGCTACTTACTCCCCACACCATTTCACCTTTAGCTTCTATTCTCTCCATCCCACTCCACAACAGGCTACTTACTCCCCACACCTTTTCACATTTAGCTTCTCTTCTCTCCATCGAACTCAACAACAGGCTACCTACTCCCCACACCCCTTCACCTTTAGCTTCTCTTCTCTCCATCCCACTCCACAATAGGCTACTTACTCCCCACACCACTTCACCTTTAGCTACTCTTTTCTCCATCCCACTCCACAACCGGCTACTTACTCCCCACACCTTTTCACCTTTAGCTTCTCTTCTCTCCATCCAACTCCACAACAGGCTACTTACTCCCCACACCTCTTCACCTTTAGCTTCTCTTTTCTCCATCCCACTCCACAACAGGCTACTTACTACCCACACCCCTTCACCTTTAGCTTCTCTTCTCTCCATCGCAATCCACAACAGGCTACTTACTCCCCACACCCCTTCACCTTTAGCTTCTCTTCTCTCCATCCCACTCCACAACAGGCTACTTCCTCCCCACACCCATTCACCTTTAGCTTCGCTTCTCTCCATCCCACTCCACAACAGGCTACTTACTCCCCACACCTCTTCACCTTTAGCTTCTCTTCTCTCCGTCCAACTCCACAACAGGCTACTTACTCCCCACACCTCTTCACCTTTAGCTTCTTTTTTCTCCATCCCACTCCACAACAGGCAACTTACTCCCCACACCCCTTCACATTTAGCTTCTCTTCTCTCCATCCCACTTCACAACATGCTACTTACTCCCCACACCCCTTCACCTTTAGCTTCTCTTCTCTCCATCCCAGTCCACAACAGGCTACTTACTGCCCACACCCCTTCACCTTTAGCTTCTCTTCTCTCCATCCCACTCCACAACAGGCTACTTACTCCCCACACCCCTTCACCTTTAGCTTCTCTTCTCTCCATCCCACTCCACAACAGGCTACTTACTCCCCACACCCCTTTACCTTTAGCTTCTCTTCTCTCCATCCCACTCCACAACAGGCTACTTACTCCCCACACCCCTTCACCTTTAGCTTCTCTTTTCTCCATCCCACTACACAACAGGCTACTTACTCTCCAAACCATTTCACATTTAGCTTCTATTCTCTCCATCCCACTCCACAACAGGCTACTTACTCCCCACACCTTTTAACCTTTAGCTTCTCTTCTCTCCGTCCAACTCCACAACAGGCTACTTACTCCCCACACCTCTTCACCTTTAGCTTCTCTTTTCTCCATCCCACTCCACAACAGGCTACTTACTACCCACACCTTCACCTTTAGCTTCTCTTCTTTCAATCCCACTCCACAACAGGCTACTTACTCCCCACACCCTTTAACCTTTAGCTTCTCTTCTCTCCATCCCTCTCCACAACAGGCTACTTACTCCCCACACCGGTTCACCTTTTGCGTCTATTCTCTCCATCCCACTCCACAACAGGCTACTTACTCCCCACACCATTTCACCTTTAGCTTCTATTCTCTCCATCCCACTCCACAACAGGCTACTTACTCCCCACACCATTTCACATTTAGCTTCTATTCTCTCCATCCCACTCCACAACAGGCTACTTACTCCCACACCTCTTCACCTTAAGCTTCTATTCTCTCCATCCCATCCCACAACAGGCTACTTACTCCCCACACCCCTTCAACTTTAGCTTCTCTTCTCTCCATCCCACCCCACAACAGGCTACTTACTCTCCACACCCATTCACCTTTAGCTTCTCTTCTTTCCATCCCTCTCCACAACAGGCTACTTACTCCCCACACCCTTTAGCCTTTAGCTTCTCTTCTCTCCATCCCTCTCCACAACAGGCTACTTACTCCCGACAACATTTCACCTTTAGCTTCTCTTCTCTCCATCCCACTCCACAACAGGCTACTTACTCCCCACACCCCTTCACCTTTAGCTTCTCTTCTCTCCATCCCACCCACAACAGGCTACTTACTCCCCACACCCCTTCACCTTTAGCGTCACTTCTCTCCATCCCACCCCACAACAGGCTACTTACTCCCCACATCCCTTCACCTTTAGCTTCTCTTCTCTCCATCCCACTCCACAACAGGCTACTTACTCCCCACACCTCTTCACCTTTAGCTTCTATTCTCTCAATCCCATCCCACAACAGGCTACTTACTCCCCACACCCCTTCACCTTTAGCTTCTCTTCTCTCCATCCCTCTCCACAACAGGCTACTTACTCCCCACACCATTTCACCTTTAGCTTCTCTTCTCTCCATCCCACTCCACAACAGGCTACTTACTCCCCACACCCCTTCACCTTTAGCTTCTCTTCTCTCCATCCCACTCCACAACAGGCTACTTACTCCCCACACCTCTTCACCTTTAGCTTCTATTTTCTCCATCCCACTCCACAACAGGCTACTTACTACCCACACCCTTTAACCTTTAGCTTCTCTTCACTCCATCCCTCTCCACAACAGGCTACTTACTCCCCACACCGCTTCACCTTTAGCTTCTATTCTCTCCATCCCACTCCACAACATGCTACTTACTCCCCAAACTATTTCACCTTTAGCTTCTATTCTCTCCATCCCACTCCACAACAGGCTACTTACTCCCCACACCATTTCACATTTAGCTTCTATTCTCTCCATCCCACTCCACAACAGGCTACTTACTCCCCACACCTTTTAACCTTTAGCTTCTCTTCTCTCCGTCCAACTCCACAACAGGCTACTTACTCCGCACACCTCTTCACCTTTAGCTTCTCTTTTCTCCATCCCACTCCACAACAGGCTACTTACTACCCACACCCATCACCTTTAGCTTCTCTTCTTTCCATCCCACTCCACAACAGGCTACTTACTCCCCACACCCTTTAACCTTTAGCTTCTCTTCTCTCCATCCCACTCCACAACAGGCTACTTACTCCCCACACCATTTCACCTTTAGCTTCTATTCTCTCCATCCCACTCCACAACAGGCTACTTACTCCCCACACCTTTTCACATTTAGCTTCTCTTCTCTCCATCGAACTCAACAACAGGCTACCTACTCCCCACACCCCTTCACCTTTAGCTTCTCTTCTCTCCATCCCTCTCCACAACAGGCTACTTACTCCCCACACCCTTTAGCCTTTAGTTTCTCTTCTCTCCATCCCACTCCACAACCGGCTACTTACTCCCCACACCTTTTCACCTTTAGCTTCTCTTCTCTCCATCCAACTCCACAACAGGCTACTTACTCCCCACACCTCTTCACCTTTAGCTTCTCTTTTCTCCATCCCACTCCACAACAGGCTACTTACTACCCACACCCCTTCACCTTTAGCTTTTCTTCTCTCCATCCCACTCCACAATAGGCTACTTACTCCCCACACCACTTCACCTTTAGCTACTCTTTTCTCCATCCCACTCCACAACAGGCTACTTACTACCGACACCCCTTCACCTTTAGCTTATCTTCTCTCCATCGCAATCCACAACAGGCTACTTACTCCCCACACCCCTTCACCTTTAGCTTCTCTTCTCTCCATCCCACCGCACAACAGGCTACTTCCTCCCCACACCCATTCACCTTTAGCTTCGCTTCTCTCCATCCCACTCCACAACAGGCTACTTACTCCCCACACCTCTTCACCTTTAGCTTCTCTTCTCTCCGTCCAACTCCACAACAGGCTACTTGCTCCCCACACCTCTTCACCTTTAGCTTCTTTTTTCTCCATCCCACTCCACAACAGGCAACTTACTCCCCACACCCCTTCACATTTAGCTTCTCTTCTCTCCATCCCACTTCACAACATGCTACTTACTCCCCACACCCCTTCACCTTTAGCTTCTCTTCTCTCCATCCCAGTCCACAACAGGCTACTTACTGCCCACACCCCTTCACCTTTAGCTTCTCTTCTCTCCATCCCACTCCACAACAGGCTACTTACTCCCCACACCCCTTTACCTTTAGCTTCTCTTCTCTCCATCCCACTCCACAACAGGCTACTTACTCCCCACACCCCTTGACCTTTAGCTTCTCTTTTCTCCATCCCACTACACAACAGGCTACTTACTCCCCAAACCATTTCACATTTAGCTTCTATTCTCTCCATCCCACTCCACAACAGGCTACTTACTCCCCACACCTTTTAACCTTTAGCTTCTCTTCTCTCCGTCCAACTCCACAACAGGCTACTTACTCCCCACACCTCTTCACCTTTAGCTTCTCTTTTCTCCATCCCACTCCACAACAGGCTACTTACTACCCACACCTTCACCTTTAGCTTCTCTTCTTTCAATCCCACTCCACAACAGGCTACTTACTCCCCACACCCTTTAACCTTTAGCTTCTCTTCTCTCCATCCCTCTCCACAACAGGCTACTTACTCCCCACACCGGTTCACCTTTTGCGTCTATTCTCTCCATCCCACTCCACAACAGGCTACTTACTCCCCACACCATTTCACCTTTAGCTTCTATTCTCTCCATCCCACTCCACAACAGGCTACTTACTCCCCACACCATTTCACATTTAGCTTCTATTCTCTCCATCCCACTCCACAACAGGCTACTTACTCCCACACCTCTTCACCTTAAGCTTCTATTCTCTCCATCCCATCCCACAACAGGCTACTTACTCCCCACACCCCTTCAACTTTAGCTTCTCTTCTCTCCATCCCACCCCACAACAGGCTACTTACTCTCCACACCCATTCACCTTTAGCTTCTCTTCTTTCCATCCCTCTCCACAACAGGCTACTTACTCCCCACACCCTTTAGCCTTTAGCTTCTCTTCTCTCCATCCCTCTCCACAACAGGCTACTTACTCCCGACAACATTTCACCTTTAGCTTCTCTTCTCTCCATCCCACTCCACAACAGGCTACTTACTCCCCACACCCCTTCACCTTTAGCTTCTCTTCTCTCCATCCCACCCACAACAGGCTACTTACTCCCCACACCCCTTCACCTTTAGCGTCACTTCTCTCCATCCCACCCCACAACAGGCTACTTACTCCCCACATCCCTTCACCTTTAGCTTCTCTTCTCTCCATCCCACTCCACAACAGGCTACTTACTCCCCACACCTCTTCACCTTTAGCTTCTATTCTCTCAATCCCATCCCACAACAGGCTACTTACTCCCCACACCCCTTCACCTTTAGCTTCTCTTCTCTCCATCCCTCTCCACAACAGGCTACTTACTCCCCACACCATTTCACCATTAGCTTCTCTTCTCTCCATCCCACTCCACAACAGGCTACTTACTCCCCACACCCCTTCACCTTTAGCTTCTTTTCTTTCCATCCCTCTCCACAACAGGCTACTTACTCCCCACACCCTTTAGCCTTTAGCTTCTCTTCTCTCAATCCCACACCACAACCGACTACTTACTCCCCACACCTCTTCACCTTTAGCTTCTATTTTCTCCATCCCACTCCACAACAGGCTACTTACTACCCACACCCTTTAACCTTTAGCTTCTCTTCACTCCATCCCTCTCCACAACAGGCTACTTACTCCCCACACCGCTTCACCTTTAGCTTCTATTCTCTCCATCCCACTCCACAACATGCTACTTACTCCCCAAACTATTTCACCTTTAGCTTCTATTCTCTCCATCCCACTCCACAACAGGCTACTTACTCCCCACACCATTTCACATTTAGCTTCTATTCTCTCCATCCCACTCCACAACAGGCTACTTACTCCCCACACCTTTTAACCTTTAGCTTCTCTTCTCTCCGTCCAACTCCACAACAGGCTACTTACTCCCCACACCTCTTCACCTTTAGCTTCTCTTTTCTCCATCCCACTCCACAACAGGCTACTTACTCCCCACACCTCTTCACCTTTAGCTTCTCTTTTCTCCATCCCACTCCACAACAGGCTACTTACTACCCACACCCCTTCACCTTTAGCGTCTCTTCTTTCCATCCCACTCCACAACAGGCTACTTACTCCCCACACCCTTTAACCTTTTGCTTCTATTCTCTCCATCCCACTCCACAACAGGCTACTTACTCCCCACACCATTTCACATTTAACTTATATTGTCTCCATCCCACTCCACAACAGGCTACTTACTCCCCACACCTCTTCACCTTTAGCTTCTATTCTCTCCATCCCATCCCACAACAGGCTACTTACTCCCCACACCCCTTCACATTTAGCTTCTCTTCTCTCCATCCCTCTCCACAACAGGCTACTTACTCCCCACACCCTTTAGCCTTTAGCTTCTCTTCTCTCAGTCCCACACCACAACCGAATACTTACTCCCCACACCTCTTCACCTTTAGCTTCTATTTTCTCCATCCCACTCCACAACAGGCTACTTACTACCCACACCCTTTAACCTTTAGCTTCTCTTCACTCCATCCCTCTCCACAACAGGCTACTTACTCCCCACACCGCTTCACCTTTAGCTTCTATTCTCTCCATCCCACTCCACAACATGCTACTTACTCCCCACTATTTCACCTTTAGCTTCTATTCTCTCCATCCCACTCCACAACAGGCTACTTACTCCCCACACCATTTCACATTTAGCTTCTATTCTCTCCATCCCACTCCACAACAGGCTACTTACTCCCCACACCTTTTAACCTTTAGCTTCTCTTCTCTCCGTCCAACTCCACAACAGGCTACTTACTCCCCACACCTCTTCACCTTTAGCTTCTCTTTTCTCCATCCCACTCCACAACAGGCTACTTACTACCCACACCCCTTCACCTTTAGCTTCTCTTCTCTCCATCCCTCTCCACAACAGGCTACTTACTCCCCACACCGGTTCACCTTTTGCTTCTATTCTCTCCATCCCACTCCACAACAGGCTACTTACTCCCCACACCATTTCACATTTAACTTCTATTGTCTCCATCCCACTCCACAACAGGCTACTTACTCCCCACACCTCTTCACCTTTAGCTTCTATTCTCTCCATCCCATCCCACAACAGGCTACTTACTCCCCACACCCCTTCACATTTAGCTTCTCTTCTCTCCATCCCTCCACAACAGGCTACTTACTCCCCACAACATTTCACCTTTAGCTTCTCTTCTCTCCATCCCACTCCACAACAGGCTACTTACTCCCCACACCCCTTCAACTTTAGCTTCTCTTCTCTCCATCCCACCCCACAACAGGCTACTTACTCCCCACACCCATTCACCTTTAGCTTCGCTTCTTTCCATCCCTCTCCACAACAGGCTACTTACTCCCCACACCCTTTAGCCTTTAGCTTCTCTTCTCTCCATCCCACACCACAACCGACAACTTACTCCCTACACCTTTTCACATTTAGCTTATATTCTCTCCATCCCACTCCACAACAGGCTACTTACTCCCCACACCTCTTCACCTTTAGCTTCTATTCTCTCCATCCCACTCCACAACAGGCTACTTACTCCCCACACCCTTTAACCTTTAGCTTCTCTTCTCTCCATCCCTCTCCACAACAGGCTACTTACTCCCCACACCGCTTCACCTTTAGCTTCTATTCTCTCCATCACACTCCACAACAGGCTACTCACTCCCCACACCATTTCATCTTTAGCTTCTATTCTCTCCATCCCACTCCACAACAGGCTACTTACTCCCCACACCATTTCACATTTAGCTTCTATTATCTCCATCCCACTCCACAACAGGCTACTTACTCCCCACATCTCTTCACATTTAGCTTCTCATCTCTCCATCCAACTCAACAACAGGCTACCTACTCCCCACACCCCTTCACCTTTAGCTTCTCTTCTTTCCATCCAACTCCACAACAGGCTACTTACTCCCCACACCTCTTCACCTTTAGCTTCTCTTTTCTCCATCCCACTCCACAACAGGCTACTTACTACCCACACCCCTTCACCTTTAGCTTTTCTTCTCTCCATCCCACTCCACAACAGGCTACTTACTCCCCACACCACTTCACCTTTAGTTACTCTTTTCTCCATCCCGCTCCACAACAGGCTACTTACTACCCACAATCCTTCACCTTTAGCTTCTCTTCTCTCCATTGCACCCCACAACAGGCTACTTACTCCCCACACCCCTTCACCTTTAGCTTCTCTTCTCTCCATCCCACCCCACAACAGGCTACTTACTCCCCACACCCATTCACCTTTAGCTTCTCTTCTCTCCATCCCACTCCACAACAGGCTACTTACTCCCCACACCCCTTCACCTTTAGCTTCTCTTTTCTCCATCCCACTCCACAACAGGCTACTTACTCCCCACACCATTTCACATTTAGCTTCTATTCTCTCCATCCCACTCCACAACAGGCTACTTACTCCCCACACCTTTTCACCTTTAGCTTCTCTTCTCTCCATCCAACTCCACAACAGGCTACTTACTCCCCACACCTCTTCACCTTTAGCTTCTCTTTTCTCCATCCCACTCCACAACAGGCTACTTACTACCCACACCCCTTCACCTTTAGCTTCTCTTCTTTCCATCCCACTCCACAACAGGCTACTTACTCCCCACACCCTTTAACCTTTAGCTTCTCTTCTCTCCATCCCTCTCCACAACAGGCTACTTACTCCCCACACCGGTTCACCTTTTGCTTCTATTCTCTCCATCCCACTCCACAACAGGCTACTTACTCCCCACACCATTTCACCTTTAGCTTCTATTCTCTCCATCCCACTCCACAACAGGCTACTTACTCCCCACACCATTTCACATTTAGCTTCTATTCTCTCCATCCCACTCCACAACAGGCTACTTACTCCCCACACCTCTTCACCTTTAGCTTCTATTCTCTCCATCCCATCCCACAACAGGCTACTTACTCCCCACACCCCTTCAACTTTAGCTTCTATTCTCTCCATCCCACTCCACAACAGGCTACTTACTCCCCACACCCCTTCACCTTTAGCTTCTCTTCTCTCCATCCCTCTCCACAACAGGCTACTTACTCCCCACACCATTTCACCTTTAGCTTCTCTTCTCTCCATCCCACTCCACAACAGGCTACTTACTCCCCACACCCCTTCACCTTTAGCTTCTTTTCTTTCCATCCCTCTCCACAACAGGCTACTTACTCCCCACACCCTTTAGCCTTTAGCTTCTCTTCTCTCAATCCCACACCACAACAGTCTACTTACTCCCCACACCTCTTCACCTTTAGCTTCTATTTTCTCCATCCCACTCCACAACAGGCTACTTACTACCCACACCCTTTAACCTTTAGCTTCTCTTCTCCATCCCTCTCCACAACAGGCTACTTACTCCCCACACCGCTTCACCTTTAGCTTCTATTCTCTCCATCCCACTCCACAACATGCTACTTACTCCCCAAACTATTTCACCTTTAGCTTCTATTCTCTCCATCCCACTCCACAACAGGCTACTTACTCCCCACACCATTTCACCTTTAGCTTCTATTCTCTCCATCCCACTCCACAACAGGCTACTTACTCCCCACACCTTTTAACCTTTAGCTTCTCTTCTCTCCATCCCTCTCCACAACAGGCTACTTACTCCCCACACCTCTTCACCTTTAGCTTCTCTTTTCTCCATCCCTCTCCACAACAGGCTACTTACTCCCCACACCGCTTCACCTTTAGCTTCTATTCTCTCCATCCCACTCCACAACAGGCTACTTACTCCCCACACCATTTCATCTTTAGCTTCTATTCTCTCCATCCCACTCCACAACAGGCTACTTACTCCCCACACCATTTCACCTTTAGCTTCTATTCTCTCCATCCCACTCCACAACAGGCTACTTACTCCCCACACCCCTTCACATTTAGCTAATCTTCTCTCCATCCCTCTCCACAACAGGCTACTTACTCCCCACACCCTTTAGCCTTTAGCTTCTCTTCTCTCAGTCCCACACCACAACCGAATACTTACTCCCCACACCTCTTCACCTTTAGCTTCTATTTTCTCCATCCCACTCCACAACAGGCTACTTACTACCCACACCCTTTAACCTTTAGCTTCTCTTCACTCCATCCCTCTCCACAACAGGCTACTTACTCCCCACACCGCTTCACCTTTAGCTTCTATTCTCTCCATCCCACTCCACAACATGCTACTTACTCCCCAAACTATTTCACCTTTAGCTTCTATTCTCTCCATCCCACTCCACAACAGGCTACTTACTCCCCACACCATTTCACATTTAGCTTCTATTCTCTCCATCCCACTCCACAACAGGCTACTTACTCCCCACACCTTTTAACCTTTAGCTTCTCTTCTCTCCGTCCAACTCCACAACAGGCTACTTACTCCCCACACCTCTTCACCTTTAGCTTCTCTTTTCTCCATCCCACTCCACAACAGGCTACTTACTACCCACACCCCTTCACCTTTAGCTTCTCTTCTCTCCATCCCTCTCCACAACAGGCTACTTACTCCCCACACCGGTTCACCTTTTGCTTCTATTCTCTCCATCCCACTCCACAACAGGCTACTTACTCCCCACACCATTTCACATTTAACTTCTATTGTCTCCATCCCACTCCACAACAGGCTACTTACTCCCCACACCTCTTCACCTTTAGCTTCTATTCTCTCCATCCCATCCCACAACAGGCTACTTACTCCCCACACCCCTTCACATTTAGCTTCTCTTCTCTCCATCCCTCTCCACAACAGGCTACTTACTCCCCACAACATTTCACCTTTAGCTTCTCTTCTCTCCATCCCACTCCACAACAGGCTACTTACTCCCCACACCCCTTCAACTTTAGCTTCTCTTCTCTCCATCCCACCCACAACAGGCTACTTACTCCCCACACCCATTCACCTTTAGCTTCGCTTCTTTCCATCCCTCTCCACAACAGGCTACTTACTCCCCACACCCTTTAGCCTTTAGCTTCTCTTCTCTCCATCCCACACCACAACCGACAACTTACTCCCTACACCTTTTCACATTTAGCTTATATTCTCTCCATCCCACTCCACAACAGGCTACTTACTCCCCACACCTCTTCACCTTTAGCTTCTATTGTCTCCATCCCATCCCACAACAGGCTACTTACTCCCCACACCGCTTCACCTTTAGCTTCTATTCTCTCCATCACACTCCACAACAGGCTACTCACTCCCCACACCATTTCATCTTTAGCTTCTATTCTCTCCATCCCACTCCACAACAGGCTACTTACTCCCCACACCATTTCACATTTAGCTTCTATTATCTCCATCCCACTCCACAACAGGCTACTTACTCCCCACACCTTTTCACATTTAGCTTCTCATCTCTCCATCCAACTCAACAACAGGCTACCTACTCCCCACACCCCTTCACCTTTAGCTTCTCTTCTCTCCATCCAACTCCACAACAGGCTACTTACTCCCCACACCTCTTCACCTTTAGCTTCTCTTTTCTCCATCCCACTCTACAACAGGCTACTTACTACCCACACCCCTTCACCTTTAGCTTTTCTTCTCTCCATCCCACTCCACAATAGGCTACTTACTCCCCACACCACTTCACCTTTAGTTACTCTTTTCTCCATCCCGCTCCACAACAGGCTACTTACTACCCACACCCCTTCACCTTTAGCTTCTCTTCTCTCAATTGCCACCAACAAAAGGCTACTTACTCCCCACACCCCTTCACCTTTAGCTTCTCTTCTCTCCATCCCACCCCACAACAGGCTACTTACTCCCCACACCCATTCACCTTTAGCTTCTCTTCTCTCCATCCCACTCCACAACAGGCTACTTACTCCCCACACCCCTTCACCTTTAGCTTCTCTTTTCTCCATCCCACTACACAACAGGCTACTTACTCCCCAAACCATTTCACATTTAGCTTCTATTCTCTCCATCCCACTCCACAACAGGCTACTTACTCCCCACACCTTTTAACCTTTAGCTTCTCTTCTCTCCGTCCAACTCCACAACAGGCTACTTACTCCCCACACCTCTTCACCTTTAGCTTCTCTTTTCTCCATCCCACTCCACAACAGGCTACTTACTACCCACACCCCTTCACCTTTAGCTTCTCTTCTTTCAATCCCACTCCACAACAGGCTACTTACTCCCCACACCCTTTAACCTTTAGCTTCTCTTCTCTCCTTCCCTCTCCACAACAGGCTACTTACTCCCCACACCGGTTCACCTTTTGCGTCTATTCTCTCCATCCCACTCCACAACAGGCTACTTCCTCCCCACACCATTTCACCTTTAGCTTCTATTCTCTCCATCCCACTCCACAACAGGCTACTTACTCCCCACACCATTTCACATTTAGCTTCTATTCTCTCCATCCCACTCCACAACAGGCTACTTACTCCCACACCTCTTCACCTTAAGCTTCTATTCTCTCCATCCCATCCCACAACAGGCTACTTACTCCCCACACCCCTTCAACTTTAGCTTCTCTTCTCTCCATCCCACCCCACAACAGGCTACTTACTCTCCACACCCATTCACCTTTAGCTTCTCTTCTTTCCATCCCTCTCCACAACAGGCTACTTACTCCCCACACCCTTTAGCCTTTAGCTTCTCTTCTCTCCATCCCTCTCCACAACAGGCTACTTACTCCCGACACCATTTCACCTTTAGCTTCTCTTCTCTCCATCCCACTCCACAACAGGCTACTTACTCCCCACACCCCTTCACCTTTAGCTTCTCTTCTCTCAATCCCATCCCACAACAGGCTACTTACTCCCCACACCCCTTCACCTTTAGCTTCTCTTCTCTCCATCCCTCTCCACAACAGGCTACTTACTCCCCACACCATTTCACCTTTAGCTTCTCTTCTCTCCATCCCACTCCACAACAGGCTACTTACTCCCCACACCCCTTCACCTTTAGCTTCTTTTCTTTCCATCCCTCTCCACAACAGGCTACTTACTCCCCACACCCTTTAGCCTTTAGCTTCTCTTCTCTCAATCCCACACCACAACCGACTACTTACTCCCCACACCTCTTCACCTTTAGCTTCTATTTTCTCCATCCCACTCCACAACAGGCTACTTACTCCCCACACCCTTTAACCTTTAGCTTCTCTTCACTCCATCCCACTCCACAACAGGCTACTTACTCCCCACACCTTTTAACCTTTAGCTTCTCTTCTCTCCGTCCAACTCCACAACAGGCTACTTACTCCCCACACCTCTTCACCTTTAGCTTCTCTTTTCTCCATCCCACTCCACAACAGGCTACTTACTACCCACACCCCTTCACCTTTAGCTTCTCTTCTTTCCATCCCACTCCACAACAGGCTACTTACTCCCCACACCCTTTAACCTTTAGCTTCTCTTCTCTCCATCCCTCTCCACAACAGGCTACTTACTCCCCACACCGGTTCACCTTTTGCTTCTATTCTCTCCATCCCACTCCACAACAGGCTACTTACTCCCCACACCATTTCACCTTTAGCTTATATTCTCTCCATCCCACTCCACAACAGGCTACTTACTCCCCACACCTTTTCACATTTAGCTTCTCTTCTCTCCATCGAACTCAACAACAGGCTACCTACTCCCCACACCCCTTCACCTTTAGCTTCTCTTCTCTCCATCCCTCTCCACAACAGGCTACTTACTCCCCACACCCTTTAGCCTTTAGTTTCTCTTCTCTCCATCCCACTCCACAACCGGCTACTTACTCCCCACACCTTTTCACCTTTAGCTTCTCTTCTCTCCATCCAACTCCACAACAGGCTACTTACTCCCCACACCTCTTCACCTTTAGCTTCTCTTTTCTCCATCCCACTCCACAACAGGCTACTTACTACCCACACCCCTTCACCTTTAGCTTTTCTTCTCTCCATCCCACTCCACAATAGGCTACTTACTCCCCACACCACTTCACCTTTAGCTACTCTTTTCTCCATCCCACTCCACAACAGGCTACTTACTACCGACACCCCTTCACCTTTAGCTTCTCTTCTCTCCATCGCAATCCACAACAGGCTACTTACTCCCCACACCCCTTCACCTTTAGCTTCTATTCTCTCCATCCCACCGCACAACAGGCTACTTCCTCCCCACACCCATTCACCTTTAGCTTCGCTTCTCTCCATCCCACTCCACAACAGGCTACTTACTCCCCACACCTCTTCACCTTTAGCTTCTCTTCTCTCCGTCCAACTCCACAACAGGCTACTTACTCCCCACACCTCTTCACCTTTAGCTTCTTTTTTCTCCATCCCACTCCACAACAGGCAACTTACTCCCCACACCCCTTCACATTTAGCTTCTCTTCTCTCCATCCCACTTCACAACATGCTACTTACTCCCCACACCCCTTCACCTTTAGCTTCTCTTCTCTCCATCCCAGTCCACAACAGGCTACTTACTGCCCACACCCCTTCACCTTTAGCTTCTCTTCTCTCCATCCCACTCCACAACAGGCTACTTACTCCCCACACCCCTTCACCTTTAGCTTCTCTTCTCTCCATCCCACTCCACAACAGGCTACTTACTCCCCACACCCCTTTACCTTTAGCTTCTCTTCTCTCCATCCCACTCCACAACAGGCTACTTACTCCCCACACCCGTTCACCTTTAGCTTCTCTTTTCTCCATCCCACTACAAAACAGGCTACTTACTCCCCAAACCATTTCACATTTAGCTTCTATTCTCTCCATCCCACTCCACAACAGGCTACTTACTCCCCACACCTTTTAACCTTTAGCTTCTCTTCTCTCCGTCCAACTCCACAACAGGCTACTTACTCCCCACACCTCTTCACCTTTAGCTTCTCTTTTCTCCATCCCACTCCACAACAGGCTACTTACTACCCACACCCCTTCACCTTTAGCTTCTCTTCTTTCAATCCCACTCCACAACAGGCTACTTACTCCCCACACCCTTTAACCTTTAGCTTCTCTTCTCTCCATCCCTCTCCACAACAGGCTACTTACTCCCCACACCGGTTCACATTTTGCGTCTATTCTCTCCATCCCACTCCACAACAGGCTACTTACTCTCCACACCATTTCACCTTTAGCTTCTATTCTCTCCATCCCACTCCACAACAGGCTACTTACTCCCCACACCATTTCACATTTAGCTTCTATTCTCTCCATCCCACTCCACAACAGGCTACTTACTCCCACACCTCTTCACCTTAAGCTTCTATTCTCTCCATCCCATCCCACAACAGGCTACTTACTCCCCACACCCCTTCAACTTTAGCTTCTCTTCTCTCCATCCCACCCCACAACAGGCTACTTACTCTCCACACCCATTCACCTTTAGCTTCTCTTCTTTCCATCCCTCTCCACAACAGGCTACTTACTCCCCACACCCTTTAGCCTTTAGCTTCTCTTCTCTCCATCCCTCTCCACAACAGGCTACTTACTCCCGACAACATTTCACCTTTAGCTTCTCTTCTCTCCATCCCACTCCACAACAGGCTACTTACTCCCCACACCCCTTCACCTTTAGCTTCTCTTCTCTCCATCCCACCCACAACAGGCTACTTACTCCCCACACCCCTTCACCTTTAGCGTCACTTCTCTCCATCCCACCCCACAACAGGCTACTTACTCCCCACATCCCTTCACCTTTAGCTTCTCTTCTCTCCATCCCACTCCACAACAGGCTACTTACTCCCCACACCTCTTCACCTTTAGCTTCTATTCTCTCAATCCCATCCCACAACAGGCTACTTACTCCCCACACCCCTTCACCTTTAGCTTCTCTTCTCTCCATCCCTCTCCACAACAGGCTACTTACTCCCCACACCATTTCACCTTTAGCTTCTCTTCTCTCCATCCCACTCCACAACAGGCTACTTACTCCCCACACCCCTTCACCTTTAGCTTCTTTTCTTTCCATCCCTCTCCACAACAGGCTACTTACTCCCCACACCCTTTAGCCTTTAGCTTCTCTTCTCTCAATCCCACACCACAACCGACTACTTACTCCCCACACCTCTTCACCTTTAGCTTCTATTTTCTCCATCCCACTCCACAACAGGCTACTTACTACCCACACCCTTTAACCTTTAGCTTCTCTTCACTCCATCCCTCTCCACAACAGGCTACTTACTCCCCACACCGCTTCACCTTTAGCTTCTATTCTCTCCATCCCACTCCACAACATGCTACTTACTCCCCAAACTATTTCACCTTTAGCTTCTATTCTCTCCATCCCACTCCACAACAGGCTACTTACTCCCCACACCATTTCACATTTAGCTTCTATTCTCTCCATCCCACTCCACAACAGGCTACTTACTCCCCACACCTCTTCACCTTTAGCTTCTCTTTTCTCCATCCCACTCCACAACAGGCTACTTACTACCCACACCCCTTCACCTTTAGCTACACCCCTTCACCTTTAGCTTTTCTTCTCTCCATCCCACTCCACAATAGGCTACTTACTCCCCACACCACTTCACCTTTAGCTACTCTTTTCTCCATCCCACTCCACAACAGGCTACTTACTACCGACACCCCTTCACCTTTAGCTTCTCTTCTCTCCATCGCAATCCACAACAGGCTACTTACTCCCCACACCCCTTCACCTTTAGCTTCTCTTCTCTCCATCCCACCGCACAACAGGCTACTTCCTCCCCACACCCATTCACCTTTAGCTTCGCTTCTCTCCATCCCACTCCACAACAGGCTACTTACTCCCCACACCTCTTCACCTTTAGCTTCTCTTCTCTCTGTCCAACTCCACAACAGGCTACTTACTCCCCACACCTCTTCACCTTTAGCTTCTTTTTTCTCCATCCCACTCCACAACAGGCAACTTACTCCCCACACCCCTTCACATTTAGCTTCTCTTCTCTCCATCCCACTTCACAACATGCTACTTACTCCCCACACCCCTTCACCTTTAGCGTCACTTCTCTCCATCCCACCCCACAACAGGCTACTTACTCCCCACATCCCTTCACCTTTAGCTTCTCTTCTCTCCATCCCACTCCACAACAGGCTACTTACTCCCCACACCTCTTCACCTTTAGCTTCTATTCTCTCAATCCCATCCCACAACAGGCTACTTACTCCCCAGACCCCTTCACCTTTAGCTTCTCTTCTCTCCATCCCTCTCCACAACAGGCTACTTACTCCCCACAACATTTCACCTTTAGCTTCTCTTCTCTCCATCCCACTCCACAACAGGCTACTTACTCCCCACACCCCTTCACCTTTAGCTTCTTTTCTTTCCATCCCTCTCCACAACAGGCTACTTACTCCCCACACCCTTTAGCCTTTAGCTTCTCTTCTCTCAATCCCACACCACAACCGACTACTTACTCCCCACACCTCTTCACCTTTAGCTTCTATTTTCTCCATCCCACTCCACAACAGGCTACTTACTACCCACACCCTTTAACCTTTAGCTTCTCTTCACTCCATCCCTCTCCACAACAGGCTACTTACTCCCCACACCGCTTCACCTTTAGCTTCTATTCTCTCCATCCCACTCCACAACATGCTACTTACTCCCCAAACTATTTCACCTTTAGCTTCTATTCTCTCCATCCCACTCCACAACAGGCTACTTACTCCCCACACCATTTCACATTTAGCTTCTATTCTCTCCATCCCACTCCACAACAGGCTACTTACTCCCCACACCTCTTCACCTTTAGCTTCTCTTTTCTCCATCCCACTCCACAACAGGCTACTTACTACCCACACCCCTTCACCTTTAGCTTTTCTTCTCTCCATCCCACTCCACAATAGGCTACTTACTCCCCACACCACTTCACCTTTAGCTACTCTTTTCTCCATCCCACTCCACAACAGGCTACTTACTACCGACACCCCTTCACCTTCAGCTTCTCTTCTCTCCATCGCAATCCACAACAGGCTACTTACTCCCCACACCCCTTCACCTTTAGCTTCTCTTCTCTCCATCCCAACGCACAACAGGCTACTTCCTCCCCACACCCATTCACCTTTAGCTTCGCTTCTCTCCATCCCACTCCACAACAGGCTACTTACTCCCCACACCTCTTCACCTTTAGCTTCTCTTCTCTCCGTCCAACTCCACAACAGGCTACTTACTCCCCACACCTCTTCACCTTTAGCTTCTTTTTTCTCCATCCCACTCCACAACAGGCAACTTACTCCCCACACCCCTTCACATTTAGCTTCTCTTCTCTCCATCCCACTTCACAACATGCTACTTACTCCCCACACCCCTTCACCTTTAGCTTCTCTTCTCTCCATCCCAGTCCACAACAGGCTACTTACTGCCCACACCCCTTCACCTTTAGCTTCTCTTCTCTCCATCCCACTCCACAACAGGCTACTTACTCCCCACACCCCTTCACCTTTAGCTTCTCTTCTCTCCATCCCACTCCACAACAGGCTACTTACTCCCCACACCCCTTTACCTTTAGCTTCTCTTCTCTCCATCCCACTCCACAACAGGCTACTTACTCCCCACACCCCTTCACCTTTAGCTTCTCTTTTCTCCATCCCACTACACAACAGGCTACTTACTCTCCAAACCATTTCACATTTAGCTTCTATTCTCTCCATCCCACTCCACAACAGGCTACTTACTCCCCACACCTTTTAACCTTTAGCTTCTCTTCTCTCCGTCCAACTCCACAACAGGCTACTTACTCCCCACACCTCTTCACCTTTAGCTTCTCTTTTCTCCATCCCACTCCACAACAGGCTACTTACTACCCACACCTTCACCTTTAGCTTCTCTTCTTTCAATCCCACTCCACAACAGGCTACTTACTCCCCACACCCTTTAACCTTTAGCTTCTCTTCTCTCCATCCCTCTCCACAACAGGCTACTTACTCCCCACACCGGTTCACCTTTTGCGTCTATTCTCTCCATCCCACTCCACAACAGGCTACTTACTCCCCACACCATTTCACCTTTAGCTTCTATTCTCTCCATCCCACTCCACAACAGGCTACTTACTCCCCACACCATTTCACATTTAGCTTCTATTCTCTCCATCCCACTCCACAACAGGCTACTTACTCCCACACCTCTTCACCTTAAGCTTCTATTCTCTCCATCCCATCCCACAACAGGCTACTTACTCCCCACACCCCTTCAACTTTAGCTTCTCTTCTCTCCATCCCACCCCACAACAGGCTACTTACTCTCCACACCCATTCACCTTTAGCTTCTCTTCTTTCCATCCCTCTCCACAACAGGCTACTTACTCCCCACACCCTTTAGCCTTTAGCTTCTCTTCTCTCCATCCCTCTCCACAACAGGCTACTTACTCCCGACAACATTTCACCTTTAGCTTCTCTTCTCTCCATCCCACTCCACAACAGGCTACTTACTCCCCACACCCCTTCACCTTTAGCTTCTCTTCTCTCCATCCCACCCACAACAGGCTACTTACTCCCCACACCCCTTCACCTTTAGCGTCACTTCTCTCCATCCCACCCCACAACAGGCTACTTACTCCCCACATCCCTTCACCTTTAGCTTCTCTTCTCTCCATCCCACTCCACAACAGGCTACTTACTCCCCACACCTCTTCACCTTTAGCTTCTATTCTCTCAATCCCATCCCACAACAGGCTACTTACTCCCCACACCCCTTCACCTTTAGCTTCTCTTCTCTCCATCCCTCTCCACAACAGGCTACTTACTCCCCACACCGGTTCACCTTTTGCTTCTATTCTCTCCATCCCACTCCACAACAGGCTACTTACTCCCCACACCATTTCACCTTTAGCTTCTATTCTCTCCATCCCACTCCACAACAGGCTACTTACTCCCCACACCTTTTCACATTTAGCTTCTCTTCTCTCCATCGAACTCAACAACAGGCTACCTACTCCCCACACCCCTTCACCTTTAGCTTCTCTTCTCTCCATCCCACTCCACAATAGGCTACTTACTCCCCACACCACTTCACCTTTAGCTACTCTTTTCTCCATCCCACTCCACAACCGGCTACTTACTCCCCACACCTTTTCACCTTTAGCTTCTCTTCTCTCCATCCAACTCCACAACAGGCTACTTACTCCCCACACCTCTTCACCTTTAGCTTCTCTTTTCTCCATCCCACTCCACAACAGGCTACTTACTACCCACACCCCTTCACCTTTAGCTTTTCTTCTCTCCATCCCACTCCACAATAGGCTACTTACTCCCCACACCTCTTCACCTTTAGCTACTCTTTTCTCCATCCCACTCCACAACAGGCTACTTACTACCGACACCCCTTCACCTTTAGCTTCTCTTCTCTCCATCGCAATCCACAACAGGCTACTTACTCCCCACACCCCTTCACCTTTAGCTTCTCTTCTCTCCATCCCACCGCACAACAGGCTACTTCCTCCCCACACCCATTCACCTTTAGCTTCGCTTCTCTCCATCCCACTCCACAACAGGCTACTTACTCCCCACACCTCTTCACCTTTAGCTTCTCTTCTCTCCGTCCAACTCCACAACAGGCTACTTACTCCCCACACCTCTTCACCTTTAGCTTCTTTTTTCTCCATCCCACTCCACAACAGGCAACTTACTCCCCACACCCCTTCACATTTAGCTTCTCTTCTCTCCATCCCACTTCACAACATGCTACTTACTCCCCACACCCCTTCACCTTTAGCTTCTCTTCTCTCCATCCCAGTCCACAACAGGCTACTTACTGCCCACACCCCTTCACCTTTAGCTTCTCTTCTCTCCATCCCACTCCACAACAGGCTACTTACTCCCCACAACCCTTCACCTTTAGCTTCTCTTCTCTCCATCCCACTCCACAACAGGCTACTTACTCCCCACACCCCTTTACCTTTAGCTTCTCTTCTCTCCATCCCACTCCACAACAGGCTACTTACTCCCCACACCCCTTCACCTTTAGCTTCTCTTTTCTCCATCCCACTACACAACAGGCTACTTACTCTCCAAACCATTTCACATTTAGCTTCTATTCTCTCCATCCCACTCCACAACAGGCTACTTACTCCCCACACCTTTTAACCTTTAGCTTCTCTTCTCTCCGTCCAACTCCACAACAGGCTACTTACTCCCCACACCTCTTCACCTTTAGCTTCTCTTTTCTCCATCCCACTCCACAACAGGCTACTTACTACCCACACCCCTTCACCTTTAGCTTCTCTTCTTTCAATCCCACTCCACAACAGGCTACTTACTCCCCACACCCTTTAACCTTTAGCTTCTCTTCTCTCCATCCCTCTCCACAACAGGCTACTTACTCCCCACACCGGTTCACCTTTTGCGTCTATTCTCTCCATCCCACTCCACAACAGGCTACTTACTCCCCACACCATTTCACCTTTAGCTTCTATTCTCTCCATCCCACTCCACAACAGGCTACTTACTCCCCACACCATTTCACATTTAGCTTCTATTCTTTCCATCCCACTCCACAACAGGCTACTTACTCCCACACCTCTTCACCTTAAGCTTCTATTCTCTCCATCCCATCCCACAACAGGCTACTTACTCCCCACACCCCTTCAACTTTAGCTTCTCTTCTCTCCATCCCACCCCACAACAGGCTACTTACTCTCCACACCCATTCACCTTTAGCTTCTCTTATTTCCATCCCTCTCCACAACAGGCTACTTACTCCCCACACCCTTTAGCCTTTAGCTTCTCTTCTCTCCATCCCTCTCCACAACAGGCTACTTACTCCCGACAACATTTCACCTTTAGCTTCTCTTCTCTCCATCCCACTCCACAACAGGCTACTTACTCCCCACACCCCTTCACCTTTAGCTTCTCTTCTCTCCATCCCACCCACAACAGGCTACTTACTCCCCACACCCCTTCACCTTTAGCGTCACTTCTCTCCATCCCACCCCACAACAGGCTACTTACTCCCCACATCCCTTCACCTTTAGCTTCTCTTCTCTCCATCCCACTCCACAACAGGCTACTTACTCCCCACACCTCTTCACCTTTAGCTTCTATTCTCTCAATCCCATCCCACAACAGGCTACTTACTCCCCACACCCCTTCACCTTTAGCTTCTCTTCTCTCCATCCCTCTCCACAACAGGCTACTTACTCCCCACACCATTTCACCTTTAGCTTCTCTTCTCTCCATCCCACTCCACAACAGGCTACTTACTCCCCACACCCCTTCACCTTTAGCTTCTTTTCTTTCCATCCCTCTCCACAACAGGCTACTTACTCCCCACACCCTTTAGCCTCTCATCTCTCAATCCCACACCACAACCGACTACTTACTCCCCACACCTCTTCACCTTTAGCTTCTATTTTCTCCATCCCACTCCACAACAGGCTACTTACTACCCACACCCTTTAACCTTTAGCTTCTCTTCACTCCATCCCTCTCCACAACAGGCTACTTACTCCCCACACCGCTTCACCTTTAGCTTCTATTCTCTCCATCCCACTCCACAACATGCTACTTACTCCCCAAACTATTTCACCTTTAGCTTCTATTCTCTCCATCCCACTCCACAACAGGCTACTTACTCCCCACACCATTTCACATTTAGCTTCTATTCTCTCCATCCCACTCCACAACAGGCTACTTACTCCCCACACCTTTTAACCTTTAGCTTCTCTTCTCTCCGTCCAACTCCACAACAGGCTACTTACTCCGCACACCTCTTCACCTTTAGCTTCTCTTTTCTCCATCCCACTCCACAACAGGCTACTTACTACCCACACCCCATCACCTTTAGCTTCTCTTCTTTCCATCCCACTCCGCAACAGGCTACTTACTCCCCACACCCTTTAACCTTTAGCTTCTCTTCTCTCCATCCCTCTCCACAACAGGCTACTTACTCCCCACACCGGTTCACCTTTTGCTTCTATTCTCTCCATCCCACTCCACAACAGGCTACTTACTCCCCACACCATTTCACCTTTAGCTTCTATTCTCTCCATCCCACTCCACAACAGGCTACTTACTCCCCACACCTTTTCACATTTAGCTTCTCTTCTCTCCATCGAACTCAACAACAGGCTACCTACTCCCCACACCCCTTCACCTTTAGCTTCTCTTCTCTCCATCCCTCTCCACAACAGGCTACTTACTCCCCACACCCTTTAGCCTTTAGTTTCTCTTCTCTCCATCCCACTCCACAACCGGCTACTTACTCCCCACACCTTTTCACCTTTAGCTTCTCTTCTCTCCATCCAACTCCACAACAGGCTACTTACTCCCCACACCTCTTCACCTTTAGCTTCTCTTTTCTCCATCCCACTCCACAACAGGCTACTTACTACCCACACCCATTCACCTTTAGCTTCGCTTCTCTCCATCCCACTCCACAACAGGCTACTTACTCCCCACACCTCTTAACCTTTAGCTTCTCTTCTCTCCGTCCAACTCCACAACAGGCTACTTGCTCCCCACACCTCTTCACCTTTAGCTTCTTTTTTCTCCATCCCACTCCACAACAGGCAACTTACTCCCCACACCCCTTCACATTTAGCTTCTCTTCTCTCCATCCCACTTCACAACATGCTACTTACTCCCCACACCCCTTCACCTTTAGCTTCTCTTCTCTCCATCCCAGTCCACAACAGGCTACTTACTGCCCACACCCCTTCACCTTTAGCTTCTCTTCTCTCCATCCCACTCCACAACAGGCTACTTACTCCCCACACCCCTTCACCTTTAGCTTCTCTTCTCTCCATCCCACTCCACAACAGGCTACTTACTCCCCACACCCCTTTACCTTTAGCTTCTCTTCTCTCCATCCCACTCCACAACAGGCTACTTACTCCCCACACCCCTTGACCTTTAGCTTCTCTTTTCTCCATCCCACTACACAACAGGCTACTTACTCCCCAAACCATTTCACATTTAGCTTCTATTCTCTCCATCCCACTCCACAACAGGCTACTTACTCCCCACACCTTTTAACCTTTAGCTTCTCTTCTCTCCGTCCAACTCCACAACAGGCTACTTACTCCCCACACCTCTTCACCTTTAGCTTCTCTTTTCTCCATCCCACTCCACAACAGGCTACTTACTACCCACACCTTCACCTTTAGCTTCTCTTCTTTCAATCCCACTCCACAACAGGCTACTTACTCCCCACACCCTTTAACCTTTAGCTTCTCTTCTCTCCATCCCTCTCCACAACAGGCTACTTACTCCCCACACCGGTTCACCTTTTGCGTCTATTCTCTCCATCCCACTCCACAACAGGCTACTTACTCCCCACACCATTTCACCTTTAGCTTCTATTCTCTCCATCCCACTCCACAACAGGCTACTTACTCCCCACACCATTTCACATTTAGCTTCTATTCTCTCCATCCCACTCCACAACAGGCTACTTACTCCCACACCTCTTCACCTTAAGCTTCTATTCTCTCCATCCCATCCCACAACAGGCTACTTACTCCCCACACCCCTTCAACTTTAGCTTCTCTTCTCTCCATCCCACCCCACAACAGGCTACTTACTCTCCACACCCATTCACCTTTAGCTTCTCTTCTTTCCATCCCTCTCCACAACAGGCTACTTACTCCCCACACCCTTTAGCCTTTAGCTTCTCTTCTCTCCATCCCTCTCCACAACAGGCTACTTACTCCCGACAACATTTCACCTTTAGCTTCTCTTCTCTCCATCCCACTCCACAACAGGCTACTTACTCCCCACACCCCTTCACCTTTAGCTTCTCTTCTCTCCATCCCACCCACAACAGGCTACTTACTCCCCACACCCCTTCACCTTTAGCGTCACTTCTCTCCATCCCACCCCACAACAGGCTACTTACTCCCCACATCCCTTCACCTTTAGCTTCTCTTCTCTCCATCCCACTCCACAACAGGCTACTTACTCCCCACACCTCTTCACCTTTAGCTTCTATTCTCTCAATCCCATCCCACAACAGGCTACTTACTCCCCACACCCCTTCACCTTTAGCTTCTCTTCTCTCCATCCCTCTCCACAACAGGCTACTTACTCCCCACACCATTTCACCATTAGCTTCTCTTCTCTCCATCCCACTCCACAACAGGCTACTTACTCCCCACACCCCTTCACCTTTAGCTTCTTTTCTTTCCATCCCTCTCCACAACAGGCTACTTACTCCCCACACCCTTTAGCCTTTAGCTTCTCTTCTCTCAATCCCACACCACAACCGACTACTTACTCCCCACACCTCTTCACCTTTAGCTTCTATTTTCTCCATCCCACTCCACAACAGGCTACTTACTACCCACACCCTTTAACCTTTAGCTTCTCTTCACTCCATCCCTCTCCACAACAGGCTACTTACTCCCCACACCGCTTCACATTTAGCTTCTATTCTCTCCATCCCACTCCACAACAGGCTACTTACTCCCCACACCTTTTAACCTTTAGCTTCTCTTCTCTCCGTCCAACTCCACAACAGGCTACTTACTCCCCACACCTCTTCACCTTTAGCTTCTCTTTTCTCCATCCCACTCCACAACAGGCTACTTACTCCCCACACCTCTTCACCTTTAGCTTCTCTTTTCTCCATCCCACTCCACAACAGGCTACTTACTACCCACACCCCTTCACCTTTAGCTTCTCTTCTTTCCATCCCACTCCACAACAGGCTACTTACTCCCCACACCCTTTAACCTTTTGCTTCTATTCTCTCCATCCCACTCCACAACAGGCTACTTACTCCCCACACCATTTCACATTTAACTTATATTGTCTCCATCCCACTCCACAACAGGCTACTTACTCCCCACACCTCTTCACCTTTAGCTTCTATTCTCTCCATCCCATCCCACAACAGGCTACTTACTCCCCACACCCCTTCACATTTAGCTTCTCTTCTCTCCATCCCTCTCCACAACAGGCTACTTACTCCCCACACCCTTTAGCCTTTAGCTTCTCTTCTCTCAGTCCCACACCACAACCGAATACTTACTCCCCACACCTCTTCACCTTTAGCTTCTATTTTCTCCAACCCACTCCACAACAGGCTACTTACTACCCACACCCTTTAACCTTTAGCTTCTCTTCACTCCATCCCTCTCCACAACAGGCTACTTACTCCCCACACCGCTTCACCTTTAGCTTCTATTCTCTCCATCCCACTCCACAACATGCTACTTACTCCCCAAACTATTTCACCTTTAGCTTCTATTCTCTCCATCCCACTCCACAACAGGCTACTTACTCCCCACACCATTTCACATTTAGCTTCTATTCTCTCCATCCCACTCCACAACAGGCTACTTACTCCCCACACCTTTTAACCTTTAGCTTCTCTTCTCTCCGTCCAACTCCACAACAGGCTACTTACTCCCCACACCTCTTCACCTTTAGCTTCTCTTTTCTCCATCCCACTCCACAACAGGCTACTTACTACCCACACCCCTTCACCTTTAGCTTCTCTTCTCTCCATCCCTCTCCACAACAGGCTACTTACTCCCCACACCGGTTCACCTTTTGCTTCTATTCTCTCCATCCCACTCCACAACAGGCTACTTACTCCCCACACCATTTCACATTTAACTTCTATTGTCTCCATCCCACTCCACAACAGGCTACTTACTCCCCACACCTCTTCACCTTTAGCTTCTATTCTCTCCATCCCATCCCACAACAGGCTACTTACTCCCCACACCCCTTCACATTTAGCTTCTCTTCTCTCCATCCCTCTCCACAACAGGCTACTTACTCCCCACAACATTTCACCTTTAGCTTCTCTTCTCTCCATCCCACTCCACAACAGGCTACTTACTCCCCACACCCCTTCAACTTTAGCTTCTCTTCTCTCCATCCCACCCCACAACAGGCTACTTACTCCCCACACCCATTCACCTTTAGCTTCGCTTCTTTCCATCCCTCTCCACAACAGGCTACTTACTCCCCACACCCTTTAGCCTTTAGCTTCTCTTCTCTCCATCCCACACCACAACCGACAACTTACTCCCTACACCTTTTCACATTTAGCTTATATTCTCTCCATCCCACTCCACAACAGGCTACTTACTCCCCACACCTCTTCACCTTTAGCTTCTATTGTCTCCATCCCATCCCACAACAGGCTACTTACTCCCCACACCCTTTAACCTTTAGCTTCTCTTCTCTCCATCCCTCTCCACAACAGGCTACTTACTCCCCACACCGCTTCACCTTTAGCTTCTATTCTCTCCATCACACTCCACAACAGGCTACTCACTCCCCACACCATTTCATCTTTAGCTTCTATTCTCTCCATCCCACTCCACAACAGGCTACTTACTCCCCACACCATTTCACATTTAGCTTCTATTATCTCCATCCCACTCCACAACAGGCTACTTACTCCCCACACCTTTTCACATTTAGCTTCTCATCTCTCCATCCAACTCAACAACAGGCTACCTACTCCCCACACCCCTTCACCTTTAGCTTCTCTTCTCTCCATCCAACTCCACAACAGGCTACTTACTCCCCACATCTCTTCACCTTTAGCTTCTCTTTTCTCCATCCCACTCTACAACAGGCTACTTACTACCCACACCCCTTCACCTTTAGCTTTTCTTCTCTCCATCCCACTCCACAATAGGCTACTTACTCCCCACACCACTTCACCTTTAGTTACTCTTTTCTCCATCCCGCTCCACAACAGGCTACTTACTACCCACACCCCTTCACCTTTAGCTTCTCTTCTCTCCATTGCACCCCACAACAGGCTACTTACTCTCCACACCCCTTCACCTTTAGCTTCTCTTCTCTCCATCCCACCCCACAACAGGCTACTTACTCCCCACACCCTTTCACCTTTAGCTTCTCTTCTCTCCATCCCACTCCACAACAGGCTTATTACTCCCCACACCCCTTCACCTTTAGCTTCTCTTTTCTCCATCCCACTACACAACAGGCTACTTACTCCCCAAACCATTTCACATTTAGCTTCTATTCTCTCCATCCCACTCCACAACAGGCTACTTACTCCCCACACCTTTTAACCTTTAGCTTCTCTTCTCTCCGTCCAACTCCACAACAGGCTACTTACTCCCCACACCTCTTCACCTTTAGCTTCTCTTTTCTCCATCCCACTCCACAACAGGCTACTTACTACCCACACCCCTTCACCTTTAGCTTCTCTTCTTTCAATCCCACTCCACAACAGGCTACTTACTCCCCACACCCTTTAACCTTTAGCTTCTCTTCTCTCCATCCCTCTCCACAACAGGCTACTTACTCCCCACACCGGTTCACCTTTTGCGTCTATTCTCTCCATCCCACTCCACAACAGGCTACTTCCTCCCCACACCATTTCACCTTTAGCTTCTATTCTCTCCATCCCACTCCACAACAGGCTACTTACTCCCCACACCATTTCACATTTAGCTTCTATTCTCTCCATCCCACTCCACAACAGGCTACTTACTCCCACACCTCTTCACCTTAAGCTTCTATTCTCTCCATCCCATCCCACAACAGGCTACTTACTCCCCACACCCCTTCAACTTTAGCTTCTATTCTCTCAATCCCATCCCACAACAGGCTACTTACTCCCCACACCCCTTCACCTTTAGCTTCTCTTCTCTCCATCCCTCTCCACAACAGGCTACTTACTCCCCACACCCTTTCACCTTTAGCTTCTCTTCTCTCCATCCCACTCCACAACAGGCTACTTACTCCCCACACCCCTTCACCTTTAGCTTCTCTTTTCTCCATCCCACTACACAACAGGCTACTTACTCCCCAAACCATTTCACATTTAGCTTCTATTCTCTCCATCCCACTCCACAACAGGCTACTTACTCCCCACACCTTTTAACCTTTAGCTTCTCTTCTCTCCGTCCAACTCCACAACAGGCTACTTACTCCCCACACCTCTTCACCTTTAGCTTCTCTTTTCTCCATCCCACTCCACAACAGGCTACTTACTACCCACACCCCTTCACCTTTAGCTTCTCTTCTTTCAATCCCACTCCACAACAGGCTACTTACTCCCCACACCCTTTAACCTTTAGCTTCTCTTCTCTCCATCCCTCTCCACAACAGGCTACTTACTCCCCACACCGGTTCACCTTTTGCGTCTATTCTCTCCATCCCACTCCACAACAGGCTACTTCCTCCCCACACCATTTCACCTTTAGCTTCTATTCTCTCCATCCCACTCCACAACAGGCTACTTACTCCCCACACCATTTCACATTTAGCTTCTATTCTCTCCATCCCACTCCACAACAGGCTACTTACTCCCCACACCACTTCACCTTAAGCTTCTATTCTCTCCATCCCATCCCACAACAGGCTACTTACTCCCCACACCCCTTCAACTTTAGCTTCTATTCTCTCAATCCCATCCCACAACAGGCTACTTACTCCCCACACCCCTTCACCTTTAGCTTCTCTTCTCTCCATCCCTCTCCACAACAGGCTACTTACTCCCCACACCATTTCACCATTAGCTTCTCTTCTCTCCATCCCACTCCACAACAGGCTACTTACTCCCCACACCCCTTCACCTTTAGCTTCTTTTCTTTCCATCCCTCTCCACAACAGGCTACTTACTCCCCACACCCTTTAGCCTTTAGCTTCTCTTCTCTCAATCCCACACCACAACCGACTACTTACTCCCCACACCTCTTCACCTTTAGCTTCTATTTTCTCCATCCCACTCCACAACAGGCTACTTACTACCCACACCCTTTAACCTTTAGCTTCTCTTCACTCCATCCCTCTCCACAACAGGCTACTTACTCCCCACACCGCTTCACCTTTAGCTTCTATTCTCTCCATCCCACTCCACAACATGCTACTTACTCCCCAAACTATTTCACCTTTAGCTTCTATTCTCTCCATCCCACTCCACAACAGGCTACTTACTCCCCACACCATTTCACATTTAGCTTCTATTCTCTCCATCCCACTCCACAACAGGCTACTTACTCCCCACACCTTTTAACCTTTAGCTTCTCTTCTCTCCGTCCAACTCCACAACAGGCTACTTACTCCCCACACCTCTTCACCTTTAGCTTCTCTTTTCTCCATCCCACTCCACAACAGGCTACTTACTCCCCACACCTCTTCACCTTTAGCTTCTCTTTTCTCCATCCCACTCCACAACAGGCTACTTACTACCCACACCCCTTCACCTTTAGCTTCTCTTCTTTCCATCCCACTCCACAACAGGCTACTTACTCCCCACACCCTTTAACCTTTTGCTTCTATTCTCTCCATCCCACTCCACAACAGGCTAATTACTCCCCACACCATTTCACATTTAACTTATATTGTCTCCATCCCACTCCACAACAGGCTACTTACTCCCCACACCTCTTCACCTTTAGCTTCTATTCTCTCCATCCCATCCCACAACAGGCTACTTACTCCCCACACCCCTTCACATTTAGCTTCTCTTCTCTCCATCCCTCTCCACAACAGGCTACTTACTCCCCACACCCTTTAGCCTTTAGCTTCTCTTCTCTCAGTCCCACACCACAACCGAATACTTACTCCCCACACCTCTTCACCTTTAGCTTCTATTTTCTCCATCCCACTCCACAACAGGCTACTTACTACCCACACCCTTTAACCTTTAGCTTCTCTTCACTCCATCCCTCTCCACAACAGGCTACTTACTCCCCACACCGCTTCACCTTTAGCTTCTATTCTCTCCATCCCACTCCACAACATGCTACTTACTCCCCAAACTATTTCACCTTTAGCTTCTATTCTCTCCATCCCACTCCACAACAGGCTACTTACTCCCCACACCATTTCACATTTAGCTTCTATTCTCTCCATCCCACTCCACAACAGGCTACTTACTCCCCACACCTTTTAACCTTTAGCTTCTCTTCTCTCCGTCCAACTCCACAACAGGCTACTTACTCCCCACACCTCTTCACCTTTAGCTTCTCTTTTCTCCATCCCACTCCACAACAGGCTACTTACTACCCACACCCCTTCACCTTTAGCTTCTCTTCTCTCCATCCCTCTCCACAACAGGCTACTTACTCCCCACACCGGTTCACCTTTTGCTTCTATTCTCTCCATCCCACTCCACAACAGGCTACTTACTCCCCACACCATTTCACATTTAACTTATATTGTCTCCATCCCACTCCACAACAGGCTACTTACTCCCCACACCTCTTCACCTTTAGCTTCTATTCTCTCCATCCCATCCCACAACAGGCTACTTACTCCCCACACCCCTTCACATTTAGCTTCTCTTCTCTCCATCCCTCTCCACAACAGGCTACTTACTCCCCACAACATTTCACCTTTAGCTTCTCTTCTCTCCATCCCACTCCACAACAGGCTACTTACTCCCCACACCCCTTCAACTTTAGCTTCTCTTCTCTCCATCCCACCCCACAACAGGCTACTTACTCCCCACACCCATTCACCTTTAGCTTCGCTTCTTTCCATCCCTCTCCACAACAGGCTACTTACTCCCCACACCCTTTAGCCTTTAGCTTCTCTTCTCTCCATCCCACACCACAACCGACAACTTACTCCCTACACCTTTTCACATTTAGCTTATATTCTCTCCATCCCACTCCACAACAGGCTACTTACTCCCCACACCTCTTCACCTTTAGCTTCTATTGTCTCCATCCCATCCCACAACAGGCTACTTACTCCCCACACCCTTTAACCTTTAGCTTCTCTTCTCTCCATCCCTCTCCACAACAGGCTACTTACTCCCCACACCGCTTCACCTTTAGCTTCTATTCTCTCCATCACACTCCACAACAGGCTACTCACTCCCCACACCATTTCATCTTTAGCTTCTATTCTCTCCATCCCACTCCACAACAGGCTACTTACTCCCCACACCATTTCACATTTAGCTTCTATTATCTCCATCCCACTCCACAACAGGCTACTTACTCCCCACACCTTTTCACATTTAGCTTCTCATCTCTCCATCCAACTCAACAACAGGCTACCTACTCCCCACACCCCTTCACCTTTAGCTTCTCTTCTCTCCATCCAACTCCACAACAGGCTACTTACTCCCCACATCTCTTCACCTTTAGCTTCTCTTTTCTCCATCCCACTCTACAACAGGCTACTTACTACCCACACCCCTTCACCTTTAGCTTTTCTTCTCTCCATCCCACTCCACAATAGGCTACTTACTCCCCACACCACTTCACCTTTAGTTACTCTTTTCTCCATCCCGCTCCACAACAGGCTACTTACTACCCACACCCCTTCACCTTTAGCTTCTCTTCTCTCCATTGCACCCCACAACAGGCTACTTACTCTCCACACCCCTTCACCTTTAGCTTCTCTTCTCTCCATCCCACCCCACAACAGGCTACTTACTCCCCACACCCTTTCACCTTTAGCTTCTCTTCTCTCCATCCCACTCCACAACAGGCTTATTACTCCCCACACCCCTTCACCTTTAGCTTCTCTTTTCTCCATCCCACTACACAACAGGCTACTTACTCCCCAAACCATTTCACATTTAGCTTCTATTCTCTCCATCCCACTCCACAACAGGCTACTTACTCCCCACACCTTTTAACCTTTAGCTTCTCTTCTCTCCGTCCAACTCCACAACAGGCTACTTACTCCCCACACCTCTTCACCTTTAGCTTCTCTTTTCTCCATCCCACTCCACAACAGGCTACTTACTACCCACACCCCTTCACCTTTAGCTTCTCTTCTTTCAATCCCACTCCACAACAGGCTACTTACTCCCCACACCCTTTAACCTTTAGCTTCTCTTCTCTCCTTCCCTCTCCACAACAGGCTACTTACTCCCCACACCGGTTCACCTTTTGCGTCTATTCTCTCCATCCCACTCCACAACAGGCTACTTCCTCCCCACACCATTTCACCTTTAGCTTCTATTCTCTCCATCCCACTCCACAACAGGCTACTTACTCCCCACACCATTTCACATTTAGCTTCTATTCTCTCCATCCCACTCCACAACAGGCTACTTACTCCCACACCTCTTCACCTTAAGCTTCTATTCTCTCCATCCCATCCCACAACAGGCTACTTAATCCCCACACCCCTTCAACTTTAGCTTCTCTTCTCTCCATCCCACCCCACAACAGGCTACTTACTCTCCACACCCATTCACCTTTAGCTTCTCTTCTTTCCATCCCTCTCCACAACAGGCTACTTACTCCCCACACCCTTTAGCCTTTAGCTTCTCTTCTCTCCATCCCTCTCCACAACAGGCTACTTACTCCCGACACCATTTCACCTTTAGCTTCTCTTCTCTCCATCCCACTCCACAACAGGCTACTTACTCCCCACACCCCTTCACCTTTAGCTTCTCTTCTCTCCATCCCACCCACAACAGGCTACTTACTCCCCACACCCCTTCACCTTTAGCGTCACTTCTCTCCATCCCTCCCCACAACAGGCTACTTACTCCCCACATCCCTTCACCTTTAGCTTCTCTTCTCTCCATACCACTCCACAACAGGCTACTTACTCCCCACACCTCTTCACCTTTAGCTTCTATTCTCTCAATCCCACTCCACAACAGGCTACTTACTCCCCACACCCCTTCACCTTTAGCTTCTCTTCTCTCCATCCCACTCCACAACAGGCTACTTACTCCCCACACCCCTTCACCTTTAGCTTCTCTTCTCTCCATCCCACTCCACAACAGGCTACTTACTCCCCACACCCTTTAGCCTTTAGCTTCTCTTCACTCCTTCCCTCTCCACAACAGGCTACTTACTCCCCACACCGCTTCACCTTTAGCTTCTATTCTCTCCATCCCACTCCACAACATGCTACTTACTCCCCACACTATTTCACCTTTAGCTTCTATTCTCTCCATCCCACTCCACAACAGGCTACTTACTCCCCACACCATTTCACATTTAGCTTCTATTCTCTCCATCCCACTCCACAACAGGCTACTTACTCCCCACACCATTTCACCTTTAGCTTCTCTTCTCTCCATCCCACTCCACAACAGGCTACTTACTCCCCACACCTCTTCACCTTTAGCTTCTCTTTTCTCCATCCCACTCCACAACAGGCTACTTACTACCCACACCCCTTCACCTTTAGCTTCTCTTCTTTCCATCCCACTCCACAACAGGCTACTTACTCCCCACACCCTTTAACCTTTTGCTTCTATTCTCTCCATCCCACACCACAACCGACAACTTACTCCCTACACCTTTTCACATTTAGCTTATATTCTCTCCATCCCACTCCACAACAGGCTACTTACTCCCCACACCTCTTCACCTTTAGCTTCTATTGTCTCCATCCCATCCCACAACAGGCTACTTACTCCCCACACCCTTTAACCTTTAGCTTCTCTTCTCTCCATCCCTCTCCACAACAGGCTACTTACTCCCCACACCGCTTCACCTTTAGCTTCTATTCTCTCCATCACACTCCACAACAGGCTACTCACTCCCCACACCATTTCATCTTTAGCTTCTATTCTCTCCATCCCACTCCACAACAGGCTACTTACTCCCCACACCATTTCACATTTAGCTTCTATTATCTCCATCCCACTCCACAACAGGCTACTTACTCCCCACACCTTTTCACATTTAGCTTCTCATCTCTCCATCCAACTCAACAACAGGCTACCTACTCCCCACACCCCTTCACCTTTAGCTTCTCTTCTCTCCATCCAACTCCACAACAGGCTACTTACTCCCCACATCTCTTCACCTTTAGCTTCTCTTTTCTCCATCCCACTCTACAACAGGCTACTTACTACCCACACCCCTTCACCTTTAGCTTTTCTTCTCTCCATCCCACTCCACAATAGGCTACTTACTCCCCACACCACTTCACCTTTAGTTACTCTTTTCTCCATCCCGCTCCACAACAGGCTACTTACTACCCACACCCCTTCACCTTTAGCTTCTCTTCTCTCCATTGCACCCCACAACAGGCTACTTACTCTCCACACCCCTTCACCTTTAGCTTCTCTTCTCTCCATCCCACCCCACAACAGGCTACTTACTCCCCACACCCTTTCACCTTTAGCTTCTCTTCTCTCCATCCCACTCCACAACAGGCTTATTACTCCCCACACCCTTTAACCTTTAGCTTCTCTTCTCTCCATCCCACTCCACAACAGGCTACTTACTCCCCACATTCCATTTCTCCTTTAGCTTCTATTCTCTCCATCCCACTCCACAACAGGCTACTTACTCCCCACACCCCTTCACCTTTAGCTTCTCTTCTCTCCATCCAACTCCACAACAGGCTACTTACTCCCCACACCCCTTCACCTTTAGCTTCTCTTCTCTCCATCCCACTCCACAACAGGCTACTTACTCCCCACACCCCTTCACCTTTAGCTTCTCTTCTCTCCATCCCACTCCACAACAGGCTACTTACTCCCCACACCGCTTCACCTTTAGCTTCTCTTCTCTCCATCCCACTCCACAACAGGCTACTTACTCCCCACAGGCTGCCAGGAAACTAAAAACTCTCCCCCCCATCGGCCCACCCCCCCCCGCCCCCGGCCCCCCAAAGAACACAAAGAACACTCTGAACTCTGAACCCTTGACCACATTACATTACATTACTCCATCCCACTTGCACAACCGCTATGCCACTTGCACACTTCTGTCAAACAGAAAATAATTTTTTTGCTTCTATTACTGACTGTTGCACTATTACAACTCCTAACTTATACATCAAACTGTGAACACAGTGAACTCTTTGTTTTATTTAAGTATTGTAAATGTCTCTTCATGTCTGTCTCTTCTTGTTGTCCCGGTGCACTTTTACCTTTACTGTTTTTTTTTACTGTTTTTTTTTTTTTTTTCTGTTTTTTACCTTCTTTTGAAATGTCCTGTCTTGTCTTCACCGTAGGATACTGAGGACACGTAATTTCGATTCCTTTGTATGTCTGGTACATGTACTGACAATAAAACTGGCTACTTACTTTACTCCCCACACCCCTTCATTTTTAGCTTCTCTTCTCTCCATCCCACTCCACAACAGGCTACTTACTCCCCACACCCCTTCACCTTTAGCTTCTCTTCTCTCCATCCCACTCCACAACAGGCTACTTACTCCCCACACCTCTTTACCTTTAGCTTCTCTTCTCTCCATACCACTCCACAACAGGCTACTTACTCCCCACACCCCTTCACCTTTAGCTTCTCTTCTCTCCATCCCACTCCACAACAGGCTACTTACTCCCCACACCCTTTAACCTTTAGCTTCTCTTCTCTCCATCCCACTCCACAACAGGCTACTTACTCCCCACATTCCTTCACCTTTAGCTTCTCTTCTCTCCATCCCACTCCACAACAGGCTACTTACTCCCCACACCATTTCACCTTTAGCTTCTATTCTCTCCATCCCACTCCACAACAGGCTACTTACTCCCCACACCCCTTCACCTTTAGCTTCTCTTCTCTCCATCCAACTCCACAACAGGCTACTTACTCCCCACACCCATTCACCTTTAGCTTCTCTTTTCTCCATCCCACTCCACAACAGGCTACTTACTACCCACACCCCTTCACCTTTAGCTTCTCTTCTCTCCATCCCACTCCACAACAGGCTACTTACTCCCCACACCACTTCACCTTTAGCTTCTCTTCTCTCCATCCCACTCCACAACAGGCTACTTACTACCCACAAACCTTCACCTTTAGCTTCTCTTCTCTCCATCCCACTCCACAACAGGCTACTTACTCCCCACATCCCTTCACCTTTAGCTTCTCTTCTTTCCATCCCACTCCACAACAGGCTACTTACTCCCCACACCCCTTCACCTTTAGCTTCTCTTCTCTCCATCCCACTCCACAACAGGCTACTTACTCCCCACACCCCTTCACATTTAGCTTCTCTTCTCTCCATCCCTCTCCACAACAGGCTACTTACTCCCCACAACATTTCACCTTTAGCTTCTCTTCTCTCCATCCCACTCAACAACAGGCTACTTACTCCCCACAGCCCTTCAACTTTAGCTTCTCTTCTCTCCATCCCACCCCACAACAGGCTACTTACTCCCCACACCCATTCACCTTTAGCTTCGCTTCTTTCCATCCCTCTCCACAACAGGCTACTTACTCCCCACACCCTTTAGCCTTTAGCTTCTCTTCTCTCCATCCCACACCACAACCGACAACTTACTCCCTACACCTTTTCACATTTAGCTTATATTCTCTCCATCCCACTCCACAACAGGCTACTTACTCCCCACACCTCTTCACCTTTAGCTTCTATTCTCTCCATCCCATCCCACAACAGGCTACTTACTCCCCACACCCTTTACCTTTAGCTTCTCTTCTCTCCATCCCTCTCCACAACAGGCTACTTACTCCCCACACCGCTTCACCTTTAGCTTCTATTCTCTCCATCACACTCCACAACAGGCTACTCACTCCCCACACCATTTCATCTTTAGCTTCTATTCTCTCCATCCCACTCCACAACAGGCTACTTACTCCCCACACCATTTCACATTTAGCTTCTATTATCTCCATCCCAGTCCACAACAGGCTACTTACGCCCCACACCTTTTCACATTTAGCTTCTCATCTCTCCATCCAACTCAACAACAGGCTACCTACTCCCCACACCCCTTCACCTTTAGCTTCTCTTCTCTCCATCCAACTCCACAACAGGCTACTTACTCCCCACATCTCTTCACCTTTAGCTTCTCTTTTCTCCATCCCACTCTACAACAGGCTACTTACTACCCACACCCCTTCACCTTTAGCTTTTCTTCTCTCCATCCCACTCCACAATAGGCTACTTACTCCCCACACCACTTCACCTTTAGTTACTCTTTTCTCCATCCCGCTCCACAACAGGCTACTTACTACCCACACCCCTTCACCTTTAGCTTCTCTTCTCTCCATTGCACTCCACAACAGGCTACTTACTCTCCACACCCCTTCACCTTTAGCTTCTCTTCTCTCCATCCCACCCCACAACAGGCTACTTACTCCCCACACCCTTTCACCTTTAGCTTCTCTTCTCTCCATCCCACTCCACAACAGGCTTATTACTCCCCACACCCTTTAACCTTTAGCTTCTCTTCTCTCCATCCCACTCCACAACAGGCTACTTACTCCCCACATTCCTTCACCTTTAGCTTCTCTTCTCTCCATCCCACTCCACAACAGGCTAATTACTCCCCACAGCCCTTCACCTTTAGCTTCTATTCTATCCATCCCACAACAGGCTACTTACTCCCCACACCCCTTCACCTTTAGCTTCTCTTCTCTCCATCCCACTCCACAACAGGCTACTTACTCCCCACACCCCTTCACCTTTAGCTTCTCTTCTCTCCATCCCACTCCACAACAGGCTACTTACTCCCCACACCGCTTCACCTTTAGCTTATCTTCTCTCCATACCACTCCACAACAGGCTACTTACCAACAGGCTGCCAGGAAACTAAAAACTCTCCCCCCCCTCTGCCCACCCCCCCCCGCCCCCCCCCCCAAAGAACACAAAGAACACTCTGAACTCTGAACCCTTGACCACATTACATTACATTACTATGCCACTTGCACTACCGCTATGCCACTTGCACACTTCTGTCAAACAGAAAATAATTTTTTTGCTGCTATTACTGACTGTTGCACTATTACAACTCCTAACTTATACATCAAACTGTGAACACAGTGAACTCTTTGTTTTATTTAAGTATTGTAAATGTCTCTTCATGTCTGTCTCTTCTTGTTGTGCCGGTGCACTTTTACCTTTACTGTTTTTTTTTACTGTTTTTTTTTTTTTCTTCTGTTTTTTACCTTCTTTTGAAATGTCCTGTCTTGTCTTCACCGTAGGATAGTGAGGAACGTAATTTCGATTCCTTTGTATGTCTGGTACATGTGAAGAACTGACAATAAAACTGACTTTGACTTTGACTTTACTCCCCACACCCCTACATTTTTAGCTTCTCTTCTCTCCATCCCACTCCACAACAGGCTACTTACTCTCCACACCCCTTCACTTTTAGCTTCTCTTCTCTCCATCCCACTCCACAACAGGCTACTTACTCCCCACACCTCTTTACCTTTAGCTTCTCTTCTCTCCATACCACTCCACAACAGGCTACTTACTCCCCACACCCCTTCACCTTTAGCTTATCTTCTCTCCATACCACTCCACAACAGGCTTATTACTCCCCACACCCTTTAACCTTTAGCTTCTCTTCTCTCCATCCCACTCCACAACAGGCTACTTACTCCCCACATTCCTTCACCTTTAGCTTCTCTTCTCTCCATCCCACTCCACAACAGGCTAATTACTCGCCACAGCCCTTCACCTTTAGCTTCTATTCTATCCATCCCACAACAGGCTACTTACTCCCCACACCCCTTCACCTTTAGCTTCTCTTCTCTCCATCCAACTCCACAACAGGCTACTTACTCCCCACACCCATTCACCTTTAGCTTCTCTTTTCTCCATCCCACTCTACAACAGGCTACTTACTACCCACACCCCTTCACCTTTAGCTTTTCTTCTCTCCATCCCACTCCACAATAGGCTACTTACTCCCCACACCACTTCACCTTTAGTTACTCTTTTCTCCATCCCACTCCACAACAGGCTACTTACTACCCACAACCCTTCACCTTTAGCTTCTCTTCTCTCCATTGCACTCCACAACAGGCTACTTACTCCCCACATCCCTTCACCTTTAGCTTCTCTTCTTTCCATCCCACTCCACAACAGGCTACTTACTACCCACACCCCTTCACCTTTAGCTTCTCTTCTCTCCATTGCACTCCACAACAGGCTACTTACTCTCCACACCCCTTCACTTTTAGCTTCTCTTCTCTCCATCCCACTCCACAACAGGCTACTTACTCCCCACACCTCTTTACCTTTAGCTTCTCTTCTCTCCATCCCACCCAACAGGCTACTTACTCCCCACACCCTTTCACCTTTAGCTTCTCTTCTCTCCATCCCACTCCACAACAGGCTTATTACTCCCCACACCCTTTAACCTTTAGCTTCTCTTCTCTCCATCCCACTCCACAACAGGCTACTTACTCCCCACATGCCTTCACCTTTAGCTTCTCTTCTCTCCATCCCTCTCCACAACAGGCTAATTACTCCCCACAGCCCTTCAGCTTTAGCTTCTATTCTATTCATCCCACAACAGGCTACTTACTCCCCACACCCCTTCACCTTTCGCTTCTCTTCTCTCCATCCCACTCCACAACAGGCTACTTACTCCCCACACCCCTTCACCTTTAGCTTCTCTTCTCTCCATGCCACTCCACAACAGGCTACTTACTCCCCACACCGCTTCACCTTTAGCTTATCTTCTCTCCATACCACTCCACAACAGGCTACTTACTCCCCACACCCTTTAACCTTTAGCTTCTCTTCACTCCATCCCTCTCCACAACAGGCTACTTACTCCCCACACCGCTTCACCTTTAGCTTCTATTCTCTTCATCCCACTCCACAACATGCTACTTACTCCCCAAACTATTTCACCTTTAGCTTCTATTCTCCCCATCCCACTCCACAAAAGGCTACTTACTCCCCACACCATTTCACATTTAGCTTCTATTCTCTCCATCCCACTCCACAACAGGCTATTTACTCCCCACACCTTTTAACCTTTAGCTTCTCTTCTCTCCGTCCAACTCCACAACAGGCTACTTACTCCCCACACATCTTCACCTTTAGCTTCTCTTTTCTCCATCCCGCTCCACAACAGGCTACTTACTACCCACACCCCTTCACCTTTAGCTTCTCTCCTCTCCATTGCACTCCACAACAGGCTACTTACTCCCCACATCCCTTCACCTTTAGCTTCTCTTCTTTCCATCCCACCCCACAACAGGCTACTTACTCCCCACACCCATTCACGTTTAGCTTCTATTCTCTCCATCCCACTCCACAACAGGCTACTTACTCTCCACACCCCTTCGCTTTTAGCTTCTCTTCTCTCCATCCCACTCCACAACAGGCTACTTACTCCCCACACCTTTTCACATTTAGCTTCTCATCTCTCCATCCAACTCAACAACAGGCTACCTACTCCCCAGACCCCTTCACCTTTAGCTTCTCTTCTCTCCATCCAACTCCACAACAGGCTACTTACTACCCACACCCCTTCACCTTTAGCTTTTCTTCTCTCCATCCCACTCCACAATAGGCTACTTACTCCCCACACCACTTCACCTTTAGTTACTCTTTTCTCCATCACACTCCACAACAGGCTACTTACTACCCACACCCCTTCACCTTTAGCTTCTCTTCTCTCCATTGCACTCCACAACAGTCTACTTACTCTCCACACCCCGTCACTTTTAGCTTCTCTTCTCTCCATCCCACTCCACAACAGGCTACTTACTCTCCACACCCCTTCACTTTTAGCTTCTCTTCTCTCCATCCCACTCCACAACAGGCTACTTACTCCCCACACCTCTTTACCTTTAGCTTCTCTTCTCTCCATCCCACTCCACAACAGGCTACTTACTCCCCACACCGCTTCACCTTTAGCTTATCTTCTCTCCATACCACTCCACAACAGGCTACTTACTCCCCACACCCCTTCACCTTTAGCTTATCTTCTCTCCATACCACTCCACAACAGGTTTATTACTCCCCACACCCTTTAACCTTTAGCTTCTCTTCTCTCCATCCCACTCCACAACAGGCTACTTACTCCCCACATTCCTTCACCTTTAGCTTCTCTTCTCTCCATCCCACTCCACAACAGGCTAATTACTCCCCACAGCCCTTCACCTTTAGCTTCTATTCTATCCATCCCACAACAGGCTACTTACTCCCCACACCCCTTCACCTTTAGCTTCTCTTCTCTCCATCCAACTCCACAACAGGCTACTTACTCCCCACACCCATTCACCTTTAGCTTCTCTTTTCTCCATCCCACTCTACAACAGGCTACTTACTACCCACACCCCTTCACCTTTATCTTTTCTTCTCTCCATCCCACTCCACAATAGGCTACTTACTCCCCACACCACTTCACCTTTAGTTACTCTTTTCTCCATCCCACTCCACAACAGGCTACTTACTACCCACACCCCTTCACCTTTAGCTTCTCTTCTCTCCATTGCACTCCACAACAGGCTACTTACTCCCCACATCCCTTCACCTTTAGCTTCTCTTCTTTCCATCCCACCCCACAACAGGCTACTTACTCCCCACACCCATTCACCTTTAGCTTCTCTTCTCTCCATCCCACTCCACAACAGGCTACTTACTCTCCACACCCCTTCACTTTTAGCTTCTCTTCTCTCCATCCCACTCCACAACAGGCTACTTACTCCCCACACCTCTTTACCTTTAGCTTCTCTTCTCTCCATCCCACCCAACAGGCTACTTACTCCCCACACCCTTTCACCTTTAGCTTCTCTTCTCTCCATCCCACTCCACAACAGGCTTATTACTCCCCACACCCTTTAACCTTTAGCTTCTCTTCTCTCCATCCCACTCCACAACAGGCTACTTACTCCCCACATGCCTTCACCTTTAGCTTCTCTTCTCTCCATCCCTCTCCACAACAGGCTAATTACTCCCCACAGCCCTTCAGCTTTAGCTTCTATTCTATCCATCCCACAACAGCCTACTTACTCCCCACACCCCTTCACCTTTCGCTTCTCTTCTCTCCATCCCACTCCACAACAGGCTACTTACTCCCCACACCCCTTCACCTTTAGCTTCTCTTCTCTCCATCCCACTCCACAACAGGCTACTTACTCCCCACACCGCTTCACCTTTAGTTTATCTTCTCTCCATACCACTCCACAACAGGCTACTTACTCCCCACACCCCTTCACCTTTAGCTTCTCTTCTCTCCATCCCACTCCACAACAGGCTACTTACTCTCCACACCCCTTCACTTTTAGCTTATCTTCTCTCCATCCGACTCCACAACAGGCTACTTACTCCCCACACCACTTTACCTTTAGCTTCTCTTCTCTCCATCCCACCCCACAACAGGCTACTTACTCCCCACACCCTTTCACCTTTAGCTTCTCTTCTCTCCATCCCACTCCACAACAGGCTTATTACTCCCCACACCCTTTAACCTTTAGCTTCTCTTCTCTCCATCCCACTCCACAACAGGCTACTTACTCCCCACATTCCTTCACCTTTAGCTTCTCTTCTCTCCATCCCACTCCACAACAGGCTAATTACTCCCCACAGCCCTTCACCTTTAGCTTCTATTCTATCCATCCCACAACAGGCTACTTACTCCCCACACCCCTTCACCTTTAGCTTCTCTTCTCTCCATCCCACTCCACAACAGGCTACTTACTCCCCACACCCCTTCACCTTTAGCTTCTCTTCTCTCCATCCCACTCCACAACAGGCTACTTACTCCCCACACCGCTTCACCTTTAGCTTATCTTCTCTCCATACCACTCCACAACAGGCTACTTACCAACAGGCTGCCAGGAAACTAAAAACTCGCCCCCCCCCTCTGCCCACCCCCCCCCCCCCCGCCCCCAGCCCCCCCCCCCAAAGAACACAAAGAACACTCTGAAGTCTGAACCCTTGACCACATTACATTACATTACTATGCCACTTGCACTACCGCTATGCCACTTGCACACTTCTGTCAAACAGAAAATAATTTTTTTGCTGCTATTACTGACTGTTGCACTATTACAACTCCTAACTTATACATCAAACTGTGAACACTGTGAACTCTTTGTTTTATTTAAGTATTGTAAATGTCTCTTCATGTCTGTCTCTTCTTGTTGTGCCGGTGCACTTTTACCTTTACTGTTTTTTTTTACTGTTTTTTTTACTGTTTTTTTTTTCTTTTTACTGTTTTTTACATTCTTTTGAAATGTCCTGTCTTGTCTTCACCGTAGGATAGTGAGGAACGTAATTTCGATTCCTTTGTATGTCTGGTACATGTGAAGAATTGACAATTAAACTGACTTTGACTTTACTCCCCACACCCCTTCATTTTTAGCTTCTCTTCTCTCCATCCCACTCCACAACAGGCTACTTACTCTCCACACCCCTTCACTTTTAGCTTCTCTTCTCTCCATCCCACTCCACAACAGGCTACTTACTCCCCACACCTCTTTACCTTTAGCTTCTCTTCTCTCCATCCCACTCCACAACAGGCTACTTACTCCCCACACCGCTTCACCTTTAGCTTATCTTCTCTCCATACCACTCCACAACAGGCTACTTACTCCCCACACCCCTTCACCTTTAGCTTATCTTCTCTCCATACCACTCCACAACAGGCTTATTACTCCACACACCCTTTAACCTTTAGCTTCTCTTCTCTCCATCCCACTCCACAACAGGCTACTTACTCCCCACATTCCTTCACCTTTAGCTTCTCTTCTCTCCATCCCACTCCACAACAGGCTAATTACTCCCCACAGCCCTTCACCTTTAGCTTCTATTCTATCCATCCCACAACAGGCTACTTACTCCCCACACCCCTTCACCTTTAGCTTCTCTTCTCTCCATCCAACTCCACAACAGGCTACTTACTCCCCACACCCATTCACCTTTAGCTTCTCTTTTCTCCATCCCACTCTACAACAGGCTACTTACTACCCACACCCCTTCACCTTTATCTTTTCTTCTCTCCATCCCACTCCACAATAGGCTACTTACTCCCCACACCACTTCACCTTTAGTTACTCTTTTCTCCATCCCACTCCACAACAGGCTACTTACTACCCACACCCCTTCACCTTTAGCTTCTCTTCTCTCCATTGCACTCCACAACAGGCTACTTACTCCCCACATCCCTTCACCTTTAGCTTCTCTTCTTTCCATCCCACCCCACAACAGGCTACTTACTCCCCACACCCATTCACCTTTAGCTTCTCTTCTCTCCATCCCACTCCACAACAGGCTACTTACTCTCCACACCCCTTCACTTTTAGCTTCTCTTCTCTCCATCCCACTCCACAACAGGCTACTTACTCCCCACACCTCTTTACCTTTAGCTTCTCTTCTCTCCATCCCACCCAACAGGCTACTTACTCCCCACACCCTTTCACCTTTAGCTTCTCTTCTCTCCATCCCACTCCACAACAGGCTTATTACTCCCCACACCCTTTAACCTTTAGCTTCTCTTCTCTCCATCCCACTCCACAACAGGCTACTTACTCCCCACATGCCTTCACCTTTAGCTTCTCTTCTCTCCATCCCTCTCCACAACAGGCTAATTACTCCCCACAGCCCTTCAGCTTTAGCTTCTATTCTATCCATCCCACAACAGCCTACTTACTCCCCACACCCCTTCACCTTTCGCTTCTCTTCTCTCCATCCCACTCCACAACAGGCTACTTACTCCCCACACCCCTTCACCTTTAGCTTCTCTTCTCTCCATCCCACTCCACAACAGGCTACTTACTCCCCACACCGCTTCACCTTTAGCTTATCTTCTCTCCATACCACTCCACAACAGGCTACTTACTCCCCACACCCCTTCACCTTTAGCTTCTCTTCTCTCCATCCCACTCCACAACAGGCTACTTACTCTCCACACCCCTTCACTTTTAGCTTATCTTCTCTCCATCCGACTCCACAACAGGCTACTTACTCCCCACACCTCTTTACCTTTAGCTTCTCTTCTCTCCATCCCACCCCACAACAGGCTACTTACTCCCCACACCCTTTCACCTTTAGCTTCTCTTCTCTCCATCCCACTCCACAACAGGCTTATTACTCCCCACACCCTTTAACCTTTAGCTTCTCTTCTCTCCATCCCACTCCACAACAGGCTACTTACTCCCCACATTCCTTCACCTTTAGCTTCTCTTCTCTCCATCCCACTCCACAACAGGCTAATTACTCCCCACAGCCCTTCACCTTTAGCTTATATTCTATCCATCCCACAACAGGCTACTTACTCCCCACACCCCTTCACCTTTAGCTTCTCTTCTCTCCATCCAACTCCACAACAGGCTACTTACTCCCCACACCCCTTCACCTTTAGCTTCTCTTCTCTCCATCCCACTCCACAACAGGCTACTTACTCCCCACACCGCTTCACCTTTAGCTTATCTTCTCTCCATACCACTCCACAACAGGTTACTTACTCCATGTTATTCAGGTTCTTTTACACCCATTCCTTCCTCTTTTGCAGGACTACCGCTTTTCGTTTTTATTATCTTTTTACTGGCTTTTACTGATATGGAAGACCAGAAATACCAAAATGAAAAATACATAGATAAATATTGCAATAAATACATAGATAAAAATATGAAAACATAATTAAATGGACAAAGAAATGAAGAAATTAATATATAAAATCAGAATCCTTCATTTATTAATTTCTGTATTTATTTATTTTTGCATTTCTATTTTTGTGTAATTATTTATTTCTGCATTTATTCTTTTATGTATTTATTTATTTCTCTTTCTTTTTTCATATTTATCTATGTATTTCTACTTTTCTTTATTCATTTCCGTATTTCTTTTTTTCCATATTTATTAATTTCTTCGTCCATATTTCATTGGTTGCTCCCCCACTGCTTGGTGGTTGCTTGGAGCTTGGATTATACAATAGGCAACATATACACACTTGCTCAGCGTTGGGGCATTATACACACAGGCAAGCGATTGTAAGTGTTTGGAGATTCAAACGCAAAGGTGGGGAGATCAGAACAAGTCAGCTCACTACAGTGAGGACCAATAATTAGGGGGAAGAAAATAATAAAGGAAGAAAGAAAAAACAGGAACCTAATTCCTTAAGACTAACAGCCAAAACGAAAATCAACCCACAAAACCGGGCGCACTATTAAAACTAGTAGATTAAACGAAATCTCCCAAGCTCACGTAATGAGCTAATAACGGGAAACTTCGTAAAACAAATAAACACTCTCGGTTAATAATAGCTCAAAGCCGGAAGATGCGGAAGTGAGGAACTTAAGTACCCCGCAGGCAGAAGCGCAGGTGAAAACAATAATGAGGGCTGCAAACCACAAAACGAAATGTGGAAAAAATTAGATTGATTCCCATCGTGAAGGCAGGACAAGAGCCACAAAAAAAAAAAAAAAAACTGTCACGAACCACTACAGGACCCCCCCTCTAAAAGACAACCCCAGACAATCCCTCAGGCCGAATACTGCGGAAATCTCGAATTAAAACCGGATCTAAAATATCTCTGGCCGGAACCCAACACCGCTCCTCTAGACCATAGCCCTCCCAGTCAACTAAAAACTGCCACCCCCTGCCCACCCATCTCTCCGCCACAATACGGCGGACGGTATAAACAGGACCACCATCCACGAACCGAGGAGGAGGAGGGGGTCTCTCAGCAGGAGACAACGGACTGATAAGCAATGGCTTTAGCCCTGAAACATGGAACGTGGGGTGAACCCGCATGGAGCGCGGCAACTGCAGACGGACCGTCACCGGATTTATCTTCCGGATAATCTTAAACGGCCCAATGTATCGTGGAGCCAGTTTCTGTGATTCAATCTTCAGGGGCAAATCACGTGAAGAGCCAGACTCACTGACTGACATGATAAGACGGAGCTGTCCGGCGATGTTTGTCGGCCAAAACCTTTTGGGACGCCGATGCTTGCAACAGAGATGAGCGAACTCGTCTCCACACCAAGCGACAACTCCGGACAAACGAACCAGCCGAGGGAACTTCCGCATTCCTCTCTATTTCCGGGAATAATGGAGGAAGATACACCACTTTGGCCTCAAAATTAGATAGACTCGTGGAGGCATTACGCAGAGTATTGTGAGTGTACTCCGCCTAAGGAAGAAACCAACTCCACGATGTCGGATTAGCTGCCACTGTTGTATAATTGAATTATACTATCTCAGTATATCCTGTATAACACCTGGTTCAATAGTATAACACTACTGTATGTATTTCTATATCCAAAGTCTTCATATTCACTTTTAGATATAATCAGCACCAAGTAAAGAGGCACGGAAAGGAAAAAGCATGTTACACAACACTGAGAAAAGGCCACGTTGGGCCACGTATGAAAAGCATAAATGATGGTGTAAATCTCCGCGCAGCTAGACCAATGAGGGAATAGCTCGGAGCGAAGGTTTAAGCGTGATGTATTCCGCTATTGCTGTGGGAAAAGGGAAAAGTTATGAAAATGAATAAAGAAATATTAATGTTCTTGCAACCGGGTGAGACTGCTCTTTAGATTCATGGGATCAGCTAATAAGGGACCACGTATCAAAGGTAATCGTACCACGTTACCTTCTGCTTTAAGTCTGGTCTACCCTGACCCCAGTTTATCCAAAAGACAGTCTGTGTGCATTACATTAAATCATCAGCCACCAACGCTGTTTCTGTACTTGTTTATCTTACTCCATTTAAAATTATTATTTAGAATTTGGTATGTTAAATTTCCACTTGATTTGCTAAAGGACTCCCATACTTTTAAGACGGTTCTCTGGACTGGATCTGCTGGTTTCCACAGCGCGTTACATTTGGCCTTCATGTACATGACTCACAGCTGGCTAGATATCTGCGGTTATCTCAGAGGTTGCGGAAGAAGCCACTTCGTGAGGTATATCCTATGATTAAGGCTCAGGGACCCACTAAAGGACTATTGGCGACCACCGTTCTCAACATGTATAAACGCCAGGCGGAGGTGATCTACTTTAAGACATAATTCTACAGGTGCAATACTCCGTGATACATTAAGCTTAAATAGTCAACCTCCCTAGACCAGCTGAGGGGGTAACCAAGACTGAGGAAATTAATCAACCCATTACCGGTGAACAGAGATAGTATGTCAATTTTCAGAGAAACCACACAAATCAAGTTTCACTAATTTATTACCAGGTAGGTTATTTACGTAACCCCTTAGTGCAGATAGTCTATTTTGTCTCGCATGCGAGACAGTTTTACGCAACTGAGACACGCGTTGCTCCTGCAGCCAAACTATTAGTGGAAAACCCAAACGCGGTATTTTAACTTTATTGGTAGACGATTCGCGACGATTTCTGGCCAATGCGTAGTTTCTAAGTGTCACTATCTTTCCGTAGCAAGTCCATTTAACAAGCACTCCCCACCCAGCCTATACCTACCCATGCGTGACATAGTGGGCAATAGCGTCTATGTTGGGAGTTCATAAATATATGTATTCATCATATAGTATCAGAATTCCGTCCAGCAACCAGATAAACCCACCAATAGCCCGACCGTATGCAAATACAGCGGTGCAAATCGCTGCTCAATCAATACCGACATAAACAAGTGAAATCATACAATGCCATTCTACTATCAATATCTGCTATTAAATATGGAATTCGTGTGCAATCCTCCCGTGGATTTAAGCGTAGATATGTCCCTTTCAAGATTCCGTGGTCATTTATTGTCTTGGACAATCCGTTTGAAAAATACACAGCGCATTGGAACACTATTAGACAAACGAAACTAGCTCTGCGTAACCCCCCCTTCCTGATTGCACAGTCGTGACGCTTTCAATTTTATTCTGGTTTGATCGACAATTGTTTTATCCAATAGAAGGCACGACAAGCTTCCCAAAAGTAATTTACATGTGTAATTGAAAGCTTGGATTAACTATTTAAGGGCGAGCGTAACTGCAATACTTGTTATATCACGACAATTTTACGCACACATGCGCAGATGACGCATTTGGTTTGACGCATTTGGTATGACGCATTTGGTATTACGCGATAAAACTGCGCGCAACTTTGAATTGACTTTTTAGTAGTTTTCACCCGAAGTCGGTCAGAAGAGGACAACAACAGAGATTCTTCTAATCCCTGTAGCATAGATTCTGTGGAAGAGGTGCCTATCAATATGGGGAAGATATCCTCCTCGACATGTAAGTATTACTGCTTGTAATATTTTGATTATATACATTCGTTTTTCCACTGTGCTATATTTGCGTTTTTTTTGTATTTGCATCGGTCGTAATAGACCACTGTTAGCCTGCTAATAATGCTGAACATATTTGAAAACACACTTTTTCAGACTCCACCTTGAATAACTACATGTATAAGGCAAATTATATAGTACGTTCTTTCCGTTTATGTTTTATTTTCTATTTGGTTTAGCTATCTCATAGCTTAGAATGTATAGCTGACTGTATTCGGTTGATGACTAGCGATAGCTTCTACGTTGTGAGAAAGTAGCACTTTCGTGACTTTGCTTCGTAGATTGTGTCTATGACCTTCAATATGCACTTATTGTACGTCGCTTTGGATAAACGCTTCTGCCAAATAACTGTAATGTATTGATACTATTGTGTTCGTGCCGTTCCCGTAGTGGCTCGTGGTGGCCTGCTTTGTTAGAATTCATAGCATTCACAATGAAATTGAGTATTTTAGCGCTGTTCTGTTTGGTTGCTCAGTCGTACGTTATAAACTCCTCAAAAAAAGTTCGGAAACGTTATTTCGGTCGATTATTCCTCCCCTTTAATAATACCAATTGGTATTGTATTTTATATCGTTGGAAAGCCTGATTAGTCACCTTTACAATGAGGTACAACTTGATCGTGCATTCGTGGAATGAGCAACACAGCTAACCGTGTGGGTAGCGGCCCAAAAAAATGTGCCAAAATCCCCTGCAATATTCTTCTGTTGGTATTCACTCTCGTTTTGAGCTGCTTGGTGGACTGGATGATTGCACTCTCCCACAGTAATAAGGAAAAAACAACACATATTGGCCATTTTGACACTTTATTCATTTTACACTGTCAGGGACCTCAGTAGCGTGTGGAAGATCCATACGCAGCCACAACAGCTTGGCACCTCCTCCTCATGCTGGTCACCAGCCTGGTCACACACTGCTGTGGGATGGCATCCCATTCCTCGGTGCCAATCAGGTGCCAGTCACACACCTGTGACTGGCATACACCTGCCAGCACTTGAAGCTCAAAACGAGAGTGAATACCAACAGAAGAATATTGCAGGGGATTTTGGCACATTTTTTTGGGCCGCTACCCACACGGTTAGCTGTGTTGCTCATTCCACGAATGCATGATCCTTACAAGTTGTACCTCGTTGTAAAGGTGACTAATCAGGCTTTCCAACGATATAAAATACAATACCAATTGGTATTATTAAAGGGGAGGAATAATCGACCGAAATAACGTTTCCAACCTTTTTTTTAGGAGTTTATTTTATGCCTCGATTTGCCGTGAAGCTAGAACATTGGTAGTGTTTTCCGATATTATTTTATTGTATTGTAATTTCTTTGTGCATAATGTACTCTATGGGGTATTAGTATATCCATGGGTGATGCTTTTCACTTAGGGAATGGAAAATATGTATTCAAATGTACTGTGTCCAGATGTGTGCAAGATGAATGTAAAATAAATAAATAAAATAAATAAGCAACAGTTGTGAAACACACTACAGAGTAATGCCATCCTAGAGCACGCAACAAAATATAACATAATGTAGCATACAGAAGAAAGTGTTTACTGAAGTACAAGAGTGAATGATTTCATATTTAGCTGTGTGTACCACAGTGTTATAATGCTTCTGCATTATGTAATTTGTTCCTATAACATGCTTGACCCTCCACCTCTGCCACTCCAGCAGTGCCCTCTACTGTTCAGAGTGAAGCCACTGCAGGACCAGATCCTTACAGCATACCGAAGACCGTGCCATTGATGAGTGCATGTTGCCCACGAAGGCACCGCACAGGATGAAGCAGTTTATGAAGGATAATGGTGAAAAAATGGCACACTTGGCATCAAACACTGAACTGAAACTGTGCAATATCAATGTTTTCATCCATTAAGTGATCGTAAGGTAAAATGTATATGCTTTATAAAGGACAAAAGACTTTTTAATAATTTCTCGGAGAGGTTTTGGGTAGGTTATTGGACACCTAGATATCCACCCCCCTGTACTGATCCAAAATAATTCCCACATGAAAATGATAAAAAGGTGAGTTAAATGAGTCAAAACGGTTGATTTGCACTGAAATGTATGATTAGTTTTAGATTTACAGCTATTCACATTTTAGCCAATTTGGATAGGTTTGGAGACCCTGGGTACATCAGGCTACACTGCTTACATTTCGTGTCATAGATCTTTAGTAGTTCTGTATATCACCCTGCGATTATTGAATGCTTGTGGACAAGGAGTTTATGATCCAGGAAATGTGTAGTTTTACCTGTTTCACTTATGTAGCTCTCCGTATTTTGAAGAAATATGTTTTGTTATGCTTTTTTTTGAAAAGTTTTGCTTGCATTTCCGGAACTTTATTTTGACTTAAATTATGAAAATAAACAAATCTAAGTTTGTACAAAAAATGGTACACCGGTTTTGTTTCATTTAAGCCATTTACCAAGTTTATGTGATGCTCACACCTGGAGTTATAAAGCCTTAAACAGAGTACCCCCATGATTTACCAAATATGCCATCTGCACTAAGGGGTTACATCATCAATTCACAGTTACAGATAAAACAGCCAAAATTCTAATATAGTACAGAAGAAAAATACTTTGTCATACCTGGCAATCGCTACACACAATGACCCGAGGTTAGATGTGTGGGAAAGTCTGAATACAGTTTCCATGAGGACTTTGTTTTCTTTCCTTAAATGCCCAAATTCTGCGTTTGATCTGGCTGCAGACTGTCGTAAAACCATTAACTGGCCAGAAATAGTTCAATTGCACTTTAGTCCCCCCCTTCCAGGGGGTTACACATTCTGCCTCATCCTCTTTATTGAAAATACTTTTTTAAATTTATTTAAATTCTGCTAAGTTTGAAGATCTTGTCACTTGGAAACCATGACAAGCAATGAAGGGTGTTCTCCATCGTCTGGTTAGTTATTTCTGTCTGCCCGTTAGTTTGCGGGTGAAACCGACGCACCCAACTGGCCGCAAAAAGAACGGCAGAATTTGGTGATGAACTGAGGCCCCCGGTCAGACACAATATCCTGTGGTAAACTGTGGACACGGAAAACATGAGCAATGACATACTGAACGGTCTCCATCGCTGATGGTAATTTTGCCAAGGTGATAAAATGTGCCGCCTTGGAAAATCTGTTGATAATCACCATTATCATGGTATTGCCCTGAGAGTCGGGTAATCCCGTGATGAAATCTAAGGCAATGTGACTCCAAGGTTGCCTGGGTACGGGTAGGGGCCGCAACAACCCCGAAGGTAAAAGTCGAGAACTCTTACTCCGGGCGCAAACAGGACATGCAGTGACAAACTCGCGCACATCCCTCTGAATGCCTGGCCACCAAAACCATCTGGACAAAAATTCCTTAGTCCAATGGACACCAGTATGCGGCGCAAACTGAGAGGAATGACCCTGTAACACCCGCAACCTGACCTCAAGAGGCACAAAAAGACGCCCGACGAGACCCCCACCTGGATCCGGGGTACGCAGCAACGCCTGCTGAACCGCCACCTCAATGTCCCACAACACCGGAGCCACTATTTTTTAACCAGGCACAATGTGCTCCAGAACCGCAGGACCATCTGATCGCTCAAAAAGCCGCGACAGAGCATTAGGCTTAACGTTCTTAGTACTGGGACGGTACGTTAAAAGAAAGTTAAAACGTGTAAAAAACCGTGCCCAACGCGCCTGTCTAGGGTTATGGGTTGGCCTGCTGGACGTACTCCAGGTTCCTATGATCAGTCCAAACCGTAAAAGGGTGCTCCGCTCCTTCCAACCAATGATGCCATTCCTCTAGCACCAATTTAACCGCTAGCAACTCTCTATCACTTACATCATAATTCCTTTCGGCCACAGTAAGGGCACGAGAAAAATATGCACATGGATCCATCTTACGATCAATAGGTGAATGTTGAGACAGAATGGCGCCTGCGCCCAACTCGGAAGCATCAACCTCAACCAGGAAAGGGAGGGAGAGATTGGGCGTGACGAGAATAGGCTCTGAACTGAACCTCTTCTTAAGTTCATTAAAAGCAGAATCGGCCTTCTGATTCCAAACAAATCTAGTAGCCAATGTTTTCTTCGTAAGAGACCTACGTAATAGGCGCTGCGAGCATACAAAATTTTAGAATAAAACGCCTATAAAAATTGGCAAACCCAAGAAAACGCTGAACCTGCTTCACCGAGTTGGGAGTGGGCCAATTAAGAACAGCAGAGACTTTCTCAGGATCCATAGAGACCTTGCTCTCAGAAACAATAAACCCCAAGAAAAAAACAGTGCTAGCGTGAAATGATCACTTCTCCACCTTGACGAACAGTTTAGCCTGTAACAGGGCCTTTAATACCTGTTTAACATGTCCAATATGGGTCTGTAAATCGGTAGAAAAAATGTAAATGTCATCCAAATACACAAAAAAATTTTTTCCAACATCTCCCATAAAACGTCATTAACCAATGCCTAAAAAACCGAGGGGGCACTAGTGAGCCCGAACGGTATTACCCGATATATATATCGTAGTGGCCGTTATGGGTATTAAAAGTGGTTTTCCATTTATCACCCTCACGCATGCGCACAGGGTTATAAGCATTACGTAGATCTAACTTGAAAAAAATTGTAGCTCCTTGAAGACATTCAAACGCCAAATTAATTAGAGGAAGTGGATATCGATTCTTTATCGTTATGGCGTTTAATGAGCGATAATCGATACATGGTCTTAACGTGCCATCCTTCTTTTTTACGAAAAAAAAACCTGCGCCAGCGGGTGAAGTAGATGGTCTTATGAAGTCATTAGCCATCGATGTATTTCTTCATAGCTGCACTCTCGGGAGCTGACAGAGAGTAAAGACTCCCACTAGTAGGAGTAGTACTTGGATACAGCTCAATGGCACAATCGAAAGGATGGTGGGTAGAAAGGGTGGTTGCCCTCTGTTTGCTAAACACCTCTGCAAGTTCGGCGTATTCGGTCGGAATGTTGAGAGGCAAAGAAAATTCTAGAGTTCCTGCCATCTCAGTTTCCTCTCTCTGAGTAGGCGACCCCGGAGGAGGCGACCACTGAATCTCAGTATCGGAAGCATCCTCAGAAGATAGCCCCTTCCAATAAGAATCTCCATCAGCCAGAGAGACCCCACTCAAGACTCTCGTCACAACCCTCAGATTCCTAAATAGAATTACCCTGATTAGGAGGGGAAATCACTTCCTCCAACTCAGAATTGGAATCAGACTCATCAGAATAATCCCCAGATAAATTGGAAGGGGTGATGTGATCATGTGCAGAACATGTGACACTCCATTGATAGATAACCAGTTTTTCCCCTCCCCATTTGATATGGGGATTGTGCTTAACCAGCCAGGTGTGACCCAACACCAACGGATAAACCGGTGAATCAACTAAAAAAAACGGAATTCTCTCCATATGCTTTGGTTGAGAAATAGACATAGTGAGAGGAGATGTCACTTCCTTTATAGTACCTGACCCTAACGGGCGACCGTCGAGAGCCGTGACTAATAGGGCTTGATCAAGGAGCTGGACCGGTATTTCTTTCTTGCCCATTGAGCGTCAATAAAACAATCCACGGCCCCAGAGTCGAAAAATTTATACCAAGTTGGCCAAATGAGAACTCAATTATCATTTTCCTGATGTGACGTCAACACCAGATTTAAGCACATTAAATTCCCATTGATCTGGCTGGCTAAATGGCTAAAAGTCATGAAGGGTGTGAGCTCTCGAACGAGCCCCAAACCATCACTCTGTTGCCAGATATGGAGTAGATGTGGATGGATCACTGCAAGGGTTATTTCTCCTGACTCATTTTCATATAGAACTATATGGGGAAAAAAGTCAGGAGAAACAACCCTTAAAGTGATCCATCCACATCTACTTCATATCTGGCCGCAGAGTGATGGTTTGGGGCTCATTTGATACCTTAGACCAGGGGTGTCAAACTCAAATACACAGTGGGCCAAAATTAAAAACTGGGACAAAGTCGCGGGCCAGATTTCATATTTATTGAAAAAAAGCATGTTTTCCCTTCTTTCTAGATATAATAATGAACCTTTTCATATGGGAACAAACTTAAGTTTTACTTAAACACTGAATCTGGAACAAGCAAAGCTTAATACTATAAACACCTGAGAAATCAAATTTCAAATAAAAGACACATCAGTGGCATTCATTTCTTAAATGAAAATAATATCATGCCTCCTTCTCCATCTGTAGCCTTTTCAGTGAATTTTCAATGGAATAATTTTTTCACAGGCCAACAACAACAAAAATAATAATAATGAGGATAATTTCCTTCAATGAAAATCCAACAATTAAATTTTTGAGAGGGGTGTCTTACATCTGCCCGAGGTGACTGGTAGCATGAGGTTGCGAATGAATGAAAACAGAGGAGGGGATGCTTGCGGGTCTTGACGCGCCAAGGCACTAGCAGAGCATTCTGGGATTTGTAGTATTAGCGGCGCATGCGTTACCGGCGGGCCAACTCAAATAGAAATTTGATATTATCTCGCGGGCCAAATATAATTACACCGATTTGGCCCGCGGGCCAGAGTTTGACACCCCTGCCTTAGACCCTTGATGACTTACAGCCACTTAGCCAGCCATGTGTTCCATACTGTACATTTACAGCTGAATCTAGTCTCACCCCCCAATTCCCATAAAGATCAATTCAAATACAGAGAGGTTATAGTATCGCTTGTAACAGTACCTGAAAATAAGATATCGAGTTTGGTGTTTATGGGTCACAGGAAGTAACAGCATACAAAGGATATGTGACCAACTATTAAATATGATACTTAATATGATGTTAAAGCAAAGGGTATGAATACTTATGTAAATGAGATATTTCAGTTTTAGATTTTTAATAAATTTGATTTCAAAAAACATGTTTTCACTTTGTCATTATGGGTTATTGAGTGTAGATTGATGGGCAAAAATGGCAATTTAAAATTAAATCTACAACACAATAAAGCGGGGGTCTGAATACTTTCAGGCGCGACTGTATGTTCGATACTGTTTGACAAAATGTTTGGTCTATAGACTATCCCTGACCTGTTACAGTAACATAATGTAGCCTACTCTTTTTGGTCAAGCGATATAGCCTATGACTTCCGTCATATTTAATTGGCTTATAAATGGTTATAAAACATAAATACAGAAATAGACGTAAAAATGTACATCATTCAATTACTTTTTGTTCCAGTTTCCCAGTGGTCCCAGGAAATGTGTCTTCAGAGTGAGAGCTCTTAGCTTATTAGGCTACAACCAAATCGCCATTTCACTATCAGCATTTCTGTTTTACTGAAATAAGCATGTTAATGCGATTATGCTTTTAATGTGATTATGCAGATTCCCATCACCGCTAACAACCCTTCACCTTCTATCTTTTTTTGATCCCACTCCACAATAGGCTACTTACTCTCCCACTCCACAATAGGCTACTTACGTAGTTATTTTATGCCATTGTATTCCTTCTTTGAATCTTCCTTTTTCTCCTTAGTCTTTTTAAAATGGTGTTTGAGTTTGACGAGGGCATTAAGCACAGTGCTGGCTTCTCCATTACTATGCCCCTGATGACAAAAACCTTTCCGTTTTTCTGCTATACCTGTATGTGCAGGGCTGGGTGTGGTGAAACCTCCTCTTCTGAACACAGGCCAATTTCACCAGGGAAAACATTCTTTAAATGTATTCGTCTGGTGTAAAAGGGAAGTTATTCCTCAAAAAACCAGAGAACATCAGGATAACATGGTAAAACATGCACCAGTATATATAATGGTCGAATCTCTGGCCCAAATTAAAAAATACGAAAGGGTATTTCTTCTTTAACATGGACTATGCACTGGTTGTTATGAAGGGTTCTGAGTTTTGTCCTATGAGAGTAATTATGCATGTGTCTGTTAAACAATGATTTAGAGTAGCAGGTGAGGGCTGGCCATTTCAGCCTGGGGTGTAAATTAAATTGTGTGACAGGGGAGAGGGCAGAGTGGATAGGTTGCAATCGTACCTGGATAGGTCGCAAATTCACATTCAAAAGTTCAATTCAAATTCTGTATTCAGCAGTCCAAGTCTTCACTTCACTGTTTTTTTGGGGGGGTCAAAGTGCAATTTGACCCTCTGACTTCAAGCCCAAGATATAATGCATCTAATACACTTGCAGGATTTATAGCATGTTTTAATAAAACCCTTGTGAAATGCATGTCTGTTAGAAGTGTATTCTGCCAAATTGTTATTTTGCCCCATCCCGAGTGGTTTGTGAATCGTATCACATGCCATACCTAGACGAGACACGGAATCCACAGACTGTCTGTTTTGGTACCATTAATACTGTTTATAACCGTCACAAGCAGTTTTAAGATAGAACAGAACAGTACATACTTTATTAGTCCCTGGTGGGGAAGTTCACTGCATTGTTTTAATTGTCTGTGTTGACTGTGACCTTTAGCCCCAGCGATAAACAGGATTGAGATCTCGGGGCTGGTAATGTTTGGATTCCCTGCCTGTGCTGTGAGACAGTCAGATCTGGACACATTGGATTCCCTGCCTGTGCTGAGAGACACACAGTCAGATCTGGACACATTGGATTCCCTGCCTGTGCTGTGAGACACACAGTCAGATCTGTACACATTGTATTCCCTGCCTGTGCTGAGAGACACAGTCAGATCTGTACACATTGGATTCCCTGCCTGTGCTGTGACACAGTCAGATCTGTACACATTGGATTCCCTGTCTGTGCTGATGCACAATCAGATCTGTACACATTGGATTCCCTGCCTGTGCTGTGACACAGTCAGATCTGTACACATTGGAGTCCCTGCCTGTGCTGTGAGATTCAGTCAGATCTGTACACATTGCATTCCCTGCCTGTGCTGTATAAGTAAGATCTGTACACATTGGATTCCCTGTCTGTGCTGAGGCATAGTCAGAACTGTACACATTGGATTCCCTGCCTGTGCTCTGTGAGACAGTCAGATCTAAACACATTGGAGTCCCTGCCTGTGCTGTGAGACAGGCAGATCTGTACACATTGGATTCCCTGCCTGTGCTGTGGTATACACAGTCAGATCTGGACACATTGGATTCCCTGCCTGTGCTGTGAGACAAAAAGTCAAATCTGTACACATTGGATTCCCTGCCTGTGCTGAGAGACACAGTCAGATCTGTACACATTGGATTCCCTGTCTGTGCTGTGTGAGACAGTCAGCTCTGTAAACATTGGAGTCCATGTCTGTGCTGAGGCATAGTCAGATCTGTACACATTGGAGTCCCTGCCTGTGCTGTGAGACAGTCAGATCTGTACACATTGGATTCCCTGCCTGTGCTGAGAGACACAGTCAGATCTGAACACATTGGATTCCCTGCCTGTACTCTGAGAAACAGTCAGATCTAAACACATTGGAGTCCCTGCCTGTGCTGTGAGACACAGTCAGATCTGTACACATTGGATTCCCTGTCTGTGCTGAAGCACAGTCAGATCTGTACACATTGGATTCCCTGTCTATGCCGAGGAACAGTCAGATATGTACACATTGGATTCCCTGCCTGTGCTGTGAGACACAGTCAGATCTGAACAAATTGGATTCCCTGCCTGTGCTGTGAGACACAGTCAGATCTGAACATATTGGATTCCCTGTCTGTGCCGAGGCACAGTCAGATCTGTACACTTTGGATTCCCAGCCGGTGCTGTGAGACAAACAGTCAGATTTGTACACATTGGATTCCCTGCATGTGCTCTGTGAGACAGTCAGATCTAAACACATTGGATTCCCTGCCTGTGCTGTGAGACACAGTCAGATTTGTACACATTGGAGACCCTTTCTGTGCTGTGAGACACAGTCAGATCTGTACACATTGGATTCCCTGCTTGTGCTGTGAGACACACAGTCAGATCTGTACACATTGGAGTCCCTGCCTGTGCTGTGAGACACACAGTCAGATCTGTACACATTGGAGTCCCTGTCTGTGCTGTGAGACACAGTCAGATCTGTACACATTGGATTCCCTGCCTGTGCTGTGAGACACAGTCAGATTTGTACACATTGGATTCCCCGTCTGTGCTGTGAGACAGTCAAATCTGTACACATTGGATTCCCTGCATGTGCTGTGAGACGCACAGTCAGATCTGTACACATTGGGATTCCCTGTCTGTGCAGTGAGACACAGTCAGATCTGTACACATTGGATTCCCTCCCTGTGCTGTTAGAAACAGTCAGATCTGTACACATTGGATTCCCTGTCTGTGCTGTTAGAAACAGTCAGATCTGTACACATTGGATTCCCTGTCTGTGCTGTGAGACACAGTCAGATCTGTACACATTGGATTCCCTGCCTGTGCTGTGAGAAACAGTAAGATCTGTACACATTGGATTCCCTGTCTGTGCTGTGAGACACAGTCAGATCTGTACACATTGGAATCCCTGCCTGTGCTGTGAGACACAGTCAAATTTGTACTCATTGGAGTCTCTGTCATTGCTGTGAGACACAGTCAGATCTGTACACATCGGATTCCCTGTCTGTGCTGTGAGACACAGTCAGATCTATACAAATTGGAGTCGCCGTCTGTGCTGAGACACAGTCAGATCTGGACACATTGGATTCCCTGTCAGTGCTGTGTTAGACACACATTCAGATCTGTACACATTGGATTCCCTGCCTGTGCTGTGAGACACAGTCAGATCTGTACACATTGGAGTCCCTGTCTGTGCTGCGAGACAAACAGTCAGATCTGTACACATTGGATTCCCTGTCTGTGCTGTGAGACGCAGTCAGATCTGTACACATTGGATTCCCTGCCTGTGCTGAGAGACACACAGTCAGATCTGTACACATTGGAGTCGCTGTCTGTGCTGTGAGACACAGTCAGATCTGGACACATTGGAGTAGATAAATGGCTTTTTGAATTAACCTTTTAGTAAATGTGATAAATTCATCAAGTCATGTGTGTTTCTCCTGTCTCTCTTGTCCCCTCTCTATGCACCAAGTCAACAATTATTATATTTGAATGTGTTTTTCCTGTCTCTCCTGTCCCCTCTCTATGCACCACGTCAACAATTAGTATATTTTACTGTGCTCCTCCTGTCTTCTCTCTATGCACCAAGTCAAAAAATATTATATTATACTGTGTCTCCTGTCTTTCCTGTCCCCTCTCTATGCACCAAGTCAGAAATTAGTATATTTTACTGTGTCTCCTGACTCTCCTGTCCCCTCTCTATGCACCTAGTCAACAATTCGTATATTTTACTGTGCTCCTCCTGTCTCTCCTGTCCCTTCTCTATGCACCAAGTCAACAATTAGTATATTTTACTGTGTTTCTCCTGTCTCTCCTGTCCCCTCTCTATGCACCAAGTCAACAATTAGTATATTTTACTGTGTTTCTCCTGTCTCTCCTGTCCCCTCTCTATGCACCAAGTCAACAATTAGTATATTTTACTGTGTTTTTCCTGTCTCTCCTGTCCCCTCTCTATGCACCAAGTCAACAATTAGTATATTTTACTGTACTCCTCCTGTCTCTCCTGTCCCCTCTCTATGCACCAAGTCAACAATTAGTATATTTTACTGTGTCTCCTGTCTCTCCTGTCCCCTCTCTATGCACCAAGTCAACAATTAGTATATTTTACTGTGTCTCCTGTCTCTCCTGTCCCCTCTCTATGCACCAAGTCAACAATTAGTATATTTTACTGTGATTCTCCTGTCTCTCCTGTCCCCTCTCTATGCACCAAGTCAACAATTAGTATATTTTACTGTGTCTCCTGTCTCTCCTGTCCCCTCTCTATGCACCAAGTCAACAATTAGTATATTTTACTGTGTTTCTCCTGTCTCTGCTGTCCCCTCTCTATGCACCAAGTCAACAATTACTATATTTTACTGTGTCTCCTGTCTCTCCTGTCCCCTCTCTATGCACTAAGTCGACAATTAGTATATTTTACTGTGATTCTCCTGTCTCTCCTGTTCCCTCTCGATGCACCAAGTCAACAATTAGTATATTTTTCTGTGTCTCCTGTCTCTCCTGTCCCCTCTCTATGCACCAAGTCAACAATTAGTATATTTTACTGTACTCCTCCTGTCTCTCCTGTCCCCTCTCTATGCACCAAGTCAACAATTCGTACATTTTACTATCTTTCTCCTCTCCCCTCTCTATGCACCAAGTCAACAATTTGTATATTTTACTGTGTCTCCTGTCTCTCCTGTCCCCTCTCTATGCACCAAGTCAGAAATTAGTATAATTTACTGTGTCTCCTGTCTCTCCTGTCCCCTCTCTATGCACCAAGTCAACAATTACTATATTTTACTGTGTCTCCTGTCTCTCCTGTCCCCTCGCTATGCACTAAGTCGACAATTAGTATATTTTACTGTGTTTCTCCTGTCTCTCCTGTTCCCTCTCGATGCACCAAGTCAACAATTAGTATATTTTACTGTGTTTCTCCTGTCCCCTCTCTATGCACCAAGTCAACAATTAGTATATTTTACTGTGTTTCTCCTGTCTCTCCTGTCCCCTCTCTATGCACCAAGTCAACAATTAGTATATTTTACTGTGTCTCCTGTCTCTCCTGTCCCCTCTCTATGCACCAAGTCAACAATTATAATATTTTACTGTGTCTTCTGTCTTTCTTGTCCCCTTTCTATGCACCAAGTCAACAATGAGTATATTTGACTGTCTTTCTCCTCTCCCCTCTCTATGCACCAAGTCAACAATTCGTATTTCTTGCTGTGTCTCCTGTCTCTCCTGTCCCCTCTCAATGCACCAAGTCAACAATTTGTATATTTTACTGTGTCTCCTGTCTCTCCTGTCCCCTCTCTATGCACCAAGTCAAAAATTAGTATAATTTACTGTCTCTCCTGTCCCCTCTTTATGCACCAAGTCAACAATTACTATATTTTACTGTGTCTCCTGTTTCTCCTGTCCCCTCTCTATGCACTAAGCCGACAATTAGTATATTTTACTGTGTTTCTCCTGTCTCTCCTGTCCCCTCGCTATGCACCAAGTCAACAATTAGTATATTTTACTGTGTTTCTCCTGTCCCCTCTCTATGCACCAAGTCAACAATTTGTATATTTTACTGTGTCTCCTGTCTCTCCTGTCCCCTCTCTATGCACCAAGTCAACAATTAGTATATGTTTCTGTGTTTCTCCTGTCTCTCCTGTCCCCTCGCTATGCACCAAGTCAACAATTAGTATATTTTACTGTGTTTCTCCTGTCCCCTCTCTATGCACCAAGTCAACAATTTGTATATTTTACTGTGTCTCCTGTCTCTCCTGTCCCCTCTCTATGCACCAAGTCAACAATTAGTATATGTTTCTGTGTTTCTCCTGTCTCTCCTGTCCCCTCTCTATGCAACAAGTCAATAATTAGTATTTTTTGCTGTGTCTCCTGTCTCTCCTGTCCCCTCTCAATGCACCAAGTCAACAATTAGTATATTTTACTGTGTTTCTCCTGTCTCTCCTGTCCCCTCTCTATGCACCAAGTCAACTATTACTATATTTTACTGTGTCTCCTGTCTCTCCTGTCCCCTCTCTATGCACTAAGTCAACAATTAGTATATTTTACTGTGTTTCTCCTGTCTCTCCTGTTCCCTCTCGATGCACCAAGTCAACAATTAGTATATTTTACTGTGTTTATCCTGTCCCCTCTCTATGCACCAAGTCAACAATTAGTATATTTTACTGTGTTTCTCCTGTCTCTCCTGTCCCCTCTCTATGCACCAAGTCAACAATTAGTATATTTTACTGTGTCTCCTGTCTCTCCTGTCCCCTCTCTATGCACCAAGTCAACAATTATTATATTTTACAGTGTCTTCTGTCTTTCCTGTCCCCTCTCTATGCACCAAGTCAACAATTAGTATATTTTACTGTCTTTCTCCTCTCCCCTCTCTATGCATCAAGTCAACAATTAGTATTTTTTGCTGTGTCTCCTGTCTCTCCTGTCCCCTCTCAATGCACCAAGTCAACAATTTGTATCTTTTACTGTGTCTCCTGTCTCTCCTCTCCCCTCTCAATGCACCAAGTCAACAATTTGTATCTTTTACTGTGTCTCCTGTCTCTGCTGTCCCCTCTCTATGCACCAAGTCAAAAATTAGTATAATTTACTGTCTCTCCTGTCCCCTCTCTATGCACCAAGTCAACAATTACTATATTTTACTGTCTCCTGTCTCTCCTGTCCCCTCTCTATGCACCAAGTCAACAATTAGTATATTTTACTGTGTTTCTCCTGTCTCTCCTGTCCCCTCTCTATGCACCAAGTCAACAATTAGTATATTTTACTGTGTTTCTCCTGTCTCTCCTGTCCCCTCTCTATGCACCAAGTCAAAAATTAGTATATTTTACTGTGCTCCTCCTGTCTCTCCTGTCCCCTCTCTATGCACCAAGTCAACAATTAGTATATTTTACTGTGTTTCTCCTCTCCCCTCTCTATGCACCAAGTCAAGAATTAGTATTTTTTGCTGTGTCTCCTGTCTCTCCTGTCCCCTCTCTATGCACCAAGTCAACAATTAGTATATTTTACTGTGTTTCTCCTGTCTCTCCTGTTCCCTCTCGATGCACCAAGTCAACAATTAGTATATTTTTCTGTGTCTCCTGTCTCTCATGTCTCCTCTCTATGCACCAAGTCAACAATTAGCATATTTGACTGTGTCTCCTGTCTCTCCTGTCCCCTCTCTATGCACCAAGTCAACAATTAGTACATTTTACTGTGTCTCCTGTCTCTCCTGTCCCCTCTCTATGCACCAAGTCAACAATTAGTATATTTTACTGTGTCTCCTGTCTCTCCTGTCCCCTCTCTATGCACCAAGTCAACAATTAGTACATTTTTCTGTGTCTCCTGTCTCTCCTGTCCCCTCTCTATGCACCAAGTCAACAATTAGTATATTTTACTGTGTCTCCTGTCTCTCCTGTCCCCTCTCTATGCACCAAGTCAACAATTAGTACATTTTACTGTGTTTCCTGTCTCTCCTGTCCCCTCTCTATGCACCAAGTCAACAATTAGTATATTTTACTGTGTCTCCTGTCTCTCCTGTCCCCTCTCTATGCACCAAGTCAACAATTAGTATATTTTACTGTGCTCCTCCTGTCTCTCCTGTCCCCTTTCTATGCACCAAGTCAACAATTAGTACATTTTACTGTCTTTCTCCTCTCCCCTCTCTATGCACCAAGTCAACAATTAGTATTTTTTGCTGTGTCTCCTGTCTCTCCTGTCCCCTCTCAATGCACCAAGTCAACAATTTGTATATTTTACTGTGTCTCCTGTCTCTCCTGTCCCCTCTCTATGCACCAAGTCAGAAATGAGTATAATTTACTGTCTCTCCTGTCCCCTCTCTATGCACTAAGTCGACAATTAGTATATTTTACTGTGTTTCTCCTGTCTCTCCTGTTCCCTCTCGATGCACCAAGTCAACAATTAGTATATTTTACTGTGTTTCTCCTGTCCCCTCTCTATGCACCAAGTCAACAATTAGTATATTTTACTGTGTTTCTCCTGTCTCTCCTGTCCCCTCTCTATGCACCAAGTCAACAATTAGTATATTTTACTGTGTCTCCTGTCTCTCCTGTCCCCTCTCTATGCACCAAGTCAACAATTATTATATTTTACAGTGTCTTCTGTCTTTCCTGTCCCCTCTCTATGCACCAAGTCAACAATTAGTATATTTTACTGTCTTTCTCCTCTCCCCTCTCTATGCATCAAGTCAACAATTAGTATTTTTTGCTGTGTCTCCTGTCTCTCCTGTCCCCTCTCAATGCACCAAGTCAACAATTTGTATCTTTTACTGTGTCTCCTGTCTCTGCTGTCCCCTCTCTATGCACCAAGTCAAAAATTAGTATAATTTACTGTCTCTCCTGTCCACTCTCTATGCACCAAGTCAACAATTACTATATTTTACTGTGTCTCCTGTCTCTCCTGTCCCCTCTCTATGCACTAAGTCGACAATTAGTATATTTTACTGTGATTCTCCTGTCTCTCCTGTTCCCTCTCGATGCACCAAGTCAACAATTAGTATATTTTTCTGTGTCTCCTGTCTCTCCTGTCCCCTCTCTATGCACCAAGTCAACAATTAGTATATTTTACTATCTTTCTCCTCTCCCCTCTCTATGCACCAAGTCAACAATTAGTACATTTTACTATCTTTCTCCTCTCCCCTCTCTATGCACCAAGTCAACAATTTGTATATTTTACTGTGTCTCCTGTCTCTCCTGTCCCCTCTCTATGCACCAAGTCAGAAATTAGTATAATTTACTGTGTCTCCTGTCTCTCCTGTCCCCTCTCTATGCACCAAGTCAACAATTACTATATTTTACTGTGTCTCCTGTCTCTCCTGTCCCCTCTCTATGCACTAAGTCGACAATTAGTATATTTTACTGTGTTTCTCCTGTCTCTCCTGTTCCCTCTCGATGCACCAAGTCAACAATTAGTATATTTTACTGTGTTTCTCCTGTCCCCTCTCTATGCACCAAGTCAACAATTAGTATATTTTACTGTGTTTCTCCTGTCTCTCCTGTCCCCTCTCTATGCACCAAGTCAACAATTAGTATATTTTACTGTGTCTCCTGTCTCTCCTGTCCCCTCTCTATGCACCAAGTCAATAATTATAATATTTTACTGTGTCTTCTGTCTTTCCTGTCCCCTTTCTATGCACCAAGTCAACAATGAGTATATTTGACTGTCTTTCTCCTCTCCCCTCTCTATGCACCAAGTCAACAATTCGTATTTCTTGCTGTGTCTCCTGTCTCTCCTGTCCCCTCTCAATGCACCAAGTCAACAATTTGTATATTTTACTGTGTCTCCTGTCTCTCCTGTCCCCTCTCTATGCACCAAGTCAAAAATTAGTATAATTTACTGTCTCTCCTGTCCCCTCTTTATGCACCAAGTCAACAATTACTATATTTTACTGTGTCTCCTGTTTCTCCTGTCCCCTCTCTATGCACTAAGTCAACAATTAGTATATTTTACTGTGTTTCTCCTGTCTCTCCTGTCCCCTCTCTATGCACCAAGTCAACAATTAGTATATTTTACTGTGTTTCTCCTGTCCCCTCTCTATGCACCAAGTCAACAATTTGTATATTTTACTGTGTCTCCTGTCTCTCCTGTCCCCTCTCTATGCACCAAGTCAACAATTAGTATATGTTTCTGTGTTTCTCCTGTCTCTCCTGTCCCCTCGCTATGCACCAAGTCAACAATTAGTATATTTTACTGTGTTTCTCCTGTCCCCTCTCTATGCACCAAGTCAACAATTTGTATATTTTACTGTGTCTCCTGTCTCTCCTGTCCCCTCTCTATGCACCAAGTCAACAATTAGTATATGTTTCTGTGTTTCTCCTGTCTCTCCTGTCCCCTCTCTATGCAACAAGTCAATAATTAGTATTTTTTGCTGTGTCTCCTGTCTCTCCTGTCCCCTCTCAATGCACCAAGTCAACAATTAGTATATTTTACTGTGTTTCTCCTGTCTCTCCTGTCCCCTCTCTATGCACCAAGTCAACTATTACTATATTTTACTGTGTCTCCTGTCTCTCCTGTCCCCTCTCTATGCACTAAGTCAACAATTAGTATATTTTACTGTGTTTCTCCTGTCTCTCCTGTTCCCTCTCGATGCACCAAGTCAACAATTAGTATATTTTACTGTGTTTATCCTGTCCCCTCTCTATGCACCAAGTCAACAATTAGTATATTTTACTGTGTTTCTCCTGTCTCTCCTGTCCCCTCTCTATGCACCAAGTCAACAATTAGTATATTTTACTGTGTCTCCTGTCTCTCCTGTCCCCTCTCTATGCACCAAGTCAACAATTATTATATTTTACAGTGTCTTCTGTCTTTCCTGTCCCCTCTCTATGCACCAAGTCAACAATTAGTATATTTTACTGTCTTTCTCCTCTCCCCTCTCTATGCAACAAGTCAACAATTAATATATTTTTTGCTGTGTCTCCTGTCTCTCCTGTCCCCTCTCAATGCACCAAGTCAACAATTTGTATCTTTTACTGTGTCTCCTGTCTCTCCACTCCCCTCTCAATGCACCAAGTCAACAATTTGTATCTTTTACTGTGTCTCCTGTCTCTGCTGTCCCCTCTCTATGCACCAAGTCAAAAATTAGTATAATTTACTGTCTCTCCTGTCCCCTCTCTATGCACCAAGTCAACAATTACTATATTTTACTGTCTCCTGTCTCTCCTGTCCCCTCTCTATGCACTAAGTCTACAATTAGTATATTTTACTGTGATTCTCCTGTCTCTCCTGTTCCCTCTCGATGCACCAAGTCAACAATTAGTATATTTTTCTGTGTCTCCTGTCTCTCCTGTCCCCTCTCTATGCACCAAGTCAACAATTAGTATATTTTACTGTACTCCTCCTGTCTCTCCTGTCCCCTCTCTATGCACCAAGTCAACAATTAGTATATTTTACTGTGTCTCCTGTCTCTCCTGTCCCCTCTCTATGCACCAAGTCAGAAATTAGTATATTTTACTGTGTCTCCTGTCTCTCCTGTCCCCTCTCTATGCACCAAGTCAACAATTACTATATTTTACTGTGTCTCCTGTCTCTCCTGTCCCCTCTCTATGCACTAAGTCGACAATTAGTATATTTTACTGTGTTTCTCCTGTCTCTCCTGTTCCCTCTCGATGCACCAAGTCAACAATTAGTATATTTTACTGTGTTTCTCCTGTCCCCTCTCTATGCACCAAGTCAACAATTAGTATATTTTACTGTGTTTCTCCTGTCTCTCCTGTCCCCTCTCTATGCACCAAGTCAACAATTAGTATATTTTACTGTGTTTCTCCTGTCTCTCCTGTCCCCTCTCTATGCACCAAGTCAACAATTAGTATATTTTACTGTGTTTTTCCTGTCGCTCCTGTCCCCTCTCTATGCACCAAGTCAAAAATTAGTATAATTTACTGTCTCTCCTGTCCCCTCTTTATGCACCAAGTCAACAATTACTATATTTTACTGTGTCTCCTGTTTCTCCTGTCCCCTCTCTATGCACCAAGTCAACAATTAGTATATTTTACTGTGTTTCTCCTGTCTCTCCTGTCCCCTCTCTATGCACCAAGTCAACAATTAGTATATTTTACTGTGTTTCTCCTGTCTCTCCTGTCCCCTCTCTATGCACCAAGTCAACAATTAGTATATTTTACTGTGTTTTTCCTGTCTCTCCTGTCCCCTCTCTATGCACCAAGTCAACAATTAGTATATTTTACTGTGTCTCCTGACTCTCCTGTCCCCTCTCTATGCACCTAGTCAACAATTAGTATATTTCACTGTGTTTCTCCTGTCTCTCCTGTCCCCTCTCTATGCACACAGTCAACAATTAGTATATTTTACTGTGTCTCCTGTCTCTCCTGTCCCCTCTCTATGCACCAAGTCAACAATTATTATATTTGAATGTGTTTTTCCTGTCTCTCCTGTCCCCTCTCTATGCACCACGTCAACAATTAGTATATTTTACTGTGCTCCTCCTGTCTCTCCTGTCCCCTCTCTATGCACCAACTCGACAATTAGTATATTTTACTGTGTTTCTCCTGTCTCTCCTGTCCCCTCTCTATGCACCAAGTCAACAATTAGTATATTTTACTGTGTCTCCTGACTCTCCTGTCCCCTCTCTATGCACCTAGTCAACAATTAGTATATTTTACTGTGTTTGTCCTGTCTCTCCTGTCCCCTCTCTATGCACCAAGTCAACAATTAGTACATTTTACTATCTTTCTCCTCTCCCCTCTCTATGCACCAAGTCAAAAATTTGAATATTTTACTGTCTCTCCTGTCCCCTCTCTATGCACTAAGTCGACAATTAGTATATTTTACTGTGTTTCTCCTGTCCCCTCTCTATGCACCAAGTCAACAATTAATATATTTTACTGTGTTTCTCCTGTCTCTCCTGTCCCCTCTCTATGCACCAAGTCAACAATTAGTATATTTTACTGTGTGTCCTGTCTCTCCTGTCCCCTCTCTATACACCAAGTCAACAATTATTATATTTTACTGTGTCTTCTGTCTTTCCTGTCCCCTCTCTATGCACCAAGTCAACAATTAGTATATTTTACTGTGCTCCTCCTGTCTCTCCTGTCCCCTCTCTATGCACCAAGTCAACAATTAGTATATTTCACTGTGTTTCTCCTGTCTCTCCTGTCCCCTCTCTATGCACCAAGTCAACAATTAGTATATTTTACTGTGTTTTTCCTGTCTCTCCTGTCCCCTCTCTATGCACCAAGTCAACAATTAGTATATTTTACTGTGTTTTTCCTGTCTCTCCTGTCCCCTCTCTATGCACCAAGTCAACAATTAGTATATTTCACTGTGTTTCTCCTGTCTCTCCTGTCCCCTCTCTATGCACCAAGTCAACAATTAGTATATTTTACTGTGTTTTTCCTGTCTCTCCTGTCCCCTCTCTATGCACCAAGTCAACAATTAGTATATTTTACTGTGTCTCCTGACTCTCCTGTCCCCTCTCTATGCACACAGTCAACAATTAGTATATTTCACTGTGTTTCTCCTGTCTCTCCTGTCCCCTCTCTATGCACACAGTCAACAATTAGTATATTTTACTGTGTCTCCTGTCTCTCCTGTCCCCTCTCTATGCACCAAGTCAACAATTATTATATTTGAATGTGTTTTTCCTGTCTCTCCTGTCCCCTCTCTATGCACCACGTCAACAATTAGTATATTTTACAGTGCTCCTCCTGTCTCTCCTGTCCCCTCTCTATGCACCAAGTCAAAAATTTGAATATTTTACTGTCTCTCCTGCCCTCTCTCCATGCACCAAGTCAACAATTTGTATATTTTACGGTGCTCCTCCTGTCTCTCCTGTCCCCTCTCTATGCACCAAGTCGACAATTAGTATATTTTACTGTGTTTCTCCTGTCTCTCCTGTCCCCTCTCTATGCACCAAGTCAACAATTAGTATATTTTACTGTGTCTCCTGACTCTCCTGTCCCCTCTCTATGCACCTAGTCAACAATTAGTATATTTTACTGTGTTTCTCCTGTCTCTCCTGTCCCCTCTCTATGCACCAAGTCAACAATTAGTATATTTTACTGTGTTTCTCCTGTCCCTCCTGTCCCCTCTCTATGCACCAAGTCAAAAATTTGTATATTTTACTGTGCTCCTCCTGTCTCTCCTGTCCCCTCTCTATGCACCAAGTCAAGAATTAGTATTTTTTGCTGTGTCTCCTGTCTCTCCTGTCCCCTCTCTATGCACCTAGTCAACAATTAGTATATTTCACTGTGTTTCTCCTGTCTCTCCTGTCCCCTCTCTATGCACACAGTCAACAATTAGTATATTTTACTGTGTCTCCTGTCTCTCCTGTCCCCTCTCTATGCACCAAGTCAACAATTATTATATTTGAATGTGTTTTTCCTGTCTCTCCTGTCCCCTCTCTATGCACCAAGTCAACAATTAGTACATTTTACTGTCTTTCTCCTCTCCCCTCTCTATGCACCAAGTCAACAATTAGTATATTTTACTGTGTCTCCTGTCTCTCCTGTCCCCTCTCTATGCACCAAGTCAACAATTTGTATATTTTACTGTGTCTCCTGTCTCTCCTGTCCCCTCTCTATGCACCAAGTCAACAATTAGTATATTTTACTGTCTCTCCTGTCCCCTCTCTATGCACCAAGTCAACAATTAGTATATTTTACTGTGTTTCTCCTGTCTCTCCTGTCCCCTCTCTATGCACCAAGTCAACAATTAGTATATTTTACTGTGTTTCTCCTGTCCCCTCTCTATGCACCAAGTCAACAATTAGTATATTTTACTGTGTTTCTCCTGTCTCTCCTGTCCCCTCTCTATGCACCAAGTCAACAATTAGTATATTTTACTGTGTCTCCTGTCTCTCCTGTCCCCTCTCTATGCACCAAGTCAACAATTTGTATATTTTACTGTGTCTCCTGTCTCTCCTGTCCCCTCTCTATGCACCAAGTCAGAAATTAGTATAATTTACTGTCTCTCCTGTCCCCTCTCTATGCACCAAGTCAACAATTAGTATATTTTACTGTGTTTCTCCTGTCTCTCCTGTCCCCTCTCTATGCACCAAGTCAACAATTAGTATATTTTACTGTGTTTCTCCTGTCCCCTCTCTATGCACCAAGTCAACAATTAGTATATTTTACTGTCTTTCTCCTCTCCCCTCTCTATGCATCAAGTCAACAATTAGTATTTTTTGCTGTGTCTCCTGTCTCTCCTGTCCCCTCTCTATGCACCAAGTCAACAATTAGTATATTTTACTGTGTCTCCTGTCTCTCCTGTCCCCTCTCTATGCACCAAGTCAACAATTAGTATATTTTACTGTAGTGCTCCTGTCTCTCCTGTCCCCTCTCTATGCACCAAGTCAACAATTAGTATATTTTACTGTGTTTCTCCTGTCCCCTCTCTATGCACCAAGTCAACAATTAGTATATTTTACTGTGTCTCCTGTCTCTCCTGTCCCCTCTCTATGCACCAAGTCAACAATTAGTATATTTTACTGTGTTTCTCCTGTCTCTCCTGTCCCCTCTCTATGCACCAAGTCAACAATTAGTATATTTTACTGTGTTTCTCCTGTCCCCTCTCTATGCACCAAGTCAACAATTTGTATATTTTACTGTGTCTCCTGTCTCTCCTGTCCCCTCTCTATGCACCAAGTCAACAATTAGTATATTTTACTGTGTTTCTCCTGTCTCTCCTGTCCCCTCTCTATGCACCAAGTCAACAATTAGTATTTTTTGCTGTGTCTCCTGTCTCTCCTGTCCCCTCTCTATGCACCAAGTCAACAATTAGTATATTTTACTGTGTTTCTCCTGTCTCTCCTGTCCCCTCTCTATGCACCAAGTCAACAATTAGTATATTTTACTGTGTTTCTCCTGTCTCTCCTGTCCCCTCTCTATGCACCAAGTCAACAATTAGTATATTTTACTGTGTTTCTCCTGTCCCCTCTCTATGCACCAAGTCAACAATTAGTATATTTTACTGTGTTTCTCCTGTCTCTCCTGTCCCCTCTCTATGCACCAAGTCAACAATTAGTATATTTTACTGTGTCTCCTGTCTCTCCTGTCCCCTCTCTATGCACCAAGTCAACAATTATTATATTTTACTGTGTCTTCTGTCTTTCCTGTCCCCTCTCTATGCACCAAGTCAACAATTAGTATATTTTACTGTCTTTCTCCTCTCCCCTCTCTATGCACCAAGTCAACAATTCGTATTTCTTGCTGTGTCTCCTGTCTCTCCTGTCCCCTCTCTATGCACCAAGTCAACAATTTGTATATTTTACTGTGTCTCCTGTCTCTCCTGTCCCCTCTCTATGCACCAAGTCAACAATTTGTATATTTTACTGTGTCTCCTGTCTCTCCTGTCCCCTCTCTATGCAGCAAGTCAAAAATTAGTATAATTTACTGTCTCTCCTGTCCCCTCTCTATGCACCAAGTCAACAATTACTATATTTTACTGTGTCTCCTGTCTCTCCTGTCCCCTCTCTATGCACCAAGTCAACAATTAGTATATTTTACTGTGTTTCCTGTCTCTCCTGTCCCCTCTCTATGCACCAAGTCAACAATTAGTATATTTTACTGTGTCTTCTGTCTTTCCTGTCCCCTCTCTATGCACCAAGTCAACAATTAGTATATTTTACTGTGTTCCTCCTGTCTCTCCTGTCCCCTCTCTATGCACCAAGTCAACAATTAGTATATTTCACTGTGTTTCTCCTGTCTCTCCTGTCCCCTCTCTATGCACCAAGTCAACAATTAGTATATTTTACTGTGTTTTTCCTGTCTCTCCTGTCCCCTCTCTATGCACCAAGTCAACAATTAGTATATTTTACTGTGTTTCTCCTGTCTCTCCTGTCCCCTCTCTATGCACCAAGTCAACAATTAGTATATTTTACTGTGTTTCTCCTGTCTCTCCTGTCCCCTCTCTATGCACCAAGTCAACAATTAGTATATTTTACTGTGTCTCCTGTCTCTCCTGTCCCCTCTCTATGCACCAAGTCAACAATTATTATATTTGAATGTGTTTTTCCTGTCTCTCCTGTCCCCTCTCTATGCACCACGTCAACAATTAGTATATTTTACTGTGCTCCTCCTGTCTCTCCTGTCCCCTCTCTATGCACCAAGTCAAAAATTTGAATATTTTACTGTCTCTCCTGCCCTCTCTCCATGCACCAAGTCAACAATTTGTATATTTTACGGTGCTCCTCCTGTCTCTCCTGTCCCCTCTCTATGCACCAAGTCGACAATTAGTATATTTTACTGTGTTTCTCCTGTCTCTCCTGTCCCCTCTCTATGCACCAAGTCAACAATTAGTATATTTTACTGTGTCTCCTGACTCTCCTGTCCCCTCTCTATGCACCTAGTCAACAATTAGTATATTTTACTGTGTTTCTCCTGTCTCTCCTGTCCCCTCTCTATGCACCAAGTCAACAATTAGTATATTTTACTGTGTTTCTCCTGTCTCTCCTGTCCCCTCTCTATGCACCAAGTCAAAAATTAGTATATTTTACTGTGCTCCTCCTGTCTCTCCTGTCCCCTCTCTATGCACCAAGTCAACAATTAGTATATTTTACTGTGTTTCTCCTCTCCCCTCTCTATGCACCAAGTCAAGAATTAGTATTTTTTGCTGTGTCTCCTGTCTCTCCTGTCCCCTCTCTATGCACCAAGTCAACAATTAGTATATTTTACTGTGTTTCTCCTGTCTCTCCTGTCCCCTCTCTATGCACCAAGTCAACAATTAGTATATTTTACTGTGTCTCCTGTCTCTCCTGTCCCCTCTCTATGCACCAAGTCAACAATTAGTATATTTTACTGTGTCTCCTGTCTCTCCTGTCCCCTCTCTATGCACCAAGTCAACAATTAGTATATTTTACTGTGTCTCCTGTCTCTCCTGTCCCCTCTCTATGCACCAAGTCAACAATTAGTATATTTTACTGTGTCTCCTGTCTCTCCTGTCCCCTCTCTATGCACCAAGTCAACAATTAGTATATTTTACTGTGTCTCCTGTCTCTCCTGTCCCCTCTCTATGCACCAAGTCAACAATTAGTATATTTTACTGTGTCTCCTGTCTCTCCTGTCCCCTCTCTATGCACCAAGTCAACAATTATTACATTTTACTGTGTTTCCTGTCTCTCCTGTCCCCTCTCAATGCACCAAGTCAACAATTTGTATCTTTTACTGTGTCTCCTGTCTCTCCTGTCCCCTCTCAATGCACCAAGTCAACAATTTGTATCTTTTACTTTTTCTCCTGTCTCTGCTGTCCCCTCGCTATGCACCAAGTCAACAATTAGTATATTTTACTGTGTTTCTCCTGTCCCCTCTCTATGCACCAAGTCAACAATTTGTATATTTTACTGTGTCTCCTGTCTCTCCTGTCCCCTCTCTATGCACCAAGTCAACAATTAGTATATTTTACTGTGTTTCTCCTGTCTCTCCTGTCCCCTCTCTATGCACCAAGTCAACAATTAGTATATTTTACTGTGTTTCTCCTGTCCCCTCTCTATGCACCAAGTCAACAATTTGTATATTTTACTGTGTCTCCTGTCTCTCCTGTCCCCTCTCTATGCACCAAGTCAACAATTAGTATATTTTACTGTGTTTCTCCTGTCTCTCCTGTCCCCTCTCTATGCACCAAGTCAACAATTAGTATTTTTTGCTGTGTCTCCTGTCTCTCCTGTCCCCTCTCTATGCACCAAGTCAACAATTAGTATATTTTACTGTGTTTCTCCTGTCTCTCCTGTCCCCTCTCTATGCACTAAGTCAACAATTAGTATATTTTACTGTGTTACTCCTGTCTCTCCTGTTCCCTCTCGATGCACCAAGTCAACAATTAGTATATTTTACTGTGTTTATCCTGTCCCCTCTCTATGCACCAAGTCAACAATTAGTATATTTTACTGTGTTTCTCCTGTCTCTCCTGTCCCCTCTCTATGCACCAAGTCAACAATTAGTATATTTTACTGTGTCTCCTGTCTCTCCTGTCCCCTCTCTATGCACCAAGTCAACAATTATTATATTTTACTGTGTCTTCTGTCTCTCCTGTCCCCTCTCTATGCACCAAGTCAACAATTAGTATATTTTACTGTCTTTCTCTCCTCTCCCCTCTCTATGCATCAAGTCAACAATTCGTATTTCTTGCTGTGTCTCCTGTCTCTCCTGTCCCCTCTCTATGCACCAAGTCAACAATTTGTATATTTTACTGTGTCTCCTGTCTCTCCTGTCCCCTCTCTATGCACCAAGTCAACAATTTGTATATTTTACTGTGTCTCCTGTCTCTGCTGTCCCCTCTCTATGCACCAAGTCAAAAATTAGTATAATTTACTGTCTCTCCTGTCCCCTCTCTATGCACCAAGTCAACAATTACTATATTTTACTGTCTCCTGTCTCTCCTGTCCCCTCTCTATGCACCAAGTCAACAATTAGTATATTTTACTGTGTGTCCTGTCTCTCCTGTCCCCTCTCTATACACCAAGTCAACAATTATTATATTTTACTGTGTCTTCTGTCTTTCCTGTCCCCTCTCTATGCACCAAGTCAACAATTAGTATATTTTACTGTGTTCCTCCTGTCTCTCCTGTCCCCTCCCTATGCACCAAGTCAACAATTAGTATATTTCACTGTGTTTCTCCTGTCTCTCCTGTCCCCTCTCTATGCACCAAGTCAACAATTAGTATATTTTACTGTGTTTTTCCTGTCTCTCCTGTCCCCTCTCTATGCACCAAGTCAACAATTAGTATATTTTACTGTGTTTCTCCTGTCTCTCCTGTCCCCTCTCTATGCACCAAGTCAACAATTAGTATATTTTACTGTGTTTTTCCTGTCTCTCCTGTCCCCTCTCTATGCACCAAGTCAACAATTAGTATATTTTACTGTGTCTCCTGTCTCTCCTGTCCCCTCTCTATGCACCAAGTCAACAATTATTATATTTGAATGTGTTTTTCCTGTCTCTCCTGTCCCCTCTCTATGCACCACGTCAACAATTAGTATATTTTACTGTGCTCCTCCTGTCTCTCCTGTCCCCTCTCTATGCACCAAGTCAAAAATTTGAATATTTTACTGTCTCTCCTGCCCTCTCTCCATGCACCAAGTCAACAATTTGTATATTTTACGGTGCTCCTCCTGTCTCTCCTGTCCCCTCTCTATGCACCAAGTCGACAATTAGTATATTTTACTGTGTTTCTCCTGTCTCTCCTGTCCCCTCTCTATGCACCAAGTCAACAATTAGTATATTTTACTGTGTCTCCTGACTCTCCTGTCCCCTCTCTATGCACCTAGTCAACAATTAGTATATTTTACTGTGTTTCTCCTGTCTCTCCTGTCCCCTCTCTATGCACCAAGTCAACAATTAGTATATTTTACTGTGTTTCTCCTGTCTCTCCTGTCCCCTCTCTATGCACCAAGTCAAAAATTAGTATATTTTACTGTGTCTCCTGTCTCTCCTGTCCCCTCTCTATGCACCAAGTCAACAATTAGTATATTTTACTGTGTTTCTCCTCTCCCCTCTCTATGCACCAAGTCAAGAATTAGTATTTTTTGCTGTGTCTCCTGTCTCTCCTGTCCCCTCTCTATGCACCAAGTCAACAATTAGTATATTTTACTGTGTTTCTCCTGTCTCTCCTGTTCCCTCTCGATGCACCAAGTCAACAATTAGTATATTTTTCGGTGTCTCCTGTCTCTCCTGTCTCCTCTCTATGCACCAAGTCAACAATTAGCATATTTCACTGTGTCTCCTGTCTCTCCTGTCCCCTCTCTATGCACCAAGTCAACAATTAGTACATTTTACTGTGTCTCCTGTCTCTCCTGTCCCCTCTCTATGCACCAAGTCAACAATTAGTATATTTTACTGTGTCTCCTGTCTCTCCTGTCCCCTCTCTATGCACCAAGTCAACAATTAATTTTTTCTGTGTCTCCTGTCTCTCCTGTCCCCTCTCTATGCACCAAGTCAACAATTAGTATATTTTACTGTGTCTCCTGTCTCTCCTGTCCCCTCTCTATGCACCAAGTCAACAATTAGTACATTTTACTGTGTTTCCTGTCTCTCCTGTCCCCTCTCTATGCACCAAGTCAACAATTAGTATATTTTACTGTGTCTCCTGTCTCTCCTGTCCCCTCTTTATGCACCAAGTCAACAATTACTATATTTTACTGTGTCTCCTGTTTCTCCTGTCCCCTCTCTATGCACTACGTCGACAATTAGTATATTTTACTGTGTTTCTCCTCTCCCCTCTCTATGCACCAAGTCAACAATTAGTATATTTTACTGTGTCTCCTGTCTCTCCTGTCCCCTCTCTATGCACCAAGTCAACAATTAGTATATTTTACTGTGTCTCCTGTCTCTCCTGTCCCCTCTCTATGCACCAAGTCAACAATGAGTATATTTTACTGTCTCCTGTCTCTCCTGTCCCCTCTCTATGCACTAAGTCGACAATTAGTATATTTTACTGTGTTTCTCCTGTCTCTCCTGTTCCCTCTCGATGCACCAAGTCAACAATTAGTATATTTTACTGTGTTTCTCCTGTCCCCTCTCTATGCACCAAGTCAACAATTAGTATATTTTACTGTGTTTCTCCTGTCTCTCCTGTCCCCTCTCTATGCACCAAGTCAACAATTAGTATATTTTACTGTGTCTCCTGTCTCTCCTGTCCCCTCTCTATGCACCAAGTCAACAATTATTATATTTTACAGTGTCTTCTGTCTTTCCTGTCCCCTCTCTATGCACCAAGTCAACAATTAGTATATTTTACTGTCTTTCTCCTCTCCCCTCTCTATGCATCAAGTCAACAATTAGTATTTTTTGCTGTGTCTCCTGTCTCTCCTGTCCCCTCTCAATGCACCAAGTCAACAATTTGTATATTTTACTGTGTCTCCTGTCTCTGCTGTCCCCTCTCTATGCACCAAGTCAAAAATTAGTATAATTTACTGTCTCTCCTGTCCCCTCTCTATGCACCAAGTCAACAATTACTATATTTTACTGTGTCTCCTGTCTCTCCTGTCCCCTCTCTATGCACAAAGTCAACAATTAGTATAGTTTACTGTGGTTCTCCTGTCTCTCCTGTCCCCTCTCTATGCACCAAGTAAACAATTAGTATATTTTTCTGTTTCTCCTGTCTCTCCTGTCCCCTCTCTATGCACCAAGTCAACAATTAGTATATTTTACTGTGCTCCTCCTGTCTCTCCTGTCCCCTCTCTATGCACCAAGTCAACAATTAGTATATTTTACTGTGTTTCTCCTGTCTCTCCTGTCCCCTCTCTATGCACCAAGTCAACAATTTGTATATTTTACTGTGTCTCCTGTCTCTCCTGTCCCCTCTCTATGCACCAAGTCAGAAATTAGTATAATTTACTGTGTCTCCTGTCTCTCCTGTCCCCTCTCTATGCACCAAGTCAACAATTACTATATTTTACTGTGTCTCCTGTCTCTCCTGTCCCCTCTCTATGCACCAAGTCAACAATTAGTATATTTTACTGTGTTTCTCCTGTCTCTCCTGTTCCCTCTCGATGCACCAAGTCAACAATTAGTATATTTTACTGTGTTTCTCCTGTCCCCTCTCTATGCACCAAGTCAACAATTAGTATATTTTACTGTGTTTCTCCTGTCTCTCCTGTCCCCTCTCTATGCACCAAGTCAACAATTAGTATATTTTACTGTGTCTCCTGTCTCTCCTGTCCCCTCTCTATGCACCAAGTCAAAAATTAGTATATTTTACTGTGTCTTCCTGTCTTTCCTGTCCCCTTTCTATGCACCAAGTCAAAAATTAGTATATTTTACTGTGTTTCTCCTGTCCCCTCTCTATGCACCAAGTCAACAATTCGTATTTCTTGCTGTGTCTCCTGTCTCTCCTGTCCCCTCTCAATGCACCAAGTCAACAATTTGTATATTTTACTGTGTCTCCTGTCTCTCCTGTCCCCTCTCTATGCACCAAGTCAAAAATTAGTATAATTTACTGTCTCTCCTGTCCCCTCTTTATGCACCAAGTCAACAATTACTATATTTTACTGTGTCTCCTGTTTCTCCTGTCCCCTCTCTATGCACTAAGTCGACAATTAGTATATTTTACTGTGTTTCTCCTGTCTCTCCTGTCCCCTCGCTATGCACCAAGTCAACAATTAGTATATTTTACTGTGTTTCTCCTGTCCCCTCTCTATGCACCAAGTCAACAATTTGTATATTTTACTGTGTCTCCTGTCTCTCCTGTCCCCTCTCTATGCACCAAGTCAACAATTAGTATATGTTTCTGTGTTTCTCCTGTCTCTCCTGTCCCCTCGCTATGCACCAAGTCAACAATTAGTATATTTTACTGTGTTTCTCCTGTCCCCTCTCTATGCACCAAGTCAACAATTTGTATATTTTACTGTGTCTCCTGTCTCTCCTGTCCCCTCTCTATGCACCAAGTCAACAATTAGTATATTTTACTGTGTTTCTCCTGTCTCTCCTGTCCCCTCTCTATGCACCAAGTCAAGAATTAGTATTTTTTGCTGTGTCTCCTGTCTCTCCTGTCCCCTCTCTATGCACCAAGTCAACAATTAGTATATTTTACTGTGTTTCTCCTGTCTCTCCTGTCCCCTCTCTATGCACCAAGTCAACAATTAGTATATTTTACTGTGTCTCCTGTCTCTCCTGTCCCCTCTCTATGCACCAAGTCAACAATTAGTATATTTTACTGTGTTTCTCCTGTCTCTCCTGTCCACTCTCTATGCACCAAGTCAACAATTAGTATATTTTACTGTGTTTCTCCTGTCCCCTCTCTATGCACCAAGTCAACAATTAGTATATTTTACTGTGTTTCTCCTGTCTCTCCTGTCCCCTCTCTATGCACCAAGTCAACAATTAGTATATTTTACTGTGTCTCCTGTCTCTCCTGTCCCCTCTCTATGCACCAAGTCAACAATTATTATATTTTACTGTGTTTATCCTGTCTCTCCTGTCCCCTCTCTATGCACCAAGTCAACAATTAGTATATTTTACTGTCTTTCTCCTCTCCCCTCTCTATGCATCAAGTCAACAATTAGTATTTTTTGCTGTGTCTCCTGTCTCTCCTGTCCCCTCTCAATGCACCAAGTCAACAATTTGTATCTTTTACTGTGTCTCCTGTCTCTCCACTCCCCTCTCAATGCACCAAGTCAACAATTTGTATCTTTTACTGTGTCTCCTGTCTCTGCTGTCCCCTCTCTATGCACCAAGTCAAAAATTAGTATAATTTACTGTCTCTCCTGTCCCCTCTCTATGCACCAAGTCAACAATTACTATATTTTACTGTCTCCTGTCTCTCCTGTCCCCTCTCTATGCACTAAGTCGACAATTAGTATATTTTACTGTGATTCTCCTGTCTCTCCTGTTCCCTCTCGATGCACCAAGTCAACAATTAGTATATTTTACTGTGTTTCTCCTGTCTCTCCTGTCCCCTCTCTATGCACCAAGTCAACAATTAGTATATTTTACTGTGCTCCTCCTGTCTCTCCTGTCCCCTCTCTATGCACCAAGTCAACAATTAGTATATTTTACTGTGTTTCTCCTCTCCCCTCTCTATGCACCAAGTCAAGAATTAGTATTTTTTGCTGTGTCTCCTGTCTCTCCTGTCCCCTCTCTATGCACCAAGTCAACAATTAGTATATTTTACTGTGTTTCTCCTGTCTCTCCTGTCCCCTCTCTATGCACCAAGTCAACAATTAGTATATTTTACTGTGTCTCCTGTCTCTCCTGTCCCCTCTCTATGCACCAAGTCAACAATTAGCATATTTGACTGTGTCTCCTGTCTCTCCTGTCCCCTCTCTATGCACCAAGTCAACAATTAGTACATTTTACTGTGTCTCCTGTCTCTCCTGTCCCCTCTCTATGCACCAAGTCAACAATTAGTATATTTAACTGTGTCTCCTGTCTCTCCTGTCCCCTCTCTATGCACCAAGTCAACAATTAGTACATTTTTCTGTGTCTCCTGTCTCTCCTGTCCCCTCTCTATGCACCAAGTCAACAATTAGTATATTTTACTGTGTCTCCTGTCTCTCCTGTCCCCTCTCTATGCACCAAGTCAACAATTATTACATTTTACTGTGTTTCCTGTCTCTCCTGTCCCCTCTCTATGCACCAAGTCAACAATTGGTACATTTTACTGTGTCTCCTGTCTCTCCTGTCCCCTCTCTATGCACCAAGTCAACAATTAGTATATTTTACTGTGCTCCTCCTGTCTCTCCTGTCCCCTTTCTATGCACCAAGTCAACAATTAGTACATTTTACTGTCTTTCTCCTCTCCCCTCTCTATGCACCAAGTCAACAATTAGTATTTTTTGCTGTGTCTCCTGTCTCTCCTGTCCCCTCTCAATGCACCAAGTCAACAATTTGTATATTTTACTGTGTCTCCTGTCTCTCCTGTCCCCTCTCTATGCACCAAGTCACAAATGAGTATAATTACTGTCTCTCCTGTCCCCTCTCTATGCACTAAGTCGACAATTAGTATATTTTACTGTGTTTCTCCTGTCTCTCCTGTTCCCTCTCGATGCACCAAGTCAACAATTAGTATATTTTACTGTGTTTCTCCTGTCCCCTCTCTATGCACCAAGTCAACAATTAGTATATTTTACTGTGTTTCTCCTGTCTCTCCTGTCCCCTCTCTATGCACCAAGTCAACAATTAGTATATTTTACTGTGTCTCCTGTCTCTCCTGTCCCCTCTCTATGCACCAAGTCAACAATTATTATATTTTACAGTGTCTTCTGTCTTTCCTGTCCCCTCTCTATGCACCAAGTCAACAATTAGTATATTTTACTGTGTCTCCTGTCTCTCCTCTCCCCTCTCTATGCATCAAGTCAACAATTAGTATTTTTTGCTGTGTCTCCTGTCTCTCCTGTCCCCTCTCAATGCACCAAGTCAACAATTTGTATCTTTTACTGTGTCTCCTGTCTCTGCTGTCCCCTCTCTATGCACCAAGTCAAAAATTAGTATAATTTACTGTCTCTCCTGTCCACTCTCTATGCACCAAGTCAACAATTACTATATTTTACTGTGTCTCCTGTCTCTCCTGTCCCCTCTCTATGCACTAAGTCGACAATTAGTATATTTTACTGTGATTCTCCTGTCTCTCCTGTTCCCTCTCGATGCACCAAGTCAACAATTAGTATATTTTTCTGTTTCTCCTGTCTCTCCTGTCCCCTCTCTATGCACCAAGTCAACAATTAGTATATTTTACTGTACTCCTCCTGTCTCTCCTGTCCCCTCTCTATGCACCAAGTCAACAATTAGTACATTTTACTATCTTTCTCCTCTCCCCTCTCTATGCACCAAGTCAACAATTTGTATATTTTACTGTGTCTCCTGTCTCTCCTGTCCCCTCTCTATGCACCAAGTCAGAAATTAGTATAATTTACTGTGTCTCCTGTCTCTCCTGTCCCCTCTCTATGCACCAAGTCAACAATTACTATATTTTACTGTGTCTCCTGTCTCTCCTGTCCCCTCTCTATGCACTAAGTCGACAATTAGTATATTTTACTGTGTTTCTCCTGTCTCTCCTGTTCCCTCTCGATGCACCAAGTCAACAATTAGTATATTTTACTGTGTTTCTCCTGTCCCCTCTCTATGCACCAAGTCAACAATTAGTATATTTTACTGTGTTTCTCCTGTCTCTCCTGTCCCCTCTCTATGCACCAAGTCAACAATTAGTATATTTTACTGTGTCTCCTGTCTCTCCTGTCCCCTCTCTATGCACCAAGTCAATAATTATAATATTTTACTGTGTCTTCTGTCTTTCCTGTCCCCTTTCTATGCACCAAGTCAACAATGAGTATATTTGACTGTCTTTCTCCTCTCCCCTCTCTATGCACCAAGTCAACAATTCGTATTTCTTGCTGTGTCTCCTGTCTCTCCTGTCCCCTCTCAATGCACCAAGTCAACAATTTGTATATTTTACTGTGTCTCCTGTCTCTCCTGTCCCCTCTCTATGCACCAAGTCAAAAATTAGTATAATTTACTGTCTCTCCTGTCCCCTCTTTATGCACCAAGTCAACAATTACTATATTTTACTGTGTCTCCTGTTTCTCCTGTCCCCTCTCTATGCACTAAGTCGACAATTAGTATATTTTACTGTGTTTCTCCTGTCTCTCCTGTCCCCTCGCTATGCACCAAGTCAACAATTAGTATATTTTACTGTGTTTCTCCTGTCCCCTCTCTATGCACCAAGTCAACAATTTGTATATTTTACTGTGTCTCCTGTCTCTCCTGTCCCCTCTCTATGCACCAAGTCAACAATTAGTATATGTTTCTGTGTTTCTCCTGTCTCTCCTGTCCCCTCGCTATGCACCAAGTCAACAATTAGTATATTTTACTGTGTTTCTCCTGTCCCCTCTCTATGCACCAAGTCAACAATTTGTATATTTTACTGTGTCTCCTGTCTCTCCTGTCCCCTCTCTATGCACCAAGTCAACAATTAGTATATGTTTCTGTGTTTCTCCTGTCTCTCCTGTCCCCTCTCTATGCAACAAGTCAATAATTAGTATTTTTTGCTGTGTCTCCTGTCTCTCCTGTCCCCTCTCAATGCACCAAGTCAACAATTAGTATATTTTACTGTGTTTCTCCTGTCTCTCCTGTCCCCTCTCTATGCACCAAGTCAACTATTACTATATTTTACTGTGTCTCCTGTCTCTCCTGTCCCCTCTCTATGCACTAAGTCAACAATTAGTATATTTTACTGTGTTTCTCCTGTCTCTCCTGTTCCCTCTCGATGCACCAAGTCAACAATTAGTATATTTTACTGTGTTTATCCTGTCCCCTCTCTATGCACCAAGTCAACAATTAGTATATTTTACTGTGTTTCTCCTGTCTCTCCTGTCCCCTCTCTATGCACCAAGTCAACAATTAGTATATTTTACTGTGTCTCCTGTCTCTCCTGTCCCCTCTCTATGCACCAAGTCAACAATTATTATATTTTACAGTGTCTTCTGTCTTTCCTGTCCCCTCTCTATGCACCAAGTCAACAATTAGTATATTTTACTGTCTTTCTCCTCTCCCCTCTCTATGCATCAAGTCAACAATTAGTATTTTTTGCTGTGTCTCCTGTCTCTCCTGTCCCCTCTCAATGCACCAAGTCAACAATTTGTATCTTTTACTGTGTCTCCTGTCTCTCCACTCCCCTCTCAATGCACCAAGTCAACAATTTGTATCTTTTACTGTGTCTCCTGTCTCTGCTGTCCCCTCTCTATGCACCAAGTCAAAAATTAGTATAATTTACTGTCTCTCCTGTCCCCTCTCTATGCACCAAGTCAACAATTACTATATTTTACTGTCTCCTGTCTCTCCTGTCCCCTCTCTATGCACTAAGTCGACAATTAGTATATTTTACTGTGATTCTCCTGTCTCTCCTGTTCCCTCTCGATGCACCAAGTCAACAATTAGTATATTTTTCTGTGTCTCCTGTCTCTCCTGTCCCCTCTCTATGCACCAAGTCAACAATTAGTATATTTTACTGTACTCCTCCTGTCTCTCCTCTCCCCTCTCTATGCACAAAGTCAACAATTTGTATATTTTACTGTGTCTCCTGTCTCTCCTGTCCCCTCTCTATGCACCAAGTCAGAAATTAGTATAATTTACTGTGTCTCCTGTCTCTCCTGTCCCCTCTCTATGCACCAAGTCAACAATTACTATATTTTACTGTGTCTCCTGTCTCTCCTGTCCCCTCTCTATGCACTAAGTCGACAATTAGTATATTTTACTGTGTTTCTCCTGTCTCTCCTGTTCCCTCTCGATGCACCAAGTCAACAATTAGTATATTTTACTGTGTTTCTCCTGTCCCCTCTCTATGCACCAAGTCAACAATTAGTATATTTTACTGTGTTTCTCCTGTCTCTCCTGTCACCTCTCTATGCACCAAGTCAACAATTAGTATATTTTACTGTGTCTCCTGTCTCTCCTGTCCCCTCTCTATGCACCAAGTCAACAATTATTATATTTTACTGTGTCTTCTGTCTTTCCTGTCCCCTTTCTATGCACCAAGTCAACAATTAGTATATTTTACTGTGCTCCTCCTGTCTCTACTGTCCCCTCTCTATGCACCAAGTCAACAATGAGTATTTTTTGCTGTGTCTCCTGTCTCTCCTGTCCCCTCTCAATGCACCAAGTCAACAAATTGTATATTTTACTGTGTCTCCTGTCTCTCCTGTCCCCTCTCTATGCACCAAGTCAAAAATTAGTATAATTTACTGTCTCTCCTGTCCCCTCTTTATGCACCAAGTCAACAATTACTATATTTTACTGTGTCTCCTGTTTCTCCTGTCCCCTCTCTATGCACTACGTCGACAATTAGTATATTTTACTGTGTTTCTCCTGTCTCTCCTGTCCCCTCGCTATGCACCAAGTCAAAAATTAGTATATTTTACTGTGTTTCTCCTGTCTCTCCTGTCCCCTCTCTATGCACCAAGTCAACAATTAGTATATTTTACTGTGTTTTTCCTGTCTCTCCTGTCCCCTCTCTATACACCAAGTCAAAAATTAGTATAATTTACTGTCTCTCCTGTCCCCTCTTTATGCACCAAGTCAACAATTACTATATTTTACTGTGTCTCCTGTTTCTCCTGTCCCCTCTCTATGCACCAAGTCAACAATTAGTATATTTTACTGTGTTTCTCCTGTCTCTCCTGTCCCCTCTCTATGCACCAAGTCAACAATTAGTATATTTTACTGTGTTTCTCCTGTCTCTCCTGTCCCCTCTCTATGCACCAAGTCAACAATTAGTATATTTTACTGTGTTTTTCCTGTCTCTCCTGTCCCCTCTCTATGCACCAAGTCAACAATTAGTATATTTTACTGTGCTCCTCCTGTCTCTACTGTCCCCTCTCTATGCACCAAGTCAACAAATTGTATATTTTACTGTGTCTCCTGTCTCTCCTGTCCCCTCTCTATGCACCAAGTCAAAAATTAGTATAATTTACTGTCTCTCCTGTCCCCTCTTTATGCACCAAGTCAACAATTACTATATTTTACTGTGTCTCCTGTTTCTCCTGTCCCCTCTCTATGCACTACGTCGACAATTAGTATATTTTACTGTGTTTCTCCTGTCTCTCCTGTCCCCTCTCTATGCACCAAGTCAACAATTAGTATATTTTACTGTGTTTCTCCTGTCTCTCCTGTCCCCTCTCTATGCACCATGTCAACAATTAGTATATTTTACTGTGTTTTTCCTGTCTCTCCTGTCCCCTCTCTATGCACCAAGTCAACAATTAGTATATTTTACTGTGTCTCCTGACTCTCCTGTCCCCTCTCTATGCACCTAGTCAACAATTAGTATATTTCACTGTGTTTCTCCTGTCCCCTCTCTATGCACACAGTCAACAATTAGTATATTTTACTGTGTCTCCTGTCTCTCCTGTCCCCTCTCTATGCACCAAGTCAACAATTAGTATATTTCACTGTGTTTCTCCTGTCTCTCCTGTCCCCTCTCTATGCACCAAGTCAACAATTAGTATATTTTACTGTGTTTTTCCTGTCTCTCCTGTCCCCTCTCTATGCACCAAGTCAACAATTAGTATATTTTACTGTGTCTCCTGACTCTCCTGTCCCCTCTCTATGCACCTAGTCAACAATTAGTATATTTCACTGTGTTTCTCCTGTCTCTCCTGTCCCCTCTCTATGCACACAGTCAACAATTAGTATATTTTACTGTGTCTCCTGTCTCTCCTGTCCCCTCTCTATGCACCAAGTCAACAATTATTATATTTGAATGTGTTGTTCCTGTCTCTCCTGTCCCCTCTCTATGCACCACGTCAACAATTAGTATATTTTACTGTGCTCCTCCTGTCTCTCCTGTCCCCTCTCTATGCACCAAGTCAAAAATTTGAATATTTTACTGTCTCTCCTGCCCTCTCTCCATGCACCAAGTCAACAATTTGTATATTTTACGGTGCTCCTCGTGTCTCTCCTGTCCCCTCTCTATGCACCAAGTCGACAATTAGTATATTTTACTGTGTTTCTCCTGTCTCTCCTGTCCCCTCTCTATGCACCAAGTCAACAATTAGTATATTTTACTGTGTCTCCTGACTCTCCTGTCCCCTCTCTATGCACCTAGTCAACAATTAGTATATTTTACTGTGTTTTTCCTGTCTCTCCTGTCCCCTCTCTATGCACCAAGTCAACAATTAGTATATTTTACTGTGTCTCCTGACTCTCCTGTCCCCTCTCTATGCACCTAGTCAACAATTAGTATATTTCACTGTGTTTCTCCTGTCCCCTCTCTATGCACACAGTCAACAATTAGTATATTTTACTGTGTCTCCTGTCTCTCCTGTCCCCTCTCTATGCACCAAGTCAACAATTATTATATTTGAATGTGTTTTTCCTGTCTCTCCTGTCCCCTCTCTATGCACCACGTCAACAATTAGTATATTTTACTGTGCTCCTCCTGTCTCTCCTGTCCCCTCTCTATGCACCAAGTCAAAAATTTGAATATTTTACTGTCTCTCCTGCCCTCTCTCCATGCACCAAGTCAACAATTTGTATATTTTACGGTGCTCCTCCTGTCTCTCCTGTCCCCTCTCTATGCACCAAGTCGACAATTAGTATATTTTACTGTGTTTCTCCTGTCTCTCCTGTCCCCTCTCTATGCACCAAGTCAACAATTAGTATATTTTACTGTGTCTCCTGACTCTCCTGTCCCCTCTCTATGCACCTAGTCAACAATTAGTATATTTTACTGTGTTTGTCCTGTCTCTCCTGTCCCCTCTCTATGCACCAAGTCAACAATTAGTATATTTTACTGTGCTCCTCCTGTCTCTCCTGTCCCCTCTCTATGCACCAAGTCAACAATTAGTATATTTTACTGTGTTTCTCCTCTCCCCTCTCTATGCACCAAGTCAAGAATTAGTATATTTTTCTGTGTCTCCTGTCTCTCCTGTCCCCTCTCTATGCACCAAGTCAACAATTAGTATATTTTACTGTGTCTCCTGTCTCTCCTGTCCCCTCTCTATGCACCAAGTCAACAATTAGTATATTTTACTGTGTCTCCTGTCTCTCCTTTCCCCTCTCTATGCACCAAGTCAACAATTAGTACATTTTTCTGTGTCTCCTGTCTCTCCTGTCCCCTCTCTATGCACCAAGTCAACAATTAGTATATTTTACTGTGTCTCCTGTCTCTCCTGTCCCCTCTCTATGCACCAAGTCAACAATTTGTACATTTTACTGTGTTTCCTGTCTCTCCTGTCCCCTCTCTATGCACCAAGTCAACAATTAGTATATTTTACTGTGTCTCCTGTCTCTCCTGTCCCCTCTCTATGCACCAAGTCAACAATTAGTATATTTTACTGTGCTCCTCCTGTCTCTCCTGTCCCCTCTCTATGCACCAAGTCAACAATTAGTACATTTTACTGTCTTTCTCCTCTCCCCTCTCTATGCACCAAGTCAACAATTAGTATTTTTTGCTGTGTCTCCTGTCTCTCCTGTCCCCTCTCAATACACCAAGTCAACAATTTGTATATTTTACTGTGTCTCCTGTCTCTCCTGTCCCCTCTCTATGCACCAAGTCAGAAATGACTATAATTTACTGTCTCTCCTGTCCCCTCTCTATGCACTAAGTCGACAATTAGTATATTTTACTGTGTTTCTCCTGTCTCTCCTGTTCCCTCTCGATGCACCAAGTCAACAATTAGTATATTTTACTGTGTTTCTCCTGTCCCCTCTCTATGCACCAAGTCAACAATTAGTATATTTTACTGTGTTTCTCCTGTCTCTCCTGTCCCCTCTCTATGCACCAAGTCAACAATTAGTATATTTTACTGTGTCTCCTGTCTCTCCTGTCCCCTCTCTATGCACCAAGTCAACAATTATTATATTTTACAGTGTCTTCTGTCTTTCCTGTCCCCTCTCTATGCACCAAGTCAACAATTAGTATATTTTACTGTCTTTCTCCTCTCCCCTCTCTATGCATCAAGTCAACAATTAGTATTTTTTGCTGTGTCTCCTGTCTCTCCTGTCCCCTCTCAATGCACCAAGTCAACAATTTGTATCTTTTACTGTGTCTCCTGTCTCTCCTGTCCCCTCTCAATGCACCAAGTCAACAATTTGTATCTTTTACTGTGTCTCCTGTCTCTGCTGTCCCCTCTCTATGCACCAAGTCAAAAATTAGTATAATTTACTGTCTCTCCTGTCCCCTCTCTATGCACCAAGTCAACAATTACTATATTTTACTGTGTCTCCTGTCTCTCCTGTCCCCTCTCTATGCACTAAGTCGACAATTAGTATATTTTACTGTGATTCTCCTGTCTCTCCTGTTCCCTCTCGATGCACCAAGTCAACAATTAGTATATTTTTCTGTGTCTCCTGTCTCTCCTGTCCCCTCTCTATGCACCAAGTCAACAATTAGTATATTTTACTGTACTCCTCCTGTCTCTCCTGTCCCCTCTCTATGCACCAAGTCAACAATTAGTACATTTTACTATCTTTCTCCTCTCCCCTCTCTATGCACCAAGTCAACAATTTGTATATTTTACTGTGTCTCCTGTCTCTCCTGTCCCCTCTCTATGCACCAAGTCAGAAATTAGTATAATTTACTGTGTCTCCTGTCTCTCCTGTCCCCTCTCTATGCACCAAGTCAACAATTACTATATTTTACTGTGTCTCCTGTCTCTCCTGTCCCCTCTCTATGCACTAAGTCGACAATTAGTATATTTTACTGTGTTTCTCCTGTCTCTCCTGTTCCCTCTCGATGCACCAAGTCAACAATTAGTATATTTTACTGTGTTTCTCCTGTCCCCTCTCTATGCACCAAGTCAACAATTAGTATATTTTACTGTGTTTCTCCTGTCTCTCCTGTCCCCTCTCTATGCACCAAGTCAACAATTAGTATATTTTACTTTGTCTCCTGTCTCTCCTGTCCCCTCTCTATGCACCAAGTCAACAATTATTATATTTTACTGTGTCTTCTGTCTTTCCTGTCCCCTTTCTATGCACCAAGTCAACAATTAGTATATTTTACTGTGCTCCTCCTGTCTCTCCTGTCCCCTCTCTATGCACCAAGTCAACAATGAGTATATTTGACTGTCTTTCTCCTCTCCCCTCTCTATGCACCAAGTCAACAATTAGTATTTTTTGCTGTGTCTCCTGTCTCTCCTGTCCCCTCTCAATGCACCAAGTCAACAATTTGTATATTTTACTGTGTCTCCTGTCTCTCCTGTCCCCTCTCTATGCACCAAGTCAAAAATTAGTATAATTTACTGTCTCTCCTGTCCCCTCTTTATGCACCAAGTCAACAATTACTATATTTTACTGTGTCTCCTGTTTCTCCTGTCCCCTCTCTATGCACTAAGTCGACAATTAGTATATTTTACTGTGTTTCTCCTGTCTCTCCTGTCCCCTCGCTATGCACCAAGTCAATAATTAGTATATTTTACTGTGTTTCTCCTGTCCCCTCTCTATGCACCAAGTCAACAATTTGTATATTTTACTGTGTCTCCTGTCTCTCCTGTCCCCTCTCTATGCACCAAGTCAACAATTAGTATATGTTTCTGTGTTTCTCCTGTCTCTCCTGTCCCCTCCCTATGCACCAAGTCAACAATTAGTATATTTTACTGTGTTTCTCCTGTCCCCTCTCTATGCACCAAGTCAACAATTTGTATATTTTACTGTGTCTCCTGTCTCTCCTGTCCCCTCTCTATGCACCAAGTCAACAATTACTATATTTTACTGTGTCTCCTGTCTCTCCTGTCCCCTCTCTATGCACTAAGTCGACAATTAGTATATTTTACTGTGTTTCTCCTGTCTCTCCTGTTCCCTCTCGATGCACCAAGTCAACAATTAGTATATTTTACTGTGTTTCTCCTGTCCCCTCTCTATGCACCAAGTCAACAATTAGTATATTTTACTGTGTTTCTCCTGTCCCCTCTCTATGCACCAAGTCAACAATTAGTATATTTTACTGTGTCTCCTGTCTCTCCTGTCCCCTCTCTATGCACCAAGTCAACAATTATTATATTTTACTGTGTCTTCTGTCTTTCCTGTCCCCTTTCTATGCACCAAGTCAACAATTAGTATATTTTACTGTGCTCCTCCTGTCTCTCCTGTCCCCTCTCTATGCACCAAGTCAACAATGAGTATATTTGACTGTCTTTCTCCTCTCCCCTCTCTATGCACCAAGTCAACAATTAGTATTTTTTGCTGTGTCTCCTGTCTCTCCTGTCCCCTCTCAATGCACCAAGTCAACAATTTGTATATTTTACTGTGTCTCCTGTCTCTCCTGTCCCCTCTCTATGCACCAAGTCAAAAATTAGTATAATTTACTGTCTCTCCTGTCCCCTCTTTATGCACCAAGTCAACAATTACTATATTTTACTGTGTCTCCTGTTTCTCCTGTCCCCTCTCTATGCACTAAGTCGACAATTAGTATATTTTACTGTGTTTCTCCTGTCTCTCCTGTCCCCTCGCTATGCACCAAGTCAACAATTAGTATATTTTACTGTGTTTCTCCTGTCCCCTCTCTATGCACCAAGTCAACAATTTGTATATTTTACTGTGTCTCCTGTGTCTCCTGTCCCCTCTCTATGCACCAAGTCAACAATTAGTATATGTTTCTGTGTTTCTCCTGTCTCTCCTGTCCCCTCCCTATGCACCAAGTCAACAATTAGTATATTTTACTGTGTTTCTCCTGTCCCCTCTCTATGCACCAAGTCAACAATTTGTATATTTTACTGTGTCTCCTGTCTCTCCTGTCCCCTCTCTATGCACCAAGTCAACAATTACTATATTTTACTGTGTCTCCTGTCTCTCCTGTCCCCTCTCTATGCACTAAGTCGACAATTAGTATATTTTACTGTGTTTCTCCTGTCTCTCCTGTTCCCTCTCGATGCACCAAGTCAACAATTAGTATATTTTACTGTGTTTCTCCTGTCCCCTCTCTATGCACCAAGTCAACAATTAGTATATTTTACTGTGTTTCTCCTGTCTCTCCTGTCCCCTCTCTATGCACCAAGTCAACAATTAGTATATTTTACTGTGTCTCCTGTCTCTCCTGTCCCCTCTCTATGCACCAAGTCAACAATTATTATATTTTACTGTGTCTTCTGTCTTTCCTGTCCCCTTTCTATGCACCAAGTCAACAATTAGTATATTTTACTGTGCTCCTCCTGTCTCTCCTGTCCCCTCTCTATGCACCAAGTCAACAATGAGTATATTTTACTGTGTTTCTCCTGTCCCCTCTCTATGCACCAAGTCAACAATTTGTATATTTTACTGGGTCTCCTGTCTCTCCTGTCCCCTCTCTATGCACCAAGTCAACAATTACTATATTTTACTGTGTCTCCTGTCTCTCCTGTCCCCTCTCTATGCACTAAGTCGACAATTAGTATATTTTACTGTGTTTCTCCTGTCTCTCCTGTTCCCTCTCGATGCACCAAGTCAACAATTAGTATATTTTACTGTGTTTCTCCTGTCCCCTCTCTATGCACCAAGTCAACAATTAGTATATTTTACTGTGTTTCTCCTGTCTCTCCTGTCCCCTCTCTATGCACCAAGTCAACAATTAGTATATTTTACTGTGTCTCCTGTCTCTCCTGTCCCCTCTCTATGCACCAAGTCAACAATTATTATATTTTACTGTGTCTTCTGTCTTTCCTGTCCCCTTTCTATGCACCAAGTCAACAATTAGTATATTTTACTGTGCTCCTCCTGTCTCTCCTGTCCCCTCTCTATGCACCAAGTCAACAATGAGTATATTTGACTGTCTTTCTCCTCTCCCCTCTCTATGCACCAAGTCGACAATTAGTATATTTTACTGTGTTTCTCCTGTCTCTCCTGTCCCCTCGCTATGCACCAAGTCAACAATTAGTATATTTTACTGTGTTTCTCCTGTCCCCTCTCTATGCACCAAGTCAACAATTTGTATATTTTACTGTGTCTCCTGTCTCTCCTGTCCCCTCTCTATGCACCAAGTCAACAATTAGTATACGTTTCTGTGTTTCTCCTGTCTCTCCTGTCCCCTCGCTATGCACCAAGTCAACAATTAGTATATTTTACTGTGTTTCTCTCCTGTCCCCTCTCTATGCACCAAGTCAACAATTAGTATATTTCACTGTGTTTCTCCTGTCTCTCCTGTCCCCTCTCTATGCACCAAGTCAACAATTAGTATATTTTACTGTGTTTTTCCTGTCTCTCCTGTCCCCTCTCTATGCACCAAGTCAACAATTAGTATATTTTACTGTGTCTCCTGACTCTCCTGTCCCCTCTCTATGCACCAAGTCAACAATTAGTATATGTTTCTGTGTTTCTCCTGTCTCTCCTGTCCCCTCTCTATGCAACAAGTCAATAATTAGTATTTTTTGCTGTGTCTCCTGTCTTTCCTGTCCCCTCTCAATGCACCAAGTCAACAATTAGTATATTTTACTGTGTTTCTCCTGTCTCTCCTGTCCCCTCTCTATGCACCAAGTCAACTATTACTATATTTTACTGTGTCTCCTGTCTCTCCTGTCCCTTCTCTATGCACTAAGTCGACAATTAGTATATTTTACTGTGTTTCTCCTGTCTCTCCTGTTCCCTCTCGATGCACCAAGTCAACAATTAGTATATTTTACTGTGTTTCTCCTGTCCCCTCTCTATGCACCAAGTCAACAATTAGTATATTTTACTGTGTTTCTCCTGTCTCTCCTGTCCCCTCTCTATGCACCAAGTCAACAATTAGTATATTTTACTGTGTCTCCTGTCTCTCCTGTCCCCTCTCTATGCACCAAGTCAACAATTATTATATTTTACAGTGTCTTCTGTCTTTCCTGTCCCCTCTCTATGCACCAAGTCAACAATTAGTATATTTTACTGTCTTTCTCCTCTCCCCTCTCTATGCCTCAAGTCAACAATTAGTATTTTTTGCTGTGTCTCCTGTCTCTCCTGTCCCCTCTCAATGCACCAAGTCAACAATTTGTATCTTTTACTGTGTCTCCTGTCTCTCCTCTCCCCTCTCAATGCACCAAGTCAACAATTTGTATCTTTTACTGTGTCTCCTGTCTCTGCTGTCCCCACTCTATGCACCAAGTCAAAAATTAGTATAATTTACTGTCTCTCCTGTCCCCTCTCTTTGCACCAAGTCAACAATTACTATATTTTACTGTGTCTCCTGTCTCTCCTGTCCCCTCTCTATGCACTAAGTCGACAATTAGTATATTTTACTGTGATTCTCCTGTCTCTCCTGTTCCCTCTCGATGCACCAAGTCAACAATTAGTATATTTTTCTGTGTCTCCTGTCTCTCCTGTCCCCTCTCTATGCACCAAGTCAACAATTAGTACATTTTACTATCTTTCTCCTCTCCCCTCTCTATGCACCAAGTCAACAATTTGTATATTTTACTGTGTCTCCTGTCTCTCCTGTCCCCTCTCTATGCACCAAGTCAGAAATTAGTATAATTTACTGTGTCTCCTGTCTCTCCTGTCCCCTCTCTATGCACCAAGTCAACAATTACTACTATATTTTACTGTGTCTCCTGTCTCTCCTGTCCCCTCTCTATGCACTAAGTCGACAATTAGTATATTTTACTGTGATTCTCCTGTCTCTCCTGTTCCCTCTCGATGCACCAAGTCAACAATTAGTATATTTTACTGTGTTTCTCCTGTCCCCTCTCTATGCACCAAGTCAACAATTAGTATATTTTACTGTGTTTCTCCTGTCTCTCCTGTCCCCTCTCTATGCACCAAGTCAACAATTAGTATATTTTACTGTGTCTCCTGTCTCTCCTGTCCCCTCTCTATGCACCAAGTCAACAATTATTATATTTTACTGTGTCTTCTGTCTTTCCTGTCCCCTCTCTATGCACCAAGTCAACAATTAGTATATTTTACTGTGCTCCTCCTGTCTCTCCTGTCCCCTCTCTATGCACCAAGTCAACAATGAGTATATTTGACTGTCTTTCTCCTCTCCCCTCTCTATGCACCAAGTCAACAATTAGTATTTTTTGCTGTGTCTCCTGTCTCTCCTGTCCCCTCTCAATGCACCAAGTCAACAATTTGTATATTTTACTGTGTCTCCTGTCTCTCCTGTCCCCTCTCTATGCAGCAAGTCAAAAATTAGTATAATTTACTGTCTCTCCTGTCCCCTCTTTATGCACCAAGTCAACAATTTGTATATTTTACTGTGTCTCCTGTCTCTCCTGTCCCCTCTCTATGCACCAAGTCAACAATTAGTATATGTTTCTGTGTTTCTCCTGTCTCTCCTGTCCCCTCTCTATGCAACAAGTCAATAATTAGTATTTTTTGCTGTGTCTCCTGTCTCTCCTGTCCCCTCTCTATGCACCAAGTCAACAATTAGTATTTTTTGCTGTGTCTCCTGTCTCTCCTGTCCCCTCTCAATGCACCAAGTCAACAATTAGTATATTTTACTGTGTTTCTCCTGTCTCTCCTGTCCCCTCTCTATGCACCAAGTCAACTATTACTATATTTTACTGTGTCTCCTGTCTCTCCTGTCCCCTCTCTATGCACCAAGTAACAATTAGTATATTTTACTGTGTTTCTCCTGTCCCCTCTCTATGCACCAAGTCAACAATTAGTATATTTTTCTGTGTCTCCTGTCCCCTCTCTATGCACCAAGTCAACAATTAGTATATTTCACTGTGTTTCTCCTGTCCCCTCTCTATGCACCAAGTCAACAATTAGTATATTTTACTGTGTCTCCTGTCTCTCCTGTCCCCTCTCTATGCACCAAGTCAACAATTAGTATATTTTACTGTGTTTCTCCTCTCTCTCCTGTTCCCTCTCTATGCACCAAGTCAACAATTTGTATATTTTTCTGTGCCTCCTGTCCCCTCTCTATGCACCAAGTCAACAATTAATATGTTTTACTGTGTTTCTCCTGTCTCTCCTGTCCCCTCTCTATGCACCAAGTCAACAATTAGCATATTTTACTGTGTTTCTCCTGTCTCTCCTGTCCGCTCTCTATGCACCAAGTCAACAATTAGTATATTTTACTGTTTTTTCTGTCTCTCCTGTCCCCTCTCTATGCACCAATTCAACAACTAGTATATTTTACTGTGTCTCCTGTCTCTCCTGTCCCCTCTCTATGCACCAAGTCAAAAAATTAGTATTTTTTACCGTGTTTCTCCTGTCTCTCCTGTCCCCTCTCTATGCACCAAGTCAATAATTAGTATATTTTACTGTGTTTCTCCTGTCCCCTCTTTATGCACCAAGTCAACAATTACTATATTTTACTGTGTCTCCTGTTTCTCCTGTCCCCTCTCTATGCACTAAGTCGACAATTAGTATATTTTACTGTGTTTCTCCTGTCTCTCCTGTCCCCTCGCTATGCACCAAGTCAACAATTAGTATATTTTACTGTGTTTCTCCTGTCCCCTCTCTATGCACCAAGTCAACAATTTGTATATTTTACTGTGTCTCCTGTGTCTCCTGTCCCCTCTCTATGCACCAAGTCAACAATTAGTATATGTTTCTGTGTTTCTCCTGTCTCTCCTGTCCCCTCCCTATGCACCAAGTCAACAATTAGTATATTTTACTGTGTTTCTCCTGTCCCCTCTCTATGCACCAAGTCAACAATTTGTATATTTTACTGTGTCTCCTGTCTCTCCTGTCCCCTCTCTATGCACCAAGTCAACAATTACTATATTTTACTGTGTCTCCTGTCTCTCCTGTCCCCTCTCTATGCACTAAGTCGACAATTAGTATATTTTACTGTGTTTCTCCTGTCTCTCCTGTTCCCTCTCGATGCACCAAGTCAACAATTAGTATATTTTACTGTGTTTCTCCTGTCCCCTCTCTATGCACCAAGTCAACAATTAGTATATTTTACTGTGTTTCTCCTGTCTCTCCTGTCCCCTCTCTATGCACCAAGTCAACAATTAGTATATTTTACTGTGTCTCCTGTCTCTCCTGTCCCCTCTCTATGCACCAAGTCAACAATTATTATATTTTACTGTGTCTTCTGTCTTTCCTGTCCCCTTTCTATGCACCAAGTCAACAATTAGTATATTTTACTGTGCTCCTCCTGTCTCTCCTGTCCCCTCTCTATGCACCAAGTCAACAATGAGTATATTTTACTGTGTTTCTCCTGTCCCCTCTCTATGCACCAAGTCAACAATTTGTATATTTTACTGGGTCTCCTGTCTCTCCTGTCCCCTCTCTATGCACCAAGTCAACAATTACTATATTTTACTGTGTCTCCTGTCTCTCCTGTCCCCTCTCTATGCACTAAGTCGACAATTAGTATATTTTACTGTGTTTCTCCTGTCTCTCCTGTTCCCTCTCGATGCACCAAGTCAACAATTAGTATATTTTACTGTGTTTCTCCTGTCCCCTCTCTATGCACCAAGTCAACAATTAGTATATTTTACTGTGTTTCTCCTGTCTCTCCTGTCCCCTCTCTATGCACCAAGTCAACAATTAGTATATTTTACTGTGTCTCCTGTCTCTCCTGTCCCCTCTCTATGCACCAAGTCAACAATTATTATATTTTACTGTGTCTTCTGTCTTTCCTGTCCCCTTTCTATGCACCAAGTCAACAATTAGTATATTTTACTGTGCTCCTCCTGTCTCTCCTGTCCCCTCTCTATGCACCAAGTCAACAATGAGTATATTTGACTGTCTTTCTCCTCTCCCCTCTCTATGCACCAAGTCGACAATTAGTATATTTTACTGTGTTTCTCCTGTCTCTCCTGTCCCCTCGCTATGCACCAAGTCAACAATTAGTATATTTTACTGTGTTTCTCCTGTCCCCTCTCTATGCACCAAGTCAACAATTTGTATATTTTACTGTGTCTCCTGTCTCTCCTGTCCCCTCTCTATGCACCAAGTCAACAATTAGTATACGTTTCTGTGTTTCTCCTGTCTCTCCTGTCCCCTCGCTATGCACCAAGTCAACAATTAGTATATTTTACTGTGTTTCTCCTGTCCCCTCTCTATGCACCAAGTCAACAATTAGTATATTTCACTGTGTTTCTCCTGTCTCTCCTGTCCCCTCTCTATGCACCAAGTCAACAATTAGTATATTTTACTGTGTTTTTCCTGTCTCTCCTGTCCCCTCTCTATGCACCAAGTCAACAATTAGTATATTTTACTGTGTCTCCTGACTCTCCTGTCCCCTCTCTATGCACCAAGTCAACAATTAGTATATGTTTCTGTGTTTCTCCTGTCTCTCCTGTCCCCTCTCTATGCAACAAGTCAATAATTAGTATTTTTTGCTGTGTCTCCTGTCTCTCCTGTCCCCTCTCAATGCACCAAGTCAACAATTAGTATATTTTACTGTGTTTCTCCTGTCTCTCCTGTCCCCTCTCTATGCACCAAGTCAACTATTACTATATTTTACTTTGTCTCCTGTCTCTCCTGTCCCTTCTCTATGCACTAAGTCGACAATTAGTATATTTTACTGTGTTTCTCCTGTCTCTCCTGTTCCCTCTCGATGCACCAAGTCAACAATTAGTATATTTTACTGTGTTTCTCCTGTCCCCTCTCTATGCACCAAGTCAACAATTAGTATATTTTACTGTGTTTCTCCTGTCTCTCCTGTCCCCTCTCTATGCACCAAGTCAACAATTAGTATATTTTACTGTGTCTCCTGTCTCTCCTGTCCCCTCTCTATGCACCAAGTCAACAATTATTATATTTTACAGTGTCTTCTGTCTTTCCTGTCCCCTCTCTATGCACCAAGTCAACAATTAGTATATTTTACTGTCTTTCTCCTCTCCCCTCTCTATGCCTCAAGTCAACAATTAGTATTTTTTGCTGTGTCTCCTGTCTCTCCTGTCCCCTCTCAATGCACCAAGTCAACAATTTGTATCTTTTACTGTGTCTCCTGTCTCTCCTCTCCCCTCTCAATGCACCAAGTCAACAATTTGTATCTTTTACTGTGTCTCCTGTCTCTGCTGTCCCCACTCTATGCACCAAGTCAAAAATTAGTATAATTTACTGTCTCTCCTGTCCCCTCTCTTTGCACCAAGTCAACAATTACTATATTTTACTGTGTCTCCTGTCTCTCCTGTCCCCTCTCTATGCACTAAGTCGACAATTAGTATATTTTACTGTGATTCTCCTGTCTCTCCTGTTCCCTCTCGATGCACCAAGTCAACAATTAGTATATTTTTCTGTGTCTCCTGTCTCTCCTGTCCCCTCTCTATGCACCAAGTCAACAATTAGTACATTTTACTATCTTTCTCCTCTCCCCTCTCTATGCACCAAGTCAACAATTTGTATATTTTACTGTGTCTCCTGTCTCTCCTGTCCCCTCTCTATGCACCAAGTCAGAAATTAGTATAATTTACTGTGTCTCCTGTCTCTCCTGTCCCCTCTCTATGCACCAAGTCAACAATTACTACTATATTTTACTGTGTCTCCTGTCTCTCCTGTCCCCTCTCTATGCACTAAGTCGACAATTAGTATATTTTACTGTGATTCTCCTGTCTCTCCTGTTCCCTCTCGATGCACCAAGTCAACAATTAGTATATTTTACTGTGTTTCTCCTGTCCCCTCTCTATGCACCAAGTCAACAATTAGTATATTTTACTGTGTTTCTCCTGTCTCTCCTGTCCCCTCTCTATGCACCAAGTCAACAATTAGTATATTTTACTGTGTCTCCTGTCTCTCCTGTCCCCTCTCTATGCACCAAGTCAACAATTATTATATTTTACTGTGTCTTCTGTCTTTCCTGTCCCCTCTCTATGCACCAAGTCAACAATTAGTATATTTTACTGTGCTCCTCCTGTCTCTCCTGTCCCCTCTCTATGCACCAAGTCAACAATGAGTATATTTGACTGTCTTTCTCCTCTCCCCTCTCTATGCACCAAGTCAACAATTAATATTTTTTGCTGTGTCTCCTGTCTCTCCTGTCCCCTCTCAATGCACCAAGTCAACAATTTGTATATTTTACTGTGTCTCCTGTCTCTCCTGTCCCCTCTCTATGCAGCAAGTCAAAAATTAGTATAATTTACTGTCTCTCCTGTCCCCTCTTTATGCACCAAGTCAACAATTTGTATATTTTACTGTGTCTCCTGTCTCTCCTGTCCCCTCTCTATGCACCAAGTCAACAATTAGTATATGTTTCTGTGTTTCTCCTGTCTCTCCTGTCCCCTCTCTATGCAACAAGTCAATAATTAGTATTTTTTGCTGTGTCTCCTGTCTCTCCTGTCCCCTCTCTATGCACCAAGTCAACAATTAGTATTTTTTGCTGTGTCTCCTGTCTCTCCTGTCCCCTCTCAATGCACCAAGTCAACAATTAGTATATTTTACTGTGTTTCTCCTGTCTCTCCTGTCCCCTCTCTATGCACCAAGTCAACTATTACTATATTTTACTGTGTCTCCTGTCTCTCCTGTCCCCTCTCTATGCACCAAGTAACAATTAGTATATTTTACTGTGTTTCTCCTGTCCCCTCTCTATGCACCAAGTCAACAATTAGTATATTTTTCTGTGTCTCCTGTCCCCTCTCTATGCACCAAGTCAACAATTAGTATATTTCACTGTGTTTCTCCTGTCCCCTCTCTATGCACCAAGTCAACAATTAGTATATTTTACTGTGTCTCCTGTCTCTCCTGTCCCCTCTCTATGCACCAAGTCAACAATTAGTATATTTTACTGTGTTTCTCCTCTCTCTCCTGTTCCCTCTCTATGCACCAAGTCAACAATTTGTATATTTTTCTGTGCCTCCTGTCCCCTCTCTATGCACCAAGTCAACAATTAATATGTTTTACTGTGTTTCTCCTGTCTCTCCTGTCCCCTCTCTATGCACCAAGTCAACAATTAGCATATTTTACTGTGTTTCTCCTGTCTCTCCTGTCCCCTCTCTATGCACCAAGTCAACAATTAGTATATTTTACTGTTTTTTCTGTCTCTCCTGTCCCCTCTCTATGCACCAATTCAACAACTAGTATATTTTACTGTGTCTCCTGTCTCTCCTGTCCCCTCTCTATGCACCAAGTCAAAAAATTAGTATTTTTTACCGTGTTTCTCCTGTCTCTCCTGTCCCCTCTCTATGCACCAAGTCAATAATTAGTATATTTTACTGTGTTTCTCCTGTCCCCTCTCTATGCACCAAGTCAAAAATTAGTATATTTTTCTGTGTCTCCTGTCTTTCCTGTCCCATCTCTATGCACCAAGTCAACAATTAGTATATTTCACTGTGTTTCTCCTGTCTCTCCTGTCCCCTCTCTATGCACCAAGTCAACAATTAGTATATTTTACTGTGTCTCCTGTTTCTCCTGTCCCCTCTCTATGCACCAAGTCAACAATTAGCATATTTTACTGTGTTTCTCCTGTCTCTGCTGTCCCCTCTCTATGCACCAAGTCAAAAATTAGTATAATTTACTGTCTCTCCTGTCCCCTCTCTATGCACCAAGTCAACAATTACTATATTTTACTGTGTCTCCTGTCTCTCCTGTCCCCTCTCTATGCACTAAGTCGACAATTAGTATATTTTACTGTGATTCTCCTGTCTCTCCTGTTCTCTCTCGATGCACCAAGTCAACAATTAGTATATTTTTCTGTGTCTCCTGTCCCCTCTCTATGCACCAAGTCAACAATTAGTACATTTTACTATCTTTCTCCTCTCCCCTCTCTATGCACCAAGTCAACAATTTGTATATTTTACTGTGTCTCCTGTCTCTCCTGTCCCCTCTCTATGCACCAAGTCAGAAATTAGTATAATTTACTGTGTCTCCTGTCTCTCCTGTCCCCTCTCTATGCACCAAGTCAACAATTACTACTATATTTTACTGTGTCTCCTGTCTCTCCTGTCCCCTCTCTATGCACTAAGTCGACAATTAGTATATTTTACTGTGTTTCTCCTGTCTCTCCTGTCCCCTCTCTATGCACTAAGTCGACAATTAGTATATTTTACTGTGTTTCTCCTGTCTCTCCTGTTCCCTCTCGATGCACCAAGTCAACAATTAGTATATTTTACTGTGTTTCTCCTGTCCCCTCTCTATGCACCAAGTCAACAATTAGTATATTTTACTGTGTTTCTCCTGTCTCTCCTGTCCCCTCTCTATGCACCAAGTCAACAATTAGTATATTTTACTGTGTCTCCTGTCTCTCCTGTCCCCTCTCTATGCACCAAGTCAACAATTATTATATTTTACTGTGTCTTCTGTCTTTCCTGTCCCCTCTCTATGCACCAAGTCAACAATTAGTATATTTTACTGTGCTCCTCCTGTCTCTCCTGTCCCCTCTCTATGCACCAAGTCAACAATGAGTATATTTGACTGTCTTTCTCCTCTCCCCTCTCTATGCACCAAGTCAACAATTAGTATTTTTTGCTGTGTCTCCTGTCTCTCCTGTCCCCTCTCAATGCACCAAGTCAACAATTTGTATATTTTACTGTGTCTCCTGTCTCTCCTGTCCCCTCTCTATGCACCAAGTCAACAATTAGTATATGTTTCTGTGTTTCTCCTGTCTCTCCTGTCCCCTCTCTATGCAACAAGTCAATAATTAGTATATGTTTCTGTGTTTCTCCTGTCTCTCCTGTCCCCTCTCTATGCAACAAGTCAATAATTAGTATTTTTTGCTGTGTCTCCTGTCTCTCCTGTCCCCTCTCTATGCACCAAGTCAACAATTAGTATTTCTTGCTGTGTCTCCTGTCTCTCCTGTCCCCTCTCAATGCACCAAGTCAACTATTACTATATTTTACTGTGTCTCCTGTCTCTCCTGTTCCCTCTCGATGCACCAAGTCAACAATTAGTATATTTTACTGTGTTTCTCCTGTCCCCTCTCTATGCACCAAGTCAACAATTAGTATATTTTTCTGTGTCTCCTGTCCCCTCTCTATGCACCAAGTCAACAATTAGTATATTTCACTGTGTTTCTCCTGTCCCCTCTCTATGCACCAAGTCAACAATTAGTATATTTTACTGTGTCTCCTGTCTCTCCTGTCCCCTCTCTATGCACCAAGTTAACAATTAGTATATTTTACTGTGTTTCTCCTCTCTCTCCTGTTCCCTCTCTATGCACCAAGTCAACAATTTGTATATTTTTCTGTGTCTCCTGTCCCCTCTCTATGCACCAAGTCAACAATTAATATGTTTTACTGTGTTTCTCCTGTCTCTCCTGTCCCCTCTCTATGCACCAAGTCAACAATTAGCATATTTTACTGTGTTTCTCCTGTCTCTCCTGTCCCCTCTCTATGCACCAAGTCAACAATTAATATATTTTACTGTTTTTTCTGTCTCTCCTGTCCCCTCTCTATGCACCAATTCAACAACTAGTATTTTTTACCGTGTTTCTCCTGTCTCTCCTGTCCCCTCTCTATGCACCAAGTCAACAATTAGTATATTTTACTGTGTTTCTCCTGTCCCCTCTCTATGCACCAAGTCAAAAATTAGTATATTTTTCTGTGTCTCCTGTCTTTCCTGTCCCATCTCTATGCACCAAGTCAACAATTAGTATATTTCACTGTGTTTCTCCTGTCTCTCCTGTCCCCTCTCTATGCACCAAGTCAACAATTAGTATCTTTTACTGTGTCTCCTGTTTCTCCTGTCCCCTCTCTATGCACCAAGTCAACAATTAGCATATTTTACTGTGTTTCTCCTGTCTCTCCTGTCCCCTCTCTATGCACCAATTCAACAACTAGTATATTTTACTGTGTCTCCTGTCTCTCCTGTCCCCTCTCTATTCACCAAGTCAACAATTAGTATTTTTTTCCAAACTGAACATATATGTTTTGTATAAAATGTGTGTTAAAAGTTTACACAAGTATATTTCTACCCATACAGGTATGTACTTTTCTGAGAGTACACTTACACACACACATTAGTATATTTTACTGTGTTTCTCCTGTCTCTCCTGTTCCCTCTCGATGCACCAAGTCAACAATTAGTATATTTTACTGTGTTTCTCCTGTCCCCTCTCTATGCACCAAGTCAACAATTAGTATATTTTCTGTGTCTCCTGTCTCTCCTGTCCCCTCTCTATGCACCAAGTCAACAATTAGTATATTTTACTGTGTCTCCTGTTTCTCCTGTCCCCTCTCTATGCACCAAGTCAACAATTAGCATATTTTACTGTGTTTCTCCTGTCTCTCCTGTCCCCTCTCTATGCACCAATTCAACAACTAGTATATTTTACTGTGTCTCCTGTCTCTCCTGTCCCCTCTCTATTCACCAAGTCAACAATTAGTATTTTTTTCCAAACTGAACATATATGTTTCGTATAAAATGTGTGTTAAAAGTTTACACAAGTATATTTCTACCCATACAGGTATGTACTTTTCTGAGAGTACACTTACACACACACACACACTCGCATAAACACATATTCTGCAGAACTGTGGTCTTTTTATTGTCAAAAACAGTTCTCAGGTCCCTGCCTGTACATGTAATTTGGCTGAGTGTTCAGGTTTTCAGATACAGGAGGAGACTTGCAGAAGAGCAAACTTTGTGCATAGCAGCTTGGGTGTGCAGAATCAGGTCAAACCTGTTTTAATTCACAGAGAGAAATGGATGTGGAAATGCTGGGGTCTACCCCAAAAACCTGTTGCTGCATGTTCCACATGCGCTCTCTGTAGATTCACTTGCAGAGGGAGACAAATAGCATTAACCTAAAAAGGCTTTACAACATGGTATTATTTTGTGTTTCACTCACTTGGTAGTTTCACAATCAAAATTGCACAATGATATTTGTTCCCCTTTGTTGGCTTTGTAAATATGTTGTATTTTGTTAATAACTTTTTCTCATATTGAACTAACTGTGTTGCACATTGAACTCATAAGTCAGGAGACACAACCTTTAAAGCGATCCATCCATATCTACTGCATATCTGGCAGCGGAGAGATAGTTTCGGGCTCGTTTGATACCTCAGACCCTTGATGACATACAGCCATTTAGCCAACCATGTGTTCCACACTATTCAAGTGTAATTTACAGCTTAATCTCGTCCCACACCCCAATTCCCATTGAGATCTTTTTTGATGTTCGTCTTTTGATGTTGTTGGGTCACAGACATCAGGAAGTCATGGTATGCAAAGGATATGATCTCAGAATATTTATCACAGTCTAGGAAGGAGTGCATCTCTGTCTGCACCTCTCATGTCTTACAGTGACCACATAAACGTTCCTCTTTGGGCAACTGTGTCTTTTTATGTCTACCTAAGGTGTGGTCAGGGTCTGTCTCTGCTTTGTATCTCTGACAAAGAAGAGATACTCTTCCTGTGTGTCTTCTCTGTTTAGGACCTGATAGCAATTCAGTTTATTTGGGGATTTGGTACTGATCTTCCAATGTTCCAAATATATGGTTTTGATTTGTTTCGTAGATTGGTTGAATCTAATTGGCAGTGAAGCAGTGCTGACCGGAAGCTGGTTTGTGTTAGTATGGATTAGTTTAGATGACTGAGGGGACACTTTCCTGGGCTGATATCTTGGGTTTTTAGAGCTTTATATTGTAATGGGTTTTCTGGAATAGTTTTTTTATTCTCTATAAAATGTTGTGCCCTTTTATGGATTCGAATAAGAATGGGATATCTGCGTAATTCAGCCCTGCATGCATTATTCCTATGTACCTGTCGGATATTTTTACAAAATTATGCATGCAGAATTTCAGCTGGATGTTTTTCTCATTTAGTGCAGTTTTTCTGACTGAGTGGACCCCATATTTCACTTCCATACAACACAACTGGCTGGATAATGCTATCAAATATTTTTGTCCAAATTCTAACGGGAATACTTATTTTATAGAATCTGCTTTTGATTACATAAAAAGCTTTTTCTCTCAATACATTGCCTGCCAGACCAAATCACCCTGATGCACTGTTTTTTATTCCACGGTAATCATAACTCTGTATGTTCTCGGGCTGCGTAAAGAGTAAAGCAGTATCTGTTTTCCATAGATCAGGGCTTTCTTTGGAAGACCATCATTTTTGTATTTTGATGGCATTTCTCCAGCAGATCCAGATGCTGCTGTAGCCCCTGTGCTGTTGGTGACAGCAGCACCAGGTCATCTGCATAGTGTGAGGGTTCGGGTTAGGGAGAACCAGACGCGACAGGACGGGGGATCAAACAAGCCGGCCACCAAAGTAAGGACCACTAAAAGGAGAGAGGAATCTGCAAACGGACTTGCACGAAACCAAAAGAAAACGGTGGGAATAAAAAACCTCCCAGTGTAAAGCTAAATAAGAATGACCCCAAAAGAGGGTGGCTCTATAAAATAGAGCCAGCGGACGGGAGACAGAGAAACAGAAACAAACACCTCCGGCATGTGATACAAACAGCCGAAATAAGGAGGTGAAAAGGAGAACAGAAAGATAAATAACCTCTCACTCTCGTTACAAAGATAATATACAAACAAAGAAGTAAGGGATAGAAAGAAACAGAGTCTGTCTCAGGGGAAACAGCACAGAAAGATAGTATACAAACAGAGAGGTAAGGAATAGAAAGAAACATAGTCTGTCTCAGGGGAAACAGCACAGAAAGATAGTATACAAACAGAGAGGTAAGGAATAGAAAGAAACAGAGTCTGTCTCAGGGGAAACAGCACAGAAAGATAGTATACAAACAGAGAGGTAAGGAATAGAAAGAAACAGAGTCTGTCTCAGGGGAAACAGCACAGAAAGAGCGTATCCAAACAGAGAGGTAAAAAATAGAAAGAAACATAGTCTGTCTCAGGGGAAACAGCACAGAAAAGGACAGAGGAAAGAAAAGTGCAAAAGAGACAAACAAAATCCTATAATGGAGCTCTAACGCAACTAAAAACAAGTCCCACATGATATTAAAGCAAAGCTTTAAAATGAAGTGGTCGCTCTTTTCCTATACCGGTACCAGGCTTATTGTACATGCGAAATGACAACAAAGCACCGGAAGAGGGAAGAGAGAAGCTTCACCTGAGATAGGTGAGCAAACAGGTAACCGGACCGAAGATAAGACACGGAACGGAACCGTAAGAATCCTTAAGTGGGGCGGCGACCAGAAAAACCGTGACACATAGAGCAGAAATATAACTTATTTAGAGTGAGGCCAGGAGCTGCAGATTGTTCCAGTAACACTGAAAACTAATTTATATAAATATTGAACACGGTTGGTCTCAAACTTCAGCCCTGCCTCACCCCACAACCATGTGAAGTATTCTGTTTTCTTTTTTAAATTTTTATTGCACACTTAGATTGCATATACAGTGTATATATTATATCATAAGCTTAACCCTCTACACCACTTTGCAGAATTTTGTAATAGAGGCCCTCATGCCAAATTGAATCAAAAGCTTTCTTGAAGTCTATGAAGCTATTTTTTTTTATTTTTTTGGTGTACATGTTTACTAATTAGGGTGTGTACAGTGTAATCATGTTTTGAAAGAAAACCTCTTAACTCAAGACATTGAATCACAAGATACAGGAAGTTACAGCAAGGACTGTATTTAGGCTTTTAGAAAACTGCAGAAAACCTTCCTCAGATTACTATTCACACTGATGCCTCGGTAGTTGTTGGGATCAAATTTGTCTCCACTTGTAAATTGGGGATATAAACCCTTAATTCCAGATGTCAGGAAAGCATCCCGTCTGTAGAAACAGGTTGAATCATTTTTTTGAGTTACTGTGTGTCAACATTTCTATTCTAATACTGCCAGCAGAGTCACTTAACATCTGCGGGTGTAACATCTCTCTGAGTGTCATTCTAGTTCTTTTGAGGATTGATTTAAAGAGTAATTCCGTTTTTTTTCTAACTTGTACTGTTGTCACGATACCAAAATTATGACTTCGATACCTAACGTTAGTTAGCTAAACGAAACGGTTAGCATTGCCCTTAATTGCCTCGTCAAACTCCGATGGTGAAAAAAGTTTGCTTGTCACAAAATAAATCTCACTCGTTTGACTTATATTTGAGTGCATGTAGTTATGTTATCTATCACATTCACTAACCTGTCGTTCGTTGAATTCTTTGAACAGGTCAGCAAGTCTGTCGGCGAGATGCTTTGCCAAGTTTGACGTGTTCGCTCCCTTGGTCTGCGTGGGTTTAAAACATATTTTACAGGTGGGCTTTGTGGTGTCTGTGGGCTTGCCCTGACTCTCAGCTATGTAAGCGAAATAATGCCATATTTCGCTCCGTGCGTCTGTTTTGTCAACAAGCTGTGGACAGTTGGCAAGAGCACTTGTACTTGCAGCTTCCCGTTCTGTCACCATGAAAGGCGCGGTGTGCGTGTGAGAATTTTTTTTTACGATTGGCACGCCCACTACGCATGCAGGGAGTGGAAGCAAAGCGCTGCACACACACACACACACACACACATTGCCCACGGTTGCGCGCCACGCAACTCAAAGAAAATACAGCTCTTATTAAAACACTGTTATTCGATACTAATACAATGGAGTATTGTACCATTGTAAAAGGCTGGGTATTGCGATACCTTTCTAGTATCAATATACCGTGCAACACTTGGACCTATTTTTTAGAACCATTTCCATCATGCTAATCGGTAATAATAATAATGTTGTCACATCTTTCTTTTTCTACAATTAGTCACCCAAAGAACCACTCCACTCTGCTTTACAATAGAATCCAGTGGTGTATATTTAAATACAGGCTCAATTTACTTCAAACAAGTCCAGTTTATCTAAACCTCTTATCTGAACAAAAACTAAAAAATAGCATACAGAGCGCTGTCTTAAATCCTTAATTCCAACTTGCAAAAACTAGGCCTGCCATTAAAAGCATTGATATAAAAATGTGGCCAAGTTCAATTAATGTTTTTAACAGTTGATGAATGAAGGATATGGTTATACTTTGTTGGCAAGTTTACTTTAGAAAATTTACAGGTTTTGTTCACTGCTGTGAGGTTCTGTAGGATTGTTCACTGCTGCTTATTATTATTCAGTTAACCAGTCAGCGGTGGATGGACTCCCCCTCAGAGTCAGGTTCTGCCCAAGGTTTCTTCCTGCAAACAGCAGGGAGTTTTTCCTTGCCACTGTCGCCTGAGGCATGCTCTACGGGGGTTTAGGCCCGGTTCCTTGTAAATTGTTCGTGATAATGACACTTAAGTGCCAAATATATATATACATAACTGATTAAATGGAATCAGTTAAAACCATTCACAGTGCTGCCGGTTCTGTTCTAAGTGTTACCCTATTGGGGGGTTGTTGCTGCTGCCCTCACCGCCATATCCATGCCTGAACAGAACCTTACCGCCAAACCTAAAATGTATTGTTTTAAGAATGCATACTGCAGAACAGTAAACCCAATAACAATATTACTACAGACAGTATGTGACCAATCTCACACTGCAGAACAGTAAACCCAATAACAATATTACTACAGACAGTATGTGACCAATCTCACACTGCAGAACAGTAAACCCAATAACAATATTACTACAGACAGTATGTGACCAATCTCACACTGCAGAACAGTAAACCCAATAACAATATTACTACAGACAGTATGTGACCAATCTCACACTGCAGAACAGTAAACCCAATAACAATATTACTACAAACAGTATGTGACCAATCTCACACTGCAGAACAGTAAACCTAATAACAATATTACTACAGACAGTATGTGACCAATCTCATACTGCAGAACAGTAAACCCAATAACAATATTACTACAAACAGTATGTGACCAATCTCACACTGCAGAACAGTAAACCTAATAACAATATTACTACAGACAGTATGTGACCAATCTCATACTGCAGAACAGTAAACCTAATAACAATATTACTACAGACAGTATGTGACCAATCTCATACTGCAGAACAGTAAACCCAATAACAATATTACTACAGACAGTATGTGACCAATCTCACACTGCAGAACAGTAAACCCAATAACAATATTACTACAGACAGTATGTGACCAATCTCACACTGCAGAACAGTAAACCCAATAACAATATTACTACAGACAGTATGTGACCAATCTCACACTGCAGAACAGTAAACCCAATAACAATATTACTACAGACAGTATGTGACCAATCTCACACTGCAGAACAGTAAACCCAATAACAATATTACTACAAACAGTATGTGACCAATCTCACACTGCAGAACAGTAAACCTAATAACAATATTACTACAGACAGTATGTGACCAATCTCACACTGCAGAACAGTAAACCCAATAACAATATTACTACAGACAGTATGTGACCAATCTCACACTGCAGAACAGTAAACCCAATAACAATATTACTACAGACAGTATGTGACCAATCTCACACTGCAGAACAGTAAACCTAATAACAATATTACTACAGACAGTATGTGACCAATCTCATACTGCAGAACAGTAAACCCAATAACAATATTACTACAGACAGTATGTGACCAATCTCACACTGCAGAACAGTAAACCCAATAACAATATTACTACAAACAGTATGTGACCAATCTCACACTGCAGAACAGTAAACCTAATAACAATATTACTACAGACAGTATGTGACCAATCTCATACTGCAGAACAGTAAACCTAATAACAATATTACTACAGACAGTATGTGACCAATCTCATACTGCAGAACAGTAAACCCAATAACAATATTACTACAGACAGTATGTGACCAATCTCACACTGCAGAACAGTAAACCCAATAACAATATTACTACAGACAGTATGTGACCAATCTCACACTGCAGAACAGTAAACCTAATAACAATATTACTACAGACAGTATGTGACCAATCTCACACTGCAGAACAGTAAACCCAATAACAATATTACTACAGACAGTATGTGACCAATCTCACACTGCAGAACAGTAAACCCAATAACAATATTACTACAAACAGTATGTGACCAATCTCACACTGCAGAACAGTAAACCTAATAACAATATTACTACAGACAGTATGTGACCAATCTCACACTGCAGAACAGTAAACCCAATAACAATATTACTACAGACAGTATGTGACCAATCTCACACTGCAGAACAGTAAACCCAATAACAATATTACTACAGACAGTATGTGACCAATCTCACACTGCAGAACAGTAAACCTAATAACAATATTACTACAGACAGTATGTGACCAATCTCACACTGCAGAACAGTAAACCCAATAACAATATTACTACAGACAGTATGTGACCAATCTCACACTGCAGAACAGTAAACCCAATAACAATATTACTACAGACAGTATGTGACCAATCTCATACTGCAGAACAGTAAACCCAATAACAATATTACTACAGACAGTATGTGACTAATCTCACACTGCAGAACAGTAAACCCAATAACAATATTACTACAGACAGTATGTGACCAATCTCATACTGCAGAACAGTAAACCCAATAACAATATTACTACAGACAGTATGTGACCAATCTCACACTGCAGAACAGTAAACCTAATAACAATATTACTACAGACAGTATGTGACCAATCTCATACTGCAGAACAGTAAACCCAATAACAATATTACTACAGACAGTATGTGACCAATCTCATACTGCAGAACAGGAAACCCAATAACAATATTACTACAGACAGTGTTACGTTTCTGCCATGTTCATGCCACGATTCATGTTTCGTTATTGTCGCAGTTTATTGTACATACATTTTTCCATGTGTTCCGCAGCCTTGCGTTCCGTGCTGTCTCTCTCGCTTCCTCTTTCACTGCAGTTTAAAGTTTTACTTTTGTTCCTGTATGCTTTGTTCGTATTGCCCTGCACTACTAATTCTTATATAGGACTTGCATGATTACTAACTGGCTAAACAAGGGTGTGGTTAACCAATCTATGAACGTCAGGGTTAAATAGAATTATTACTAACACGATCTAACAATCTAGTTATCTCATCACGTTTCCACAGCTGTTTAATGTTTCCTTAAGTATCCAGTCAATGTCTTGTTAACTAACTACTAACGTCAGGGCTAGGATAGGATAACTACTAACGATTTACTAATCGCCTTGTTACGTGTCTCATTTTTCTCAAGCTGTTTTCCATTTCCTGCTATTCTGAAGCTGATCGTGTTCACCTGTCTCAACATGCATTTAAACCCAGTGTTCTCAGTGTTCAGTGCGAAATTGTTGCCTGTTAGTTTATCTACTGTCACTTTTGAGCGTTTATCCATTGTCTGACTACTGTTATAGATCCAAGCCTGTTTACTGACCATCGTTACTGCCAGCCTATTGTTTCTACTGCCTGTTTTTGACCACGAGTTTTGCCTGCTGTCTGTTTGTACCTCTGCCCCGCGAATAGGACTTCAGTCTGACTCCTGCAATGCCCCACGACCAACGAACTCTGCTTAACCCCTGAATTGTACTTCTGCTCCGCTGACAGCTACTCTGGTTACTGAACTTGTGCATGGATACCGACTTCGAGACTGCCTTCTCCCTTGGTACTGTATTTTTAGTTATTGGCTGGATTTATTGGTTTTTGGACTTTGCTTGTGTGACTACGATTTTTGGATTTCCCCATAATAAAGCCCTTGCGGGCATTAATTATTACGTCTGTATTCTGAGTCGTGCATTACGGGTCCAACCCGCACACATCCGTCTCAGCTTGCTCAATAAAGTACTTAAGATTTATTTTCTGAACAACACGGGGCTTAATACGGGGGATTTTGGTGTCCCAAATAAGCGATTGGAATGAACCCAAGGTGTATTTCCTATCTTCTAATTTGCAAACTTCAAGCCCAGACACCGGCCACTGATACAGTGATGATGTTGTCGACTGTAGCCAGAGCATCTACTTGTAGCCGGCCAACTCCACTGGTTACTTGGAGCACAGTTGCCATGCAATCTTTTACCATTTCCAACATAGCAAGGGCACATGGCTATACAGACAGGTCAATTCTTCCAAGGGACTACATTTAAAATCGACTCACTATGTCCTCTTGTCTCCAAACCAGCTCGACAATCACCCCCCTGCCCGTGGCTGACCGATTCTCTCCGATCCAGCAGAACCACGCTGCGAGCTGCCGAGAGAAAGTGGAGGAAGTCCAGATCTCCAGATGATCTGGCTTCGTATCACACTCTGCTGGCAGCCTTCACATCAGTAACCACATCTGCTAAGATTTCATTTTTTCAGTCAAAAATTAATGCATGTGTGTCTAACCCACGTAAACTCTTTTCCACCTTCTCTTCCCTGCTGATCCCTCCACCACCCCTCACCCTCTTCCCTCTCTGCAGATGACTTCCTGATCCACTTTGAGGAGAAGGTAGCCAAGATCAGAAACTCTTTCACACATCCGGTAACGCCCCAAATTCCCCTAAATGAACCCACTGCTACATTTCTGTCCTGACTCTGGAGGACACAGATGTACTCAAACTTATATCACACCAGCGTGCAACCACCTGCCCACTGGACCCCATCCCTTCAGCAGTCCTCCAATCTATATCCGGTGAGGTCCTTCCATATCTGTCCTCCATTATTAACACCTTAACCTGTGGCTATGTTCCTGCTGTTTTCAAAACTGCCCGTGTTACCCCTCTCCTTAAGAAGCCTAGCTTGGACCCCTCTGATGTCAGAAATGATCATCCTGTGTCTCTCCTGCCCTTCTTGTCAAAAGCTGTTGAACGCGCTGCCCTTAACCAACGGTCTGTTTTTCTCCACCAGAACAACCTGCTCGACCCTCATCAGTCCGGCTTCAGAACCAGCCACTCAACTGAATCTGCACTCCTGGCTGTGACCGAGGCACTCGCCACTGCTAGAGCCTCCTCCCTCTCCTCTGTCCTGATTCTCCTTGACCTGTCTGCAGCATTTGATACGGTCAACCACAAACTCCTGATCTCCACACTGGCTGAGATGGGCATCTCTGGAACTGCTCTCTCTTGGTTTACTTCTTATCTCACAGATAGATCCTACCAAGTCTCCTGGAAGGGCTCTATCTCTGCACCTCATCCTCTTTCTACAGGAGTCCCGCAGGGATCTGTACTGGGTCCTCTGCTGTTCTCCATTTACACTAAGTCTCTTAGTTTGGTCATTAACTCACATGGCTTCTCCTACCACTGTTATGCTGATGACACTCAACTCTTCCTCTCTTTCCCTCCCTCTACCCCACAGATTAAAGAGAGGATATCTGCTTGCCTAGCTGACATCTCTGAGTGGATGTCTAGCCATCACCTGAAGCTCAACCTGGACAAGACTGAGCTGCTCTTCATGCCAAAGACATCCCCGCTTCTAGACCTGTCCATCACTGTCGACGGAACTATGGTGACCGCCTCCTGCTCTGCAAGAAACCTGGGGGTGGTCCTGGACGACCAGCTGGACTTCTGCTGGTGCAGGGCGACTTGCACTTCCCTCCCTCCGTGTCAACGGCACTCGCTCGTCCCGACTGCGGAGCTTCTCCACTCTAGCTCCCCAGTGGTGGAATGAACTCTGCTGAAACGCTGTCTGTTTTCCGTCGTGGTCTGAAAACACACTTTTTCAGACTCCACCTTGATTAACTACATATATAAGGCCAAATATATAGTATGTTTTTTCTGTTTATTTTCTATTTGGTTTTGCTATTTCATAGCTTAGAATGTATAGCCGACTATTCTGTATTCTGTTGACTACTAGCGATAGCTCCTACGTTGTGAGAAAGTTGTGCTTTGTTGGATTTGCTTTGTAGATTGTGTCTATGACCTTCAATATGCACTAATTGTATGTCGCTTTGGATAAAAGCGTCTGCCAAATAAATGTAATGTAAAATAAAACACAGACAAACATTCACCTTTCAAATAATACTATATTTCCATTTTCCCACAAGTTTTCAATTTGAACACAGCAGGAATGTTTACAAATTGGTCTATGGAAAATAGACACGAGCACACACACGTCTCACCGTGCACACACACACACACACACACACACACACACACTCCCTCTTTCCAATGGCAGAGAAAACTTAATTGTCATATTTACAGGGAACTGGTGAACAAAAAATACTTTCAATATTTTGATTCCTTTCGATTCTGGGTTTTCAACTGGCTTTGATCCAGGGACCCCCATCAGGCTCAAAGGAATTCTAGGGACCCCCATAATAATTTTAAAAGGGTTATAAACATCGAACAAAAAGTTTGGAAATTTGTGTTTGGTAGATTATTTCTCTGTTGTAACAATGCTTCTTGGCAATACATTTTATACTGTTGGAAAGCCTGTTTATTTCCCTTTTAAATGGTGCCCCATTTGTAAGGAACATGCATTTGTGGGATGAGCAGCACAGCTGAGTATGTGGGTTGCGCCCATGTAAAATTTTCCTAATCTTCTCTGCCAATGCCAAACAGCTTATTCTGCTGTTGCTAGTGACTCTTGTTTGGTGTTGTTTGGTGGATTGGATGATTGAAGTCTATCAGTAACAAGGAAGAAACAAGACATATTGGCAATTTTACAATTTATTAATTTAACAAACAGTCAGGAGCCTCAGTCGCGTGTGGAAGAACCATACACAGCCTGGCACCTCCTCCTCATGCTGGTCACCAGTGTGGTCACACACTGCTGTGGGATGGCATTCCACTCCTCAACCAGGATTTGTCGCAAGTCAGCCAACGTGGTTGTGTTGGTCACTCTAGCACGAACAGCACACCCAAGCTGATCCCACAAGTGTTCAATTGGGTTGAGGTCAGGACTGTTGGCAGGCCATTCCATTCTCTCTACTCCCAAATTCTGGAGGTAGTCTCTGATCAACCCCGCTCTGTGGGGGCGAGCGTTGTCATCTTGGAGGATGGAGTTCGGTCCCAGACTGTGGAGATATGGGATTGCCACTGGTTGCAGAATCTCATCTCGATATCTCTCTGCAATGAGATTGCCTCCAATGATGACAAGCCTCGTTTTTCCAGTGATGGAGATGCCGCCCCACACCATCACACTGCCTCCACCAAAAGGTGTTACTCTATCGGTGCAGCAATCAGCATAGCGTTCTCCCCGTCTTCTCCACACTTTGACCCTACAATCCAACTTCCGTAGGCAGAATCTGGACTCATCGCACCTGATTGTCAGCACCTGGGGGTACCGGAAGCTCAAAACAAGAGTCAATAGCAACAGCAGAATAAGCTGTTTGGCATTGGCAGAGAAGATTTGGCACATTTTTTATGGGCGCAACCCACGTACTCAGCTGTGCTGCTCATCCCACAAATACATGTTCCTTACAAATGGGGCACCATTTAAAAGGGAAATAAACAGGCTTTCCAACGGTATAAAATTTATTGCCAAGAAGCATTGTTACAACAGAGTAATAATCTACCAAACACAAATTTCCAAACTTTTTGTTCGATGTTTATTTATTCTAAACCCATTTATTAAAATATAGATAATTATTCATGCACAGGCTGTGCACGCAGTGAGACGGGTAGAAAGCAAGTTACCGAATTAAATGCATCTCTTACAGTGATTATGTAACGTAATGAAATGACGGCAATTTGTTGTGTTTATTGAAACAGCTATAACGTTGTTAATGAACAGGTAATTAATCGTTTGAAACTAAATTATCATTATACTCCGGACCTCAGAAAGCTACGATTATTGGGCCTCATTTACCAACCATAACGAACAGATTTGGTATTAAGACTTTCTTTAAAACATTTTTATGAACATTTTGGCATCAGTAGAACAGAAATTCAGAAGGCAAACATCAGTTAACCCCGAAATGTTTGTTAAAACATTTAAAATAAAGTCTTAAGAACAAATTGGTTCGAAGAGTAAATGAGGCCCATTCCCAGCAAACAGTGGATGTCCCAGGGACGTCCCATTTTAGTCCCCTCAAAGTTATGATGCGATTTCCTAGGGATGTCCTAAAACATTACTAGAACGTTATTAAAGTCCTGTAGGAAGGTCACTGTTTGGTTACAATATGACATTCAAGCAACGTCCGTATCCGGTTAAGATATGATGTTGTGCTCATAACATTCATCGGACATTCAGGGACGTTCCTGCAACGTCTGTAACTGGTTACAATATAACGTCATGTAATGAATGTCTGGTAGTGTGTCGTTCGCGAATGAGTCGGCTCTTTGAGCCGGCTCTTTTAGGTGAACGTTGGGAGTCGACTCGCATATCTGAAGAGCCGATTTGTTTGGTAAATGAACACAAGACAAGTATAGCGGTATTATGGTCATAATTTTAGTTGTGTGCTTGTGGTATTGGTGAAACTTTTATTCGTTTTTTGTCTTCAAGTTCTATCTGTAATCAAAGAGAATAATTTTTTAGGCCAAAAATAACTAAAACCACTATAAGAAAATAACATTAATAATAATTTAAAAACCTGTTTAATTGTTTGTCAGTTTAATTGTTCTGATACTGCAGTTTTGTACATTTATTTTCAATGCATTTATTTATTTTTTTGTTGTTATGACGCAATATTATGCTCTATTTTATGAGTGTCTATTTTGGTTTGAAATGTTCAATTACGCACTGTGTTTTTTGTGCAATTTATTTCAAGACATAAAAATGCCCTACTTTCAATGCACGTAATAGCGTCTTACTGTTTTTTACATTTATTTAAATTGTTTTTATAACAAACAAAATGCAAAATAATGTTATTTTGGTAATTAGAAGGTAGAGTAAGATTCCTTTGAACAATTTCAGTGATAGATGTACACAAACACCAATCATAGGTCAAAATATCGCTAACTTTGGCCGATTTTGAAAAACCGGAAATGCTACTGAATAAAGAGCCGTTTGGGAGCCGAAAGAGCCGGCTCTTATTGGTGAGCTGAGCCAAATTAACTGACTCACTGAAAAGAGCCGGAATGCCCATCACTAATGTCTGGGGGACGTTACTAGAACCAAAGATTTTAGATATATGACAAGATACGCAAATGACGCTTTTCCCCATTGGTTGTTTTTTCCGCACAAGAGAAAGTGATCAGGCATGCGCAGTAGTGTTTTCAGTTAGTTTAGCAACTAAAGTTACATAACGTATGCTTAGAGTGACGCGCATCTGCCCGGCGCTAGCTGGATTTAAAGTAGATTTTCTTTGGGTAGTCAAAATCATAACGGGTTGTAAGTAGTAGTACTGGGTCCTGATAATCTAGGCATATATAATCTAAAAGAAAAGGGAGACTTTTAATTTCGTCTGTCTGATAATGACCCGTTTAGCGAACTGTTTTGTAAAAACTCAATTGACTTCCATTCATTCAATGAGCGCCTGTTGTCTGTCTATAATAGATTCCAACTGCAGATATTCAGCGTCGAAGTTGGACCTCTGGCTCCGTCTACCCTCTTTGCTAGAACGCCCCGGGACGTCCACGTAACGTTTAGAAAACCCTACAAAAAAACCCTAAGGCGACGTCTTGATGACATTTCAAGACGTTCAGGGGATGTCCTGGGGACCTAATTTTTTAGCTGGGTTATTTATAACCCAAATAGCCAAAGTGCTACCAATGAGCGTGGGTGCCCGAATACTTTTAGTGATCGACTGATAAAGCTGAAGCGTTTTAAAGGCTAACGCCGTTTGTCGATATGTCTAATCTCTATTTAATAAAACAATGGGTCTGTTATTTTGTGACCCCTTACTCCAGTAGACTACGCATTGAGCAACATATCACAGTCACGGCTAGTAACAATAACCTAGCAATAAGTTAGCCGGGTAGCAGCAACGAGGCATGTTATAAAGAGCACGATATTATTTAATCAGAATAGAGAACAACATTTTCAAACGGTCCAGTGTATTCTAAAGCAAATTAGAGCAAATATCTCCCTTTTTCTTTCTCCCTTATCCCCCGACTCCTTCCCTCTTACCTTTCCACCCCTTCTCCCCAGAAATCCCCATTGCCCCTACCCCATCCCTTAACAGTACCCTGTGCGAAGAAGGCCAGACCGGTAAGCCGTATTAGTGGCAAGTTGGTGATGAGACAAATAGTGCATGGCAGGGGGGGGGGGAAACACATACAGCTCTCCTATGCATAATAATAATACAAACCCCAATTCCAATATAGGATATCAAGAGTCTTTTGATATCATTTTATACCCAGTCATGATGACATCACCAAACAGGTGTTTTTTGAACTTCCCAGTATTATTTATTTTTACTTTTTTGGAATGTTTTGCAGGCATCAAATTCGACTTAGCATATATTTTAAATAAATCAATAAAGTTGATCATGTAAAACATTAAATATCTATTGTTTGTACTGTTTTCAATTAAATGTATGTAAAAGAGAATTTACAAATCACTGCTTTCTGCTTTTATGTGCATTTTACATACTGTCCCAACCTTTTTGGAATTGGGGTTTGTATATTGTTTCCCTAACCCTCCCATAACCCCTTCCCTATGTGACCCTACCCCCAGCCTCCCCTGACCCTCTTTCCTCCCCTTGCCCCTTCTGTCACAATTGCTGGACTCTACAGGAACCATCTTATTCAAACATGGCCTAACAACTATCTGACTTTTCTGCTGAGCGCCGTGAGGAGAGTCGCAGGGAATGAGGCTTAATATATTGAAGAAAGAAAAATATAATTAAATTAATATATAGAATTTCTTAAGAAACAATGGCAAGTGGTCTTGTTTTAATGTTTAACTGATTCCATAGGCTGTACGTCAGAGCTGAGTACCAATTTATATGACTATTCCTTTAATTAAATCAGTATTATCAAGTTTTAACAGCTCACACACATTTGTTATCAGAACGTGCATGATGTAAATAACCCTGATTGTTATTGTAGTTTCTCATATAGGCTAATGCCATTGTCATTTTAAATTGTTCTTCAATATATAAAATTGTTCAATGTTTATGAAATTGTCATATTGTCAATATGATATTGTAAGATATCGAGGTTGTGTTTCTGAAAGTGGTACATTTCAACTGTGAAGTGCTTGAACAAATGCATCGGTGGTCGTTGCATTTGTTCAATGCAACCACCAATGTATTTAACGTTAATATGATACGTTTGTCTGTGACTTAGTAACATTACTTTAACTTGAACAGGTCAACTAACTGTATTGATCATTCATTAGCCTATATGAGAAACTACAATAACAATCAGGGTTATTTACATCATGCACGTTCTGATAACAAATGTGTGTGAGCTGTGAAAACTTGATAATACTGATTTAATGAAAGGAATAGTCGTGTAAATTGGTACTCAGCTCTGACATACAGGAGGAACGGTGCGCGGTCCAAATCCGGACAAACAAACAAACGTATCGCTTTCCAATTATAGAATAGAATAGAATAACTTTTATTTCCCGTGAGGGAACTTCAGTTGTAGCCCCAGCAACAACAAAAAAGACATAGACAGTGCGGCAGACCCACAACACACAAACAAACATATCAAACAAAGACATCCAACAGAATCATTACATCAATCAAGTGAATTAATTGAATTAAAGTGCAATACAGCCATGATTAAAAATAGCCCCCGTTGTCCCGAGATGTCCAGTGTCACCAAGCAGTCCAACACACAAACTCCGCCTCCACGACTCTCCTCCATACACGCAGCGCCGCGGTCTCTGTACACCGCCAAAATGGAGCACGAACTGCGTCAATCTTGAAAACGAGTCCCACAGACCTGAACACCACACAAGGGTTAAACACTAAACAAACAAAAAAATAGACATGCAACAAAGACATAGCACAGACAATGCAACAATTATACAACAAATGGCAGGGTGAATTCTTTAATGTTATACGGCCTCTTTTTTTCATAAAAAACTACAAAAAGTGGCTACATAGCCTACTACTGCAGCCATCTTTTAAAGGCCGCTTTAAAATAGTTTTCTGATGCAAATGACTTTAGTTCTGTGGGAAGATTGTTCCAGTGTGCCGCAGCAGTATACAGAAATGTGTTTTTACCAATTGAGCTCTTAAATCTAAAAGGTATCAAATCTGTTGAACTGCCTCTTGTGGCATAACTGTGAGTGTCCAGGTGATAACTTCGTGTGACAAAAGCTAGCGTGTAGCTTAGTGTTTTGTATTAATTGGAAATCAGTTTGAATTAAAATATTTATAACGTTAATAGGGCAATGGCAAGCCGCATGAATATGGCCAACTAACTGGTTCTAAAACTACTGTGGTTCTAAAACTACTATTATTGCGTCATAATATTCCTAATCCATGTAGCTCATAATCTTTATGACGCGAACAATCGAGTGAGGTATATAATTACCAGGTACGTTACTTGTTTAATATGATTTATCGCAGTTTCATCGAGGATAAAAATTAGAGCGTTTGCTTTCCAGACTACAGCTAGACGTGGGAAGACCGCTAGAGGGCAGAATGAGCCAAGCAAAGGCTAAGGGGACGCCAATCACCAGGGCCAAACTTGGAGAGCAGGTACTACGCATCTCTGTATTCAGCGCGCGTACTTCAGTTTTTCATGAGCAAACAATCCGCCAAAATACAAACAATTAAAAGGGTGAACAGGTAACACAGAAAAACAGGAGAAATAAACATTCATATAAACATTTATTACTATTATATGTAATGCCGAGGCGGTCTTACCCATTAGGCAAAGGTCGGCAATTGCCTGGGGCCCCAAGCTGACCCCATACTACAAAGGGCCCCGTTAAATGTCTCATAAACGTTCCCCCCCAGTAATTAATGATGTCTTTCTAAAAATTCATGCGCTAAATGGCATCAGAATGCCTAATTCATGAGTGTCTTAGTCAGGCCCCCCCTCAGTCCCCACTACATTGGACTATTCCATGATGAACCTTCTGCGGAAATGATTCAGTAGGTAATTCGTGTTTCAGCTCGGCGCGATTATTAAAAAGTGAAAATGAAGCGAAGCTACCCAAGCGGTGCTGAGAAAAGGAGGAAGCAGGAGGAAAGTAAAACGTTTGTGGCAAAACTACCAAACCTAACTACATTTTTCACGGCGGCTAGTAGTAGTACAGATGCCACTAATGAAGAGCAGAGTCAGTCTGAGACTGCTAGCACTAGCACTAGTGTTGTTAGCATTGCTAATGCTAGCGAAGAGGAGCTAACGGTTACCCATTGCTGCTGCTGGCAGTGCCAACCTAGATTGCTCCAGCAGCAGCAATGATGATGATGATGATACATGCATCACAACGGATCTTTCTTAGATAAATAAGGATTGAAAAGGGGGGAGAGCAAGGGATGTGTGAGGGCCCCATGCCTGTGTTTGCCTTGGGCCCCAAAATGACTAAGTCCGCCACTGATGTAATGTAGTTTTCACAAGTAGATTGCAACAATTCTGATGAAGTGACCAAAATCCAAAAATTCACTGCAACAAAAAAAGAAAAAGTTTTTAAATCTGGTGCAAACTATTCCTGCAAGATGATTCCCCATCCTGGAGATGTGCAGACATAATGGGCTTGATGTGTTTGTAATTTGTGAAAAGAGAGAAAGAGATAATGCCAATTTATTGCTTTCAGATCTTTGTGGAAACGGATGACTTCAACCTGTCTGACCCAGAAATGCACATAATAAAGCCAACCTACAACAGCCTGCATGATTTTCACCTTCGCAAATACTTCCATCGCAAGGACATGCAAGACTTGCTGAGAAAAAATAATTTTATAACAGGAGAAAAAGAGGTAAGACCCTTACAGTACTATGAGCCTGACCAGGCTGCTCAGTGCTCATAAGCTTACGATACTATTAGCGAGTGAGAGAGAGAGAGTGAGAGAGAGAGAGAATGAATCTCATTTCATTTAGTCATGTCCCCCACAGGTAAGATGCTCCTTTAAGGAGTATAAAATGCACCAGCGTTACCTGGAGCACCTCAAGGGCATCGCCGACCGAACAAACGGGGAAATCCAGGTGAGAGCCGACATGTCCCAACCTGTTCCGCCATGTTCTACTTCCTTAAACATTGATCAACCAATCTGAATGAAGCCCATTTGCTGAGTATTAGCTGGAGGTGCGCATGTGTTCCAGAGGTCCAAGATGAGGCTGTTTTTGGAGAAGCAGCAGAAAGGCCTCATCCCCCTGGACATGACCCTCATGGACATGAGAGAGCAGCTGTTAGAGGAAGAGGTGGAGTGTCTACGGAAGGTGATGAAATCTGATGGATTTCGGTACGTTAACCCCAATCCTCACCATACTGATATGCACTGGAACTATAAAGGAAGGCCTTAAAATAGATAAATTAATGATAAATTACTAAATATCCTCTTTTTCATTTTTATAAAGGGGGAAAAGAAAATTAGACACAGAGGACAACAGAATAGAAATGGTAAGAATTTCAGTCAGGTCTGGGCCAAACCTGGGTAAACCAGGGCCAAATACTATTTGAAAACACTTGTTGTAGACCCCTGAGAATTTACAATAGAACTTGTTACTAATAAAAATGCACAATCATACGAAAGCAGAATTTATGCCATAATAGTGCCTCTGTATCACTCTGATTGCTGGAGACAAACAATATGCAGTGGTGTAAAATCTAGGTTCAGAAAGTTAAACTCCCCGAGTATTTTGTTCCAATCACTTGGATTTGATATTGAATTGGCACAATTCTTCAGCCAGAAGGTAGCGCTAAGTAGTGAAATCAGCTGGCTGAGTTTATGGGAGGTAGAAGCACATGGCAATACTTTTACTTTCTGACCCCTGGACTTTCCAACTCTGTCAATATGGTTTCTGTTTCATATACATGTATTCTCTATAAGGACCAGAAAGGGACTATCTCTGATTGTTTATTTCACATTCAATACCTACTAGCTAATGTTACTGGGTACTAGCTTGCTAGATTTTAGCCAAGTAGTATACTGGAGTTATCCTAGCATTAGTACAAATAGATAAACTCAATAAAGATGGTGCTTAACTTTCATGGAAAATAAGTGACATGAAAAGCATTAACTTAACTGCTGTATTAGTGTAGCCATACAGCTAAGCAGTGATGAGGTGCCTTAGGAACCAACGTGAGGAGTCATTGTGTTTGGACTGTTTGTCTCCAGTTGGTTGTTGCCATGGATATTACTGTACTGATAATGCTGCACTTTCAGGGCATATTAGTGGAGACAGATTTATTTACAAACCCCAATTCCAAAAAAGTTGGGACAGAATGTAAAATGCACATAAAAGCAGAAAGCAGTGATTTGTATTTTTGTTTTACATATATTTAATTGAAAACAGTACAAAGAAAAGATATTAAATGTTTTACCTTATCAACTTAATTGCTTTTTGTAAATATACGCTAATTCAGAATTTGATGCCTGCAACACGTTCCCAAAAAGTTGGGACAGAGGCAAAAAAAACAAAAACTGGGAAGTTCAAAAAACACCTGTTTGGAACATTTCACAGGTTAACAGGTGATGCTATCGTGATGCAGTATAAAAGAGTATAAAAGGATATAAAAAGTATCAAAAGACTCTTGATATCTTATTTTCAGCCTCAGTTACGCTTACAAGCAATACTATAACCTCTCTGTATTTGAATGGAACTCTATGGGAATTGGGGCGTGGGAATAGATTAAGCTGTAAATTACACAGGAATAGTATGGAACCCATGGTTGGCTAAATGGCTGTAAGTCATCAAGGGTCTGTGGTATCAAATGAGCCTCACCATCACACTGCTGCCAGATATACAGTAAATATGGATGGATCACTTTAAGGGTTGTTTCTCCTGATTCATTTTCCTATTGGACTCTATGGAAAAATAAGTCAGGAGAAACAACCCTTCAAGTGATCCATCCATATCTACTGCATATCTGGCAGCAGTGTGATGGTTTGAGGCTCATTTGATACCGCAGACCCTTGATGACTTACAGCCATTTAGTCAACCATGGGTTCCATACTGTTCCTGTGTAATTTACAACTTAATCTAGTCCCACCCCCCAATTCCCATAGAGATCCATTCAAATGCAGAGAGGTTATAGTATCACTGAAAACAAAATATCAAGAGTCTTTTGATATCCTTTTATACCCAGTCATGATAGCAGCACCTGTTCAATTAAATATATGTAAAAGATAATTTACAAATCACTGCTTTCTGCTTTTATGTGCATTTTACATACTGTCCCATCTTTTGATGTCTAAAGGCTTTAAGTATTTTAAATAATTATTTAACGCAGGGCTGAAGGCAATGTTTCATGTTTCTGTGTTTTTTGTGTGTGGTAACGCACTTCTCTGCGATGTTTGTGTGTGATAACGCACTTCTCTGCGCTGTTTGTGTGTGATAACGCACTGTACCGTCCTGCTGAAGGACCTCCTGAGCTGGAAGGTGGAGGAGAGGGCGCGGCTCCGGAGGATTGAGGCAGATGTCCGACACAAATGGAACAAAAAGAAACAGCTGACAGAGGCCAAGGAGAGGAGAGAGAGAAAGGTACCTGAGCTTCACCTGTCTGACCCCTCACCTACACCTGTCTGACCCCTAACCTACACCTGTCTGACCCCTCACCTTCACCTGTCTGACCCCTAACCTACACCTGTCTGACCCCTAACCTACACCTGTCATTCACGCCTTCATCTCATCTCGATGGGATTATTGCAATGCCCTCCTTGTGGGGTCATCTGCTAAATGTATCAACCAGCTGCAGTATGTTCAAAATTGTGCTGCCCGGATTTTTACCCACACCTCCCCCCATGAGCACATTACCCTGGTGTTATTCAAACTACACTGGCTCCCCGTTCACTCACGTATTGATTTTAAAGTTCTAATTCATACCTATCAAGCCATTCATACCATCATATTTATCTGACCTCATTAAATTGTCCTGTCCCACGCGCATTCTTCGCTCCTCCAGCTCCATCTCTCTCCAGCAGCCCCGCTGCAGACTTAAAGCCATGGGAGCCATGCAGGGCATTTAACCCTAACCCTAACACACTCCTAGCCCCTATCAGAGAAGCACAGTCTCTCAACACCTTTAGCCCTAACCATAACACACTCCTAGCCTCTATCAGAGAAGCACAGTCTCTCAACACCTTTAGCCCTAACCCTAATACACTCCTAGCCCCTATCAGAGAAGCACAGTCTCTCAACACCTTTAGCCCTAACCCCAACACACTCCCCCTATCAGAGAAGAACAGTCTCTCAACACCTTTAGCCCTAACCCTAACACACTCCCAGCCCCTATCAGAGAAGAACAGTCTCTTAACACCTTTAGCCCTAACCCCAACACACTCCCCCTATCAGAGAAGAACAGTCTCTCAACACCTTTAGCCCTAACCCTAACACACTCCTAGCCCCTATCAGAGAAGAACAGTCTCTCAACACCTTTAGCCCTAACCCTAACACACTCCTAGCCCCTATCAGAAAAGGACAGTTTCTCAACACCTTTAGCCCTAACACACTCCTAGCCCCTATCAGAGAAGCACAGTTTCTCAACACCTTTAGCCCTAACACACTCCTAGCCCCTATCAGAGAAGCACAGTCTCTCAACACCTTTAGCCCTAACCCTAACACACTCCTAGCCCCTATCAGAGAAGCACAGTCTCTTAACACCTTTAGCCCTAACCCTAACACACTCCTAGCCCCTATCAGAGAAGCAGTCTCTCAACACCTTTAACCCTAACACACTCCTAGCCTCTATCAGAGAAGCACAGTCTCTCAACACCTTTAACCCTAACCCTAACACACTCCTAGCCCCTATCAGAGAAGGACAGTCTCTCAACACCTTTAGCCCTAACACACTCCTAGCCCCGATCAGAGAAGCACAGTCTCTCAACACCTTTAGCCCTAACCCCAACACACTCCCAGCCCCTATCAGAGAAGCACAGTCTCTCAACACCTTTAAAGCCCTCCTGAAAACGTATCTTTTTAAACTGGCATATAAGGACTTATGCTAAAATTGTATTTTTGAATTTATTCCTTTATTTTTTATTTAAAAATATTTTTTTTTTGTGTACAGTGCATTGGGTTCAAGAAATTTTATTTATTATTATTATTACACCTGTCTGACCCATATCCTTCACCTGTCACTATGAGCCTGAGCAGGCAATAAATACACTATGAGTTGCATTTGTGAGATGATTATGGTGCACACTGGTGTTTCAGATCTAATGTGTTGTGTTTCAGAAATACACTGCAATGGTGCGCAAGAATACTGTCCACCAGCTGCAGCTCATAAAGCAGGCGAAGCTATCAGAGGGCTCTGTTATGGAGGAACTGTAAATCTGGAAATTAGCAACACAAATCATGTCGAGTTCTCCAAATTGTAAAACTTGGAAACAGCAACTGAAATCATGTTACAAACCAAATTGTAAAACTCCGCGCGACTAGACCAATGAGGGAATAGCTCGGAGCGAAGGTTTAAGCGTGATGTATTCCGCTATTGCTGTGGGAAAAGGGAAAAGTTATGAAAGTTAATAAAGAAATATTAATATTCTTGCAACCGGGTTAGACTGCTCTTTAGATTCACGGGATTAGCTAATAAGGGGCCACAAATCAAAGGTACTCGTACCACGTTACCTTCCGCTTTAAGTCTGGTCTACCTTGACCCCAGTTTATCCAAAGAACAGCCTGTGTATATTACAGTAAATCATCAGCCACCAACGCTGATTCTGTACTCGTTTATCTGACTCCATTTAATATTATAATTTAGTATGTACAATTTCCACTTGATTTGTTAAAGGACTCTCATACTTTTAAGACGGTTCTCTGAGCTGGATGTGTCTGTTAACACCGCGATTTACATTGGGCCCTTAATGTACACGACTCACAGCTGACTAGATATCTGCGGTTATCTCAGAGGTTGCGGAAGAAGCCACTTTGTGCGGTATACTCTATGGTTAAGACTCAGGGACCGACTAAAGGAATATTGGCAACCACCGTTCTCAACATGTATAACCGCCAGGCGGAGGTGATCTACTTTAAGACATAGTTCTACAGGTGCAATACTCCGTGATACATTAAGCTTAAATAGTCAACCTCCCTAGACCAGCTGAGGGGATAACCATGACTGAGGAAATTAATCAACCCATTACCGGTGCACAGAGATAGTACGTCAATTTTCAGAGAAACCACACAAATCAAGTTTAACTAATTTATTACCAGGTAGGTTACTTACTTAAATTATCAATACATAGTTACAGATTGAACATTCCAAATTCAAATACAGTACAGAGAAAAATACTTAGTCATACCTGGCAATTTGCTACACATAATGACCTGAAGTAGGATGTGCGGAAAGACTGGTTACAGCTTCCCAGATTGGTTTGTTTCCTTTGCTTAAATGCTCAAACTCTGAAGTTCTTGTTTATTACATCCTAGAGTACACAGACTTCCACCCCCGGTGTTGTGTGTCCAGGTGCCCTGGGATCACAATTTCAGTCTTACAGCTCGCTGCAGGAAGAACACCCCGACATCCAGGATCAGCGCAAAGAAAACAAATGTCACTCCATCCAGGAACGCCACACAGCAAACAAATATCACTCCATCCAGGAACGCCGCACAGCAAACAAATATCACTCCATCCAGGAACGCCACACAGCAAACAAATATCACTCCATCCAGGAACGCCACACAGCAAACAAATATCACTCCATCCAGGAACGCCACACAGCAAACAAATATCACTCCATCCAGGAACGCCACAAGGACAGTAGACCCGTATCTTCAGCCCACAGACAGAACTCTGAGTTTTGTGATCAGACCCAGAAAGCAGACACAAGCAGATACATCTGAGCGTGTAAGGAAAATGGCTCCTTATTACACCTACAGCAACAGGACACACACACACACACAATCACACACACACAGACAATCACACACACACCCACACACACCAACAGCACACAGATGCTCCACACATCTCATGACAAAGCAGATTCATTGTTTTTTTCCAGATTTCCGCAGCTGAAGGAAATCTCGGATCCAGGTGTCTGCTGTATAGAGGGAGCGCAATATTGGACATTAATTGGCCCAGGTGCTGTAAACATGTACTTCAGGTGTACCTGGACCATTCCCTCCAGGTCTTTGTGATAATTTTTATAAAGTATGAGCTGTGTGCAAGATAGTGTTGCAGATAGTGTAGTGATGCCACTGGCGGTAATATGTGATGCCACTGGCGGTAATATGTGATGCCGCCGGCGGTAAGATGTGATGCTGCTGGCGGTAATATGTAATGCCCCGAGGGTAAGACTGTTGGCTGCGTTACTGCCCTCCTGCAGTTGCTCGGTGGGACGGTGGAGAGCAGAACGAGAGTCAGCTCAGCACAGCGCATTTATCCACAGGGAAAATAATAAATAACAAATCAAACTCACTCAAAATGACTTTACATCATGAATCCATTTGACTGACTATTTTTCTATTTCAAGGGTGTATTCTAGTTTGGGTTTCATAAAAAACTTTAGCCAATGGTGTGTCTCATAGGTGTGTTACCTGTGTGTATGGATAGCTACAGGTTTACGGATTCAGGCATGTTACCAGGTATTAGCAGTGTTGATCCAAATCAGGGAATGCTTTGCAGGAACTTTATTGGCTGTGCTAGTTAGTGACTAGCGCTACAAATAAGATAACAGCACTAGCGCTACAGATGCACTAGCGCTACAGATAGACTAACAGCAGTAGTGCTACAAATAAGCAACCGCACTAGCGCTTCAGATAGGCTAACAGCACTAGCGCTACAGATAGGCTAACAGCACTAGCGCTACAGATAGACTATCTGTAGCGCTAGTGCTGTAACAGCACTAGTGCTACAGATGCACTAGCACTACTGATAGAATAACAGCACTAGTGCTACAGATAGGCTAACAGCACTAGCGCTACAGATAGACTAACAGCACTAGCGCTACAGATAGACTAACAGCACTAGCGCTACAGATAGTCTAACAGCACTAGCGCTAGTGCAGTCTAACAGCACTAGAGCTACAGATAGACTAACAGCACTAGCGCTAGTGCAGTCTATCTGTAGCGCTAGTGCTGTTAGTCTATCAGTAGCGCTAGTGCTGTTAGTCTATCTAGCGCTAGTGCTGTTAGCCTATCTGTAGCGCTAGTGCTGTTGCTTAATTGTAGCACTACTGCTGTTAGTCTATTTGTAGCGCTAGTGACTAACTAGCACAGCCAATAAAGCTCCTGCAAAGCATTCCCTGATTTGGATCAACACTGCTAATACCTGGTAACATGCCTGAATCCGTAAACCTGTAGCTATCCATACACACAGGTAACACACCTATGAGACACACCATTGTCTAAAGTTTTCACAGTTCACACACATTTGTTATCAGAACGTGCATGATGTAAATAACCCTGATTGTTATTGTAGTTTCTCATATAGGCTAATGCCATTGTCATTTTAAATTGTTCTTCAATATATTCAATTGTTCAATGTTTATGAAATTGTCATATTGTCAATATGATATTGTAAGATATCGAGGTTGTAGTAGTTTCTTAATACCCACAGCGAACAACACCCCCCGAATATACGGTACGCCAAAAATACACAAGCCAGGAGCACCCCTACGCCCCATAGTAGACAGTATTGGATCGGTCACATATAACTTATCAAAAGCACTTGCAGAAATATTAAAACCTCTCTTAGGCCAAACAGATCAGCACTGTAAAAACTCAAAACAACTAGCACAAGAACTCAAAAACGTAAAAGTAGAATCTGATGAAATATTAATATCACATGATGTCATATCACTATTCACAAAAACACCAGTGGAGGCAACATTAATAATAGTGCAGGACCGCATCAAAGCAGACAAAACTATCAAAAGACGCACAAATCTAACAGTTAAAGACATTTCACAACTACTACAGTTTATTGCCACATCCACCTATTTTCGGTTCCGGGAAAAAATATACCGCCAAAAAGAAGGTTTCGCCATGGGAGATCCACTGTCTGCCATAATGTGCGGCTTCTTTATGGAAGATCTGGAAACGGCGGCCATAACATCAGCACCTGAACCATGCCGACCAACGTTATGGAAGAGGTATGTGGACGACATTTTAGAAAAGGTTAAGTCAGGACACACACAGGAGCTTACAGACCACTTAAACACCATGGACAACACCGGAAAAATAAAATTCACACACGAGGAAGAAACAGAAAAATCCATAGCGTTTCTGGACAGAAAAATACACCATACAGACGACGGGGACATAAAAATAAAAATACACAGGAAACCTACACATACAGACCAGTATTTATTATGGACATCAGAACACCCCACAACACACAAATTATCAGTGATTAGAACATTATATGAACGCGCCAGTATTATAACGGAGGAAGAAGACAGAAAACAGGAGGAAAAACACATACAGGATGCACTAAAGAAATGCCAATATCCAAAATGGGCAATAGATAAAGGAATAAGAAAGATTCTTAATAAGGTTAATAAGGTTAAAAAGAAAGACAACACACAGGAAGGCAAAAAGAAACACAAAAACAAAACAGAAAACAGAGGCGCAGTGACACTACCTTATATCAGAGGGATCACCGAACGCATACAAAGGGTCATGAAAAAATATCACATCAATACACCGGTCAAACCACACACTAAACTGAGACAGCTTTTAGTACATCCGAAGGACAAAATTGAACAAAACAAAAAATGCAACGTCATATATGAAATACCATGCCTTTCGCGCAATAAAATTTACATTGGAGAAACAGGAAGATGTTTAAGCACACGGCAAAAAGAACACAAAAAGGAATGTGAAAAAGAAACAGAGAAAAGACAGACGAGATCAATAAAAGACAAGGCACAACAAGAGAACCTTAAATCAGCCATCACGGATCATTGCAAAAGGGAAAATCACATTATGGACTGGGACAAGGCCAAGACTGGTCATGCAGCATGTCAAATCTATCCTCCCTCCTTCCCTGGACCCCTTTCAGTTTGCATACCGGGCCAAGAGGTCCACTGATGACGCAATCTCCACCGCCCTCCACTCAGCTCTCACCCACCTGGACTCCAATGACCCATACGTGAGGATGCTGTTCATAGACTTTAGTTCAGCTTTCAACACAATCATCCCCCAACAGCTGATACAGAAACTGGACCGGTTAGGACTGAACACCTCCCTGTGCAACTGGGTGTTGGACTTCCTGACGGGGAGACCGCAGACGGTTCAGGTCGGCGGCAACACATCCAGCACCATCATCCTGAACACAGGGGCCCCCCAAGGAGCAGTGCTCAGCCCCCTGCTCTTCACGCTACTCACCCATGACTGTTCACCAAAATACAGCTCCAATCTCTTCGTCAAGTTTGCGGACGACATAACAGTGGTGGGTCTCATCAAAAAGAACGATGAAGTAAACTACAGAGACGAGGTGAGCCAACTGACCAGATGGTGCAGCGACAATAATCTCATTCTTAACGTCGAGAAGACGAAGGAGATTGTTGTCGATTTCAGGAAAAAACACACCCAGCACCCTCCACTGACCGTCAACAACATGGCTGTGGAGAGAGTGAGCAGCACCAAGTTTCTGGGTGTGCACATCACAGAGGACCTTTCCTGGAACACCAACATCACATCACTGGCCAAGAAAGCTCAGCAGCGGCTCTATTTCCTCCGCAAACTGAAAAGAGCCAAAGCCCCAGTCCCCATCATGCGTTCATTCTACCGTGGCACCACTGAGAGCATCCTCACCAGCTGCATAATTGTGTGGTACGGGGCCTGTACTGCATCCTGCCGAAAGACCCTGCAGCGTATAGTGAGAGCAGCTGAGAAGGTCATTGGTGCCCCCCTCCCTTCTCTCCAGGACATTTATGACACACGCCTGGTCCGCAAAGCACTCTGCACTGCAGGCGACCCCACTCACCCCTCACACCGCTTCTTCAGTCTCCTGCCGTCTGGGAGGAGAATGAGGAGCCTTCGGGCAAGGACCAGCAGACTGAGGGACAGCTTTATCCACCAGGCGGTCAGGAAGCTGAACTCTCTTTCAGCTCTCCCCCCCTCCCTTCTCTGCCCCCTGCCCCCACAGACTCTGGACTACGACACCTTTAACCCCCCCCCATAAATCGCTGGCCCCCACTGACTCTGGATTATGACACTTTTGACAGACTATTGGCACCAGCCACTTTTATTTTATTTATTTTGATAAAATTGCTGCTATTTGCACTGTAACATTACATCCATACTTGCACTGCGTCCATTTGCACTATATGTATCTTAGTTTTAGATTTACTTGTATTTTATATTTTCACGCACTTTTTGATTTATATCTTTTTATATTGTGTATGTGTTTGTATTTTATGTTTATCTTTTTCTTTTATTGCACCGTGGATGATGAGAGGAACAAAATTTCAATCCTCTGTATGTCTTGTATATATAGTAGAGTTGACAATAAAATTGAACCTTGAACCTTGAAAGTCATCCGCACCGAGGACAACAGATACCAACGCTGGATCATGGAAGCGATAGAAATCCGGAAGCGAGCCCAAAGGACGATGAACCGGGACGAGGGGGCGTACATGCTGTCTCATACCTGGAGCACCGTCCTAAAGGAGCGACCAGACAGCAGGAGGCGTGACCGCTCTGTCAAAACTGACAGTGCGGTCACGCCTCAGTAACATCAGCTGATAATGACACGTCACACTACCATCATGTGACACTTCTGAGGAAGACGGAAGTTTCTCAGTCGAAACATGTCAAGGTAAAGAAAACATTACTATATATTTCTTGTCTGATATAGAAGAAATCAAATTTCAATTATAAACTTAGAGACATAATGAATCTCATTGGACTATCAAACAAAGACATCCAACAGAATCATTACATCAATCAAGTGAATTAAAGTGCAATACAGCCATGATTAAAAATAACCCCCGTTGTCCCGAGATATCCAGTGTCACCAAGCAGTCCAACACACAAACTCCGCCTCCACGACTCTCCTCCATACACGCAGCGCCGCGGTCTCTGTACACCGCCAAAACGGAGCACCGAACTGCGTCAATCTTGAAAACGAGTCCCACAGACCTGAACACCACACAAGGGTTAAACACTAAACAAAAAAAATAGACATGCAACAAAGACATAGTACAGACAATGCAACAATTAAACAACAAATGGCGGGGTGGATTCTTTTATGTTATACGGTCTCTTTTTTTCATTAAAAAAAACTACAAAAAGGGGCTACATAGCCTACTACTGCAGCCATCTTTTAAAGGCCGCTTTAAAATAGTTTTCTGATGCAAATGACTTTAGTTCTGTGGGAAGATTGTTCCAATGTACCGCAGCAGTATACAGAAATGTGTTTTTACCAATTGAGCTCTTAAATCTAAAAGGTATAAAATCTGTTGAACTGCCTATTTGAGATGGATGTGTGCGGGTTGGACCCGTAATGCACGACTCAGAACACTGACGTAATAATAAATACCCGCAAGGGCTTTATTATGGGGAAATCCAAAATCGTAGTCACACAAGCAAAGTCCAAAAACCAATAAATCCAGCCAGACCAAAGATACAGTACCGAGGGAGAAGTCTCAAAATCGGTATCCGTGCACAAGTTCATTAACCAGAGTAGCTGTCAGCGGAGCAGAAGTACAAAACAGGGGTAAAGCAAAGTTCGTAGTCATGGGGGGTAGCAGGAGTCAGACCGAAGTCCTATCCGCGGGGCAGACAGCAGGCAAAACTCATGGTCAAAAACAGGCAGTGGAAACAATAGGCAGGCAGTAACGATGGTCAATAAACAGGCTAGATCAATAACGGTAGTCAAAACAATGGAAAACTCTCAAAAGTGACAATAGTAAACTAAGGCAACAATTTCGCAAAGACATGACATGAACACTGATCTTATATGCAGGTGTAGACAGGTGCAGACATTAGCTTGAGAGCAGCAGGAAATTCTCAACAGCTTGAGAAAATGAGACACGTAACGAGGCAATTAGTAAATCATTAGTAGTTAACCTATCCTGACCTAGCGTTAGTAAATTAGTAATTAACATGTACGAGAAACGTAAGGTAAACATGAACACATGGTTAGATAGTTAGTATTACCCAATCCTGATCTAATGTTAGTATATTAGTAACTAGACAAGGGAGAATGAAACAATTAGGGAAGCATGAGTGACAGCAAGAGAAGAAACAGCATGAACGCAAGGCTGCGGAAAAACATGGAAATATGTATGCAAACAATGAACTGCATCGTAACATACACAGAAAATAAACTGTGACAAACACTAAACATGAAACGTGGCATAAACATGACATAAACGTAACACTCTTGTGGCATAACTGTGAGTGTCCAGGTGATAACTTTGTGTGACAAGAGCTAGCGTGTAGCTTAGCGTTTTGTATTACAGTTTTTCTCAGTTGCTAAAACACATTTCTTGAAACCTCCACCCATTTTCTCAAAACCTTAAACACAAATCCAAAAATTCAAACTACATTCACAAAACCCCAGACTTTTCTATCAAAATCAAACTATCACCTCAAAACCACTTATCCTTTGTTCAAAACCAAACAATGTGTTCAGATCATACACACAGAAAGTAAAAATATATTCACCACAGAGCATTCGTTAGACACTACATAAAATAATTTAGGACACAGCATCCAGGGCATGTAGTTAACAGAAAATGTTTATTGTAAATGCATTTAGCAAAAACTTATCGCAGTCAAAGTGATATCTGCACTTTCATAACAAAAACTAACAAAAACGAAATGAAAAGCACATTACTGCACAATCAAAGTCACTGAGATTCATTCTCCAACATCATGTCTTTGTGCGGGGTCCGGCCAGAGGACTTCATCCACGTCACAGGCAATATTTTCCCTTGCCAGGCAACGGGGGGAAAACCCTCTGGTGTGCCGAACCCAGCCTTGACAAGACTCCACAGTTATATCATCACAGACCTGTTCCATTGCCTCCAATAAAGTTGCCCTGGTGTAGGGCTGTCGGTCATAGACCTTCCACCGCCACGCAGAGGAAAAACTCCTCTATTGGATTCAGGAAGGGGCTGTAAGGTGGAAGGAAAACCATTATGAAGCGCTGGTTGTTGGTGAACCACTCACGTATCAGGACAGCACGGTGAAAGCTCACATTGTCCCAAACTATGACATATACAGGATGAACTGCTTGCTGATGCAGCTGCTCACGTGCAGCCATAATATCCTGTAGACCACCCAGAAATGTAAGGAGATGTTCAGTGTTATATGGCCCCAGGTTTGCATGACGGTGGAGAACCCCCCAGTTACTTATGGCTGCACAAAGGGTGACATTGCCACCACGCTGGCCAGGGACTTCCACAATGGCACGTTGACCAATTATGTTCCTGCCTCTCTGCCTCCATTTCGCCAGATTGAACCCTGCTTCATCTATGAAAATGTATTCATGGGGCCTTTCAATGGAATCCAGTTCAAACACTCTATAAAAATAGATAATAGATAGATTTACGTACATTACAATATAGTTTACAGTACTGTAAACGTAGCAACTGCAACTACTAGCCTACAGTAACAGTAGGTCTATGAGCATTTGTACAACAAAACGGCAAAAGCCACAACACAAATGCAAAAGCCACAACAAAACGGCAAAAGCCATAACACAAATGCAAAAGCCACAACAAAACGGCAAAAGCCACAACAAAACGGCAAAAGCCACAACAACACGGCAAAAGCCACAACACAACGGAAGTGACCCACAACAAAACGGAAGTGACCCACAACAAAACGGAAGTGGCCCAAAACGGATGTTGACAATGAAAGGGGCGGGGCCGACTAAGCGGACAATTGCCTACACACGTGGACGAGGACAGAGCCTGCCAGTTTGAGAAGTAAGTTTATTTATTATTTTATTTAGCGCTAACCCTTTGTTTACCCAGGGTAGGTACGTGAAACGTTGTTCGCTAGGTAACTATGATTACTATCGCTATATGATTGTCACAAATGAGCAATATTGTTCTTTATATTTTTATGTTGGCTAACGTTAGCTAGGCCGTTATGATGCCAGCTGCTATGCAGTAACGTTAGCATTAGCTAGCTAGCTAGATCATTTAGATAACTTTAAGTTAGTAAATCAGATTAATTTACGTTCGTTAACCTAAGCTGTAACGTAAGTAGATATCGTTACATGCAAATTATGTGTATTTATAAACAGAAGAGAATGTAGCCTAATGATTTTTGTTTTTATCCCGCTAACGTTACTAGGACCAATTATGTTCCTGCCTCTCTGCCTCCATTTCGCCAGATTGAACCCTGCTTCATCTATGAAAATGTATTCATGGGGCCTTTCAATGGAATCCAGTTCAAACACTCTATAAAAATAGATAATAGATAGATTTACGTACATTACAATATAGTTTACAGTACTGTAAACGTAGCAACTGCAACTACTAGCCTACAGTAACAGTAGGTCTATGAGCATAGAATTGTACTGGAAGCATCAGTGCTGAAAGTGTGTGTAGGTTACACTTACTTGCACATACTGATATCTTAGATATTTGGCTCTTGCAGAGTTGCGATCAAAGGGTACTCTGTACACTTGTTTCATGCTAAGTCTGTTGCGTGTGAGGACACGGTCAATAGTTGACAGAGACACACTGTTGATTCCATCAAAGTTGATATTGTCTTCAATCACTTTCTGCTGGATTTCACGGAGTCGGATGGCATTACTTTGAAGGACCATGTCAACAATGAGTGCTTCTTGTTGTTGAGAGAAAAGAGCAGTCCTTCCACCCCCATTTGGTCATCTTTCAATTCTACAGAGGGGAATATGCACTTACAAACGTATACAGCCAGTAAAAATAGTATTGTAATGAACATTACAGTACTTACAGTATAGTATACTGTATGTCAAATGTACCGCAAGAAACAATGACCTGTTCTCTTCTCTGAATGTCCTGATGATGCTGGCCACAGAGAATCTGCTAAAATTGGGTTGGACTCTTTGTCCTGCTTCCCTCATTGTCATCCCATGAACAACAACATGGTGTACAATAGTTGCCCGGATTTCATCAGTAATGATTGTTCTTGGTCTTCCTCGTCCCCTTCCTCCTCGTCCACCACCTCTCACACGAACTCTTCCTCCTCTGCCTCTCTGTATGTTTCCATCCATTGTAGATGGATGCACATGTGCCACCTGTGCACTCTGAACTGACTTTCATCCTGCCCAATTGGTCTGATCACATCATTAGAAACATGTGTGTTCAATTTTGAGTTGTGTGTAACAGATGACAGCTGTGTTGGAGTTGTGTTCACATTCTGCTGCCAGTGTTTACAATTTTGCAACACAAGTGTATCACAGTGTGAAATGTGTTTAGTGACTGAGAATGTGTTTAAGGTTTGGCAAAAAAGAGCGGATGAGTTTTGCAAATTGTGTCTAAGTACCTGAACAGTGTTTAAGGTTAGGCCAAAAGAGTGTTTGATTCGACAAATGAGTTTAGTACGGTGGCCCATAGGTGTCACACAAACGCAAAATCCACAACAACACGGCAAAAGCCACAACAAAACGGCAAAAGCCACAACACAAATGCAAAAGCCACAACACGAATGCAAAAGCCACAACAAAACGGCAAAAGCCACAACAAAACGGCAAAAGCCACAACACAAATGCAAAAGCCACAACAAAACGGCAAAAGCCATAACACAAATGCAAAAGCCACAACAAAACGGCAAAAGCCACAACAAAACGGCAAAAGCCACAACAACACGGCAAAAGCCACAACACAACGGAAGTGACCCACAACAAAACGGAAGTGACCCACAACAAAACGGAAGTGACCCACAACAAAACGGAAGTGGCCCAAAACGGATGTTGACAATGAAAGGGGCGGGGCCGACTAAGCGGACAATTGCCTACACACGTGGACGAGGACAGAGCCTGCCAGTTTGAGAAGTAAGTTTATTTATTATTTTATTTAGCGCTAACCCTTTGTTTACCCAGGGTAGGTACGTGAAACGTTGTTCGCTAGGTAACTATGATTACTATCGCTATATGATTGTCACAAATGAGCAATATTGTTCTTTATATTTTTATGTTGGCTAACGTTAGCTAGGCCGTTATGATGCCAGCTGCTATGCAGTAACGTTAGCATTAGCTAGCTAGCTAGATCATTTAGATAACTTTAAGTTAGTAAATCAGATTAATTTACGTTCGTTAACCTAAGCTGTAACGTAAGTAGATATCGTTACATGCAAATTATGTGTATTTATAAACAGAAGAGAATGTAGCCTAATGATTTTTGTTTTTATCCCGCTAACGTTACTAGGAATGCAATTGCGTACGAGCAGAGGAAATTCCTGTAGCAGGCTGTATACGTAGGCTATTCTAAAACGCGGAATTCACTCTATTGTGCCCATCACACGGCATTCAGAATAACCAGGCACTAAAAAATACGGGACATGTAACGTTAACAGTTAGGTCATTCTTGAGAATAAGACGGGACACCTGAAAGTAGTCACCGACCTATCAATCCATCATTGAACCAAGTGCAAAGGAGTAACTTTGGCAGATAGGGAGCTCGAATTTGTGTAACATTAGTCTACCAGGTAGGATGTGTGTGGTGTGGGACTCATGTTAACGATAAGCATAAGATTGGACCCCCTTTATTTTTGATTATGTTGTTTTGTTATTTTACAGTTTGCTCTTTTACATATATCTTGTAATATGATGTCCACTCACACATACTCTGTAATGCAGATGTAGCTACTTCCGATAATAGAGTTGAGTAATAATCTGACAGGCACTAGTGGGCCAGCTCGTGGGTCTTTGTGAAAGAATGTGCGCCAGTCAGTAGGACGATGCTACGAGTCGAGAGCTAGCTAGCATAGTACAGCCAGTTTACTGATGCGAGGGTGTTTCTGTGATAACAGGTGAGCATGATGTGTAAATACAAAAGTGATATTTCTGATACCATGGACATGTGTAAAAGGGTGAGGGGGTTTTAATGTAGCCAATGTGAAGGGTAATGCGAACGTGTGTGCTTATACAGAATTCTACCAGTGAATTGAAATGCTCATTACCGTGAGAGCAAGCTAATTAGGCTAACGTTACTTAACGTTAGCTAACGTTAGGTCACCACCTGTAATCTGGAATAGCAAATTATGTGACTGTTCAGTATATTGGTCAGGATTACAGGGATGCAAACAATTCGCTTTTCGGCGAATATCACTTAGCTAGTTTTCACGTCAATTTTGGGACTTGTGTGAATTGTCCATATCCGAAGAGTTTTTTTGGTGGGGGTGGGGGTGGGTGACGGACGAATCTCCTTTAAGTGTAACGTTAAGCACCTTCGAATTTACTTTGCAAAAGTGATGACACGGGTGTCTCAGTATTTATCCCCTGACGTCGATCGATTCACAAAAGCAATTTTTTAAACAGGGAATTAGCTGTAGCCAATCAGATGTTTCCTTCCTTTTCAGCCAATCACATGAGCGTGCCCCGAAGTGAGAATTAACGTGGTACTCCTGAAAACAGCCTGGAGGGGTTTGTTTATTCCACCTATACAACGGGTTACCAACAATGACTATATATGGTTACTTTAATAGTTATTGATTTTATCGACTTAATCGATATTGTGATTTCCTATACACAAGTCACCAAAATACTGCCTATAAATGTCTCTGAAACACACAAAAATTTACCCACTTAACTAGAAAGGTTAACATTGTTCGAGATTCTCTACTTGACCATGGTGATGTGGTACAGGATGCAGAGCACATTGATAAACAATAGCCAACATTAATCTAATCATTGTGTTCCCCTTCGATCATTTTAAGTCAATAGAGGCCTACGTAGTGTTATACATGCTATACCATTCATGTTAATTGGTTGCGGTGACTAGACACCCCCTAGAAAGGTCCACCCACTCCTACATTCTTGGGGCTAGCCTAATGATACTTCATTTGTTTTATTACAGATTACAATGTATTGTCCTTATTGTGGAGTCAAGCTGTGTTCTGAAACGGCATTCTGCAGTTCGTGTGGCAAGGACATCAAATTCTTGTCTGATGCCGATAAGCCTGGCACAAGTGAAGGTAACGTTTCAAAGATTACTTATTTTTTAATTAGGCTTAGGCTATCCACATTCTATACTGTATGAGTATAGATCAGAATACTGGATGAGTGAACAACAGGATTAGCAGTGATCTATGTACTTATGTCTTCATTATATTTGATTGGACTCTGTTTGAAGCAGGAAGCACAAGAAAAAGTGCACTGGCTTCATTCCTGAATTTCCGGAGTTTAAAAGAGAAGGAGAGACGATCATGTTTCAAAAAGAAACCACTGAAAGAAAAACCTGTGAAGGTAACTTCTCTTTTCTGATGTAGGCTAATCGTTTTCCTGGTTGTCCATTCTGTCATGTATTTGTAGTGTGTAAATGAACCTGTTTACAATAGCCTACCTCTCTGTTTCTCTAGATTTCAGTAGGCATTATGCGGATGGTGGATGGAGTGCTGAAACCAGTCAGAGGAAAGATACTACCCCTTGTAGTGCTACCAGGCTTGAATGCAGAGCAATTGCTCCTAGCTGCTGAAAAAAAAATGAAGGACTTCAACAAAGATATACCAGGTGGTCCCTACCTTCTGCTCTACCCTGATGGTACGAAGATAACTAATATACCAGGGACAGAGACAGCCTTCTCTCTGCAACACTACAAGGAGGCAGTGGGGAAGATGTACCAACGCATCACAGTGTACCTTTGTACGGCTGAAGATTTCCTTACTAATTGTAAGTGATTCTGATAACCAAACAAGAATAGCCCTCTTAAATTGATTAGCATCTCAAGTAAATTGGTCCATTGTTCAGATTCATTCAAAATCTTCTCATGTCTGATCTTGTATTTCACAGCTCAGCAATCCAGCTCTGACTCGTCTGATTCGGAGGTGGTTATTACAAGCAGAAGTGCTGCAGAATTCAATTTGGCTGATACAGTAGTGAGTGTAACACTTGCCATGTTGTGTACCTGCTTACATGACTCAAGTCGAGTGCAGGTCAGAGATGATATGTCCTTTACCAGTTTGGGTCAGGAGGATGCTCATCACGAGATACCGACATTGCTTATATTGTAGGTTCGGTCAATCAAATCTTAAGTGCAACTGTGATATATTTTTTCTACTTTCAGCTATTTCAACCTATCTTGCACAGTACCAGTGGTGGTGTTGGAGAATCTTCACGCGTTGATTCAGCAGCTTCAGTAATATGTTGGTCTTTAACCTTTATGTGTGTTGTTCACATGTTGCTTTGTCTGAAAATATTGTCACAATTAATGTCCTACAGTACATAAAGTAATGCGTGATATTAGAATAGTGCCTTTCTTTCTAAATGGCACATCTGATACCCCTAACTTTACATCCTTATGTACTTCCACTCACCAGTCCAATCCCTCTTATGGTTTGTTACAGGGTTGGAAATTAGCACCCGCCACACACCAAATGCGGGTGAATTTGTGTAGTGGCGGGTGAATTTGCTCAACCTACCAGCCACGGTGGCGGGTAAATAAAAGTAGCGATTTGTGACAGGTTATATTGAATCGCGAGTCTGCCTTATTTTTTCCCCCATCCGCTTCCCGCGAAGACCCGCCCTACTCTGCTTCTGTTCCGATTGAAAAGATGCGACCAAAGTCCTTAAACAACGCAAGTTCGCACTGTTGCTTTTTTTTTAGCTCTGTCTGGAGTCTGGAAATGTACGTTGTCGGAAAAGGCTATAAAATGAGCTGACATTAGCTGGCACAGTGAGCAGAAGTAACATATCCTGGTCCACCTGATTGACATTTGCTTAAGTCCGTTTTAGAAAATAAGTAGGCCTAGGCTACTGTACAGGTTTTGTGGTGTTAATTAAGCATTATGGAACAAGAACCAGTGGTATATCGTGGATATTGCCACGGCTAGTGAGGTGGTTATAGGAACGACGCGAAGTGGAGTATTTACACAATGGTTGCCACATTTATCTGTCAAGATTTCAACAACAAAAAAAAGAAACTTTATATGAGTGTATTTTTAATGGAACGATTTCGTTATGATGGGTGTATTCTTAATTAATGTGTTTGTAATTTTTGGTTAGAACTGTCACTGATCTCTCACACTGAGCTATATTAAAATATGTGCGAACATTCCATTAAGGGCCGATTCATACTCTGCGCAAGCTACGCTAGCGCCACCTATGCAAGGCTTACAATTTTACAGTATTTAATTTACTGTAATTTTATTGAATACAGATGCCTTTAATAAATGTGAATACTACAGATGCTTACTATTCAATTAAATGACAGTAAATTAAATACTGTAGGTAAAATAAAAATTGTAAGCCTTGCGTAGCTTGCGTAGAGTAGCCTATGAATTGGCCCTTGGTATATCGTGGATATTGCCACGGCGAACGCAAACTGACCAATAGAGACAATGGACCTTACCTATATTTGTATATTACCGTGTAATGCGCTTAACGGTTTAGTTTTTCTGATTATAGCATATCTGACACGTGACCCACGGGCCGGACCGGTCTCAGGTTAGGGCAGAGAATCAAAACTCTAATGAGAGTCCCGTGATTGGTTAGTTTACGAGGAGACAAGGGAATTTTCGTTTTGGTGGCACTGATACACTGTTTTTTTTTTTAATTTATTTTTTTTACAAATTTGTTAAATGTTTTAAGTGAGTTGGTCTTTAGCAGATAAAATGCAGGCCACTGCAAAGTATAAAACTGATATGACAATTGCATTCATGTTTTAAAAACTGTGACAGAAAAAGAGAATGTCAGTATTTTCCTTAAAGGGTCCTTATTATGAAAAAATCACTTTTTCAGTTCTTTGCACATACATTTGGTTCTCTGATGGGCCTACTAACACACAACATTTTAAATCAGACAATCCAGTCAGTTTTTTGTTGACAGCCTAAATCAGACAACATGTTATAAAACAAGCCGTTCAGACGTCAATACCGGAGTCAATACAATTATACCCGCCCCTAATTTAAATATATCCACTCACGGCTTGAGTTTAACATGAACTGCCTTTGCGAATGTGCGCATGCGCCATTCTTTACATTACATTACATTATAGGCATTTAGCAGACGCTCTTATCCAGAGCGACTTACACAACTCCTTATTACATGTATCCATTCATACAGCTGGATATATACTGAAGCAATTCAGGTTAAGTACCTTGCTCAAGGGTACAACGGCAGTGCCCTACCTGGGAATCGAACCTGCAACCTTTCGGTTACAAGTCCAGTTCCTTAACCATTATACTACACTGCCGCTTCTTATTCTTGCAAGCGACGGGGGACAGAGAGAATGTAAGTGTTTAAAAAATTATTTTGCTGTGTTTATTTTGCTGTTTAGCACTAGCTAACAGCTGAGGTTAATGTACCGCCAAAAATCATTGAGAAACAGCTGTCAACAGCGTTCTGTGTGCTTGCGATTTTGCGAGTCCATTTAACTAGCAAAAAAGTTCTCTCTCCCCAAGAACGCAAATCTGCCATGGACAGCAGCTCATTTGCATTTAAAGCAACAGATGCATTTAAAGCAACAGACACCAAAACAGCCCGTCCAGAACAGGACTAAAAAAGAGGGATATTAGAATGGCTATAATTCATAATCTGAGTGGTATTTTCAGAAAATAATTCCAGAGACATGTTTTGGGGACCTCAGAGAACTAAAATACATTTTTGAAAAAAATCATTATAGCTACCCTTTTAGAGTTCAAATATTTACCGTATTAAATAAAATAGCCTATGGCTTTAATATTGTAGATCTTGTTTTATTATTTTGTTCACACTTCACACGCAGTTAAACACTGTCGGTTAAGACAAGAAAGTGGCTGGTAAAAAAATTGAGTGGCTGGTAGATTTTGGAATCCACCAGCCACAGTGGCAGGTGGACAAAAAAGTAAATTTCCAACCCTGGTTTGTTATACAGATCTCAATTTCTGACTCGGAAGAGGGCCCAGGAACGTCAAGAGGTGCAATGGAAACTACATGCTATAGGTATGATGCTTTCCTCTCCAAATTTCAAGTATTATGATTGATTTGGAAACATCAACAATGTAAATTTGTGTGTGTTAATTTCTCAGCAAATACACACAACTGTATGCGCCCATTGTAATAGAGGATGAGGACGACTCATGCAGTGATGCAGGCAGTCTTGATATTCCAAAGGATGATGAGTAAGAAATTAATAGTTACCCTTACTACAGCTGTTGTTTTTTTCTGGTCAAATGTGTCTGCTATCACGTAGCATTAAGTTAATGAAGTAACATGGTCATGATCTATCTGTCGTTAGGGTGGAACAGCCAGTTATATCAGAAGTAATCGCAAAGCTGGCACACCAGATTGACCGCTACGCTGTCAGCAGATTTAACATCTGCCGCTCTGAGATCTGGGATGGAGCCGTCAGAGGATTCAAAAGGGGAACATTCTCTGAAAGGAAGGACATCCTAGTGAAGTTTTCTGATGATGTAGGCAGGATTGAGGAAGGTATCGATACAGGTGGCCCAAAAAGAGAATTCCTCTCACTTCTGATGAAAAGCCTGAACAAACGACCCATATTTGATGGACCTGCGGAGAGCCGCTACCTTGTCTACAATGCAACAGGTACTGTTTTGTGTGGAATGTTTTTAAAAGAACTACATCATTCATCCATGCAATGCTTTTTTAATAATTTCCTACAAAGTTGGAAACTGAACACTTCATTACTCTCCATTTCCATGAGCAGCAATCAGAGAGGATGAATATAGTTTGGCAGGGAAGATGATTGCCGTGTCCATAGTACATGGCGGACCTGGCCCAAGTTTCCTCTCAAAGGATCTGGTTAGCCACATCTCAGGGCAGTCCAGTTTCAACTCATCTGTAGGAGACATTAAAGATGAAGAAATAGGGAAAGTGCTACGAGAGGTATGAGGGTCATTGGTGGAAGGGTGTGAAATTCTGGCAAGTTCAAGTATTTGTCACATCATCATACAAGTACAATATGCAGTGAAAAAGCAAAGGTAATTGGTTAGTAAAGGGAGCAGTTCTGTCCACTTAAAAACTTTGTCAGGGTACCTTTCTGATATTACTATTATTTATAATTACTTTTTGTATTTGAAATGAGTGAATGTCATCTCATATTTTTTAGATCCAGAATGCATCCTCATTAGAGACCCTGCAAGTCCTAATTGTTCAGAACAGCACCATGTTGCAGACTGCAGGGTGCTTCAAATATGTGAAGTCAGTGGAGGAAAAGCATTTGATTGTGAAGGAGTACCTCCGGTGGTACATAATCGACAGGAACCACAATGCAATCGAAAGGTACTTTTTTATTTTTTTACTGTTCAGGGTAAAACATGGTGTGTCGCTCTCATTCCCTTGCTGAGTTGCTGCAGCATAGTGCACACAACTTTGCAGGCAACCTGTTATTGTATTTCAGATTCAAGGATGGACTGTCCAGCTTGGAGTTTTTAACAGCACTGCAGCTGTATCCTACTGTCCTGACCCCTGTCCTCTGCCATTCGGATAACAAGTTATCTGCTTCGGAAATCGAAAATATGTTCCAAGCAGAGCTTAGTCCAGATGGAAGCAACAAGAGGCACCAGGAGGACAAAACAATAAGTTTCTGGGCTGACTACCTTCTCGATTGTGAAGGTTGGTCAATTTCCTCTTAATTGTCCAATTTTATCCACACAAATTATACTGAAAAGTCCCCGTGTTGTTGTGGATACTGTTTTCAGTCAATTCATTCCTATGCTTTCTACTTTTAGAAAAGGACAGTGCAGTAACCCTGGAGGAGGTCTTCATGTTTGCCACAGGTGTGCCATGCATGCCTCCTGCTGGCATGGAACCTCGGCCGCGCCTTCAATTCCTTTCCAGTTCAAAATTCCCTATGGCAAATACATGTGCTAACACTTTAAAACTGCCTCTCTTGGACCGCTACAACACATTTAAGGCAAATATGGACTTTGGGATTAAGAATTCCCCCGGCTTTGGATGCACTTAACTTTGTAAATAAAAATCATCTGTTGGAATATTCTTAGGTCATCAGATTTCGCACTGTCTATATGTAAACTATAAGACCTACTGTACCACTGCCACACACAATAATCACCCAGGTAAATAACAGGTAATCTCACAGTGACAACCTGTTCGCTAATCAGGCTAACAATGATAAATGAAGTGGAATAGAACAGGAATTTGGAAACTCAGCAATATATGGCATCGCAAGAAGAAGACAAGACAGGCTCCATAAGAAAATTCATTTATTAGTAAAAAAAAAAAAGAAGAAAAAAGGCGATGGCGCTCTTGCTGTGTTGAGGAATCTGGCAGAGAGGAGGAAGACATTAAGTATATTGATATACCATATTCTTTAGTTTGTCCGATTTTATGAAGACCGGCTGTATACACGTTATGTACTTTAAGCTGCACTGAAGGCGGCTCCAGCTTGAATGTTTTCTATTGAAAATAAAATTTAAATAAAATTCCCAGACTGCGGCCACTTCTGTTTACATTGTTTAAAGCCATGAAAAAGGTTTTGTTGCATGTACTGTACTTAAGTCTTACCTTAATAGGCTATATTATAGGCCAGCCATGTTCTTCAGGGTGATGTAGTTCTCTACAGCAGATTCCCATTGTAGAGGAGGTGTCAAACCACTTTGTCTCTGCAGTTCTTCAAAGTGAGTTTGCTGTTCATCATCACCAGGAGTTGCTGGTGCTGGCATGAGGCTGTCGAACTGGCTCAGGGCTTGTGTAGATGCTGGGAATCCACAATTACTTCCGTTAAATCTAGGAGCAAGTACAGAAAAATGTCCACATAGACAAAGATCATCACATCAACAAAGCTCTTTCAAGTTTATTTTAGTTTTATTTTCATTCCAACCATCTCCGGAGTTTCTCACACGACAAGGATGCAGAGACACCAAAAGACATATTAAAGACCCCCTCCAGTGAAAATCAACTTTTTAATTTTTTAAAACTTGTCCAGGTAGTATTTACTAAACTGCAGGGTGCCAAGGAGAAGCTCAAAAACATGGTTTCAGACAGCCTAGATATGACGTCACAAATCTAATGGAACCAATCCGGTCAATGGGTGGGTGGTGTGTTCCTACCAATCATGCTACGAATAATAGTATATCAGCTTGGTGAATTGGGCTGGGTTTCCAGAAACCAAGAAAATCAAGTTTTCCTGTTGGTTTTAAAGTTTCTCCATACGCAGAACATGTTCTTATGCGTCCGTAGACACTAGTTAGTATGTTATTTGAAGTTGTCACCGGTGTGAACGCTTTTAAAGCAAGAGTTTTGTTAGCTGTTAGCATGCCCATTGAAAGTGAATGGGGCGTTAGCTTTAAAAACAACAGAATGTATTTTGTTTGTTCGCAGCAGTGAAAACTCCGAACAACTAAGAACATGTTCTGCGTATGGAGAAACTTTAAAACTGATTCTTTCTAAGGTTAAAAAGTGAATTACATTTGTCTTTATAAGTGCTCACTTCCGGGTTCACTTAGATGTAAACCTACGGTGCTCGGGTGGGGTTGAGGAGAATGGCTCATTAATATTAACACAACAGCATTTCAGACTGCATGGGATCCTGTGGACTGCTTCAAAGCAGTATTTCAACAATTTTTTTCAACAATTCAATTTTGGAATAATAGTTTAAAAAGAATGACACATACAGTTATAGACTATTTTTAAAAGGGAAAAATATACCACTGGTTGTATACCACAACATGATCTAAAGTTAAAATAAGTAACATAAATATTAGAGCAATATGCTACTAACTGAAACGTGTGTGTATTTTCAGTAGCAGCAAGGTGTTTCAAAGTGACAGCCTGAGGGAAGAAGCTATTGTGCATTCTGGTAGTGCTGGCATGGCAGGGGGGCAGAGAGACTGGGAGGGGTGAGAAGAGTCCTTAGCTTTTTTTATAGGCAGTTTCAATTATAGTTAAAATTATTGTTAACGCTTTACTTGAACTACATCTTCATGATGCATTCATGGATGGTACAGTAACATGTTCACATTACAGCAGGCAGCAGAGTGTATGTACAGGGAGTGCTGTTGCAAAATAACATGAAATTGTACTGCAATGTTACTGTACTATCCATGAATCCCCCATGAATGCTTCATGTAGATGTAGTTCAAATAAAGCGTTGCCCAATTATCTTTCTGTTTTATCATGATGCAATACTCGGGGACCGATCGCTATTCCGACATACCGCTATTCCGAAAGGTCCCCATTCCGAAGAATCCACTTTTCCAAAATTTCGCGGGTCCGCCGAGGTCCGCTATTCCGAAATTATTATTATTATTATTATTATCATCGTCATTATTATCATCATTATTATCATTATTATTATTATTATTATTATTATTAAGGCTTTATTGATATTGATATTGATATATTTTAAAAAACGAAAAAACACTAAAATGCACATTTTAACAAATTGGATTATACATTTAGAAGTTCCCCTCTCAGCCGTATTATTATTAAGGCTTTATTGATATTGATATTATTATTATTATTATTATTATTATTATTAAACGAAAAAACACTAAAATGCACATTTTAACAAATTTAATTATACATTTAGAAGTTCCCCTCTCAGCCGTATTATTATTATTAAGGCTTTATTGATATTATTATTATTATTATTATTATTAAACTAAAAAACACTAAAATGCACATTTTAACAAATTTAATTATAGCTACATTTAGAAGTTCCCCTCTCAGCCGTATTATTATTATTAAGGCTTTATTGATATTGATATTATTATTATTATTATTAGGCTATTATTATTATTATTATTAATAAACGAAAAAACACTAAAATGCACATTTTAACGAATTTAATTATACATTTAGAAGTACCAACCGAATCATTTCAAAACATTGTCGGGAGTCTTTCGGACATGCAGTGACGCAATTATTCGAGTGGAATGCCAACAACCAATTAAATTAGTTCACAATACCGAAACGTGCGACTCGCAAAGGTGTTTATTTGGCTTTTTGATTGGATTATACGCGTCTCTCTTGTCCCTCTCTCGAATGCGTGTGTAGGCTATAGGCTTGTGTTGCAGTTTATTTTTTGGGAGCTGAAAATTAATTTTGTTGTCAGGGACATATGTAGGCCTAAGGCATTTCCAAATATGTATTATGTAGGGCTGGGCCGGTCATTTCATAATCGTGCGATTGACGGGCATCGGCGGTCATCGACACACACGCAAAAAATCCATCATAATCGCCATGTGTTAATGTTTTTTCTTAAATGTATACTTTTTCATAATGTTGCTGCCAAAATAATCTACCTTTCCTGTAAATATACAAACATGATTGAATGTATGCTTAAATACCACACGATCCCTCTAAAACAGCCGACAATACTTCTCCCAGCAACAATAATATCAATTCTATTTTCCTTTATTTAAACTCTGAGACACATTGAGTGCAGGTGCCCTCTTTTGTGCTGATTCTGAAGTGCGCCGTCTGTCTTAGAAGAAATCTACGCAGTTGTTTTCTCACTTCAAAAATTCTGAGAAGTGTTTTTTATTTAACGGGCACAAGTAGAAACGGGGACTGTCCCAGGAAAGCGCATTTTAGGCCTAATCCCGCCATAATGCTGATCTATTTGATTTTGTTTCATTTATTTAACACTATGCTACTATAGCCTACTTAAATGCTATATTGTTTAGATTATTTAGCAGTGTTGAAACGCTATGTGAAATAGCTTGCTCAAAACATTCCCTTTCACATTTTGTAGGCTAATTATAGCTGGGTTATTTTCCACAGAATGCGATGTCCTGGAATAAGAAAGCTATTGATTTGCGTTCGTTGTTGTTCGTCTTGAATTACGCGTTTTAATGGATTTTGAAATTATTTAGTAAGCCTATAGTTATTTACACTCTTAAAAAGTGCTATTCCCTTCACAAAATAATTAAAATGTGGGATCCTCTTTCCCATTCGTTTAGTTGCGATATTAAGGCAAATTACTTCACTTTCCAGCGAAATGACTTGTGCGCGCTCCACAGACTGCAGACTGTATTTTCTTTGATTCAAAACGTAGGCTATCTATGTTAAATCTTTGTTCTCTTTAAAGAAGTGTTAGGCTAATACATTAATTTAAGTTCATTTATTCTATGCCTACGTATGCTGCCTGCTTGCGTTTTTGTAAACGAGAAGACCTTCGATTTGACCAAAATAAATAAATGTGATTTAATTCGACTGTCGCTAATTAAAAGCGCATTTTCATCTCTCTTAATTAGCAGGCAATATCGAAACACTGTCACTACTTAAATATGCTATAGGCCTAAGTTTCATTTCATATTTAATATTTAAGAAGTAAGAATGGTTTGGCAATTTAATTTGTTTAAACGAATGTTTAGCACTGTAAAAAATGAATATGACGAGGGTGCCCTCCAGTCTCCAGTGGATGGGGCTTGAAAACATCAAACCAATCTGACAACACTGGTCGAACGTGAAACCAACTTTACCGCGGTTCACAATAATAATAGCCTATTCGGAATTCCGGACCCATTTTCACTTTTGGAATAGCAGACCTTTTCAAAGAAAGGGGAGGGGCCGCCATTCCGAATAATGGAAAGTCTATCTTCGGAGTACCGACATGTCGGAATGGCGCCATGTAACCGCAATACTCACCTGTGAGGTACATGGTACAAAGCCTCTGGTTTACCAGATGGGCATTGGGACTGGCGAACAGGACGAATAGTGTGAGTGTTCCACAACTGCTTGTATTCGTCCAGTTCTTTCTGCAGGACACCCAAGAAGCAGTATCGCACCAAACTTGTGTGTCCATAGCTGCCATTGAAGAGATGCCTCTCCCTCAAGTCACCGAACAGATCCATCCAAAATTGACTCCTATAGAGTACACACATTTTACTATAATGTACCTTGGCCCTGAAAAAGACTCAGCAATTGTTAACATGTGGCATTTAAAGGTGTATTGCAATTTTAACAAGCTTTGAGAAGTGTTTGTTATGTAGAAGCAGCTTTGTAGTGGGCACAAGTAGTCTCAAGCTGACACTAAATAAATACAACCGATAAGGCACCAAGTAAAATGAGTATTGCCTAGATCAGTATAATCACACAGTAAATACAAAAATGTGGGGTCAAGTAGATAGAGCATAAATCAATGAAGAATTAACAATATGAGACAAAAACCTTTGTTTCCGAAAGTAGGACCACCAGCTTTCAATGCGTTGGTTGGATGTAGAGGTGCCATACATGTGGCTTTTGGCTCCTGCAAATTCATCTGCATGCTCTGATCTCAAAGAACAGTGAAGTGCTGCCATCAGTCCATTTTCTGTGCCGCAGTCTGTGCGGAGGCGCACTGGAAAAACTCCAAACTCAGCTACACACTGCATGTAATTTTGCGCAATGATCCCAGGATCATTGTTGGACTTTCCACATTTGAGCCACATAATTTTTCTGGAGAAGCCATCAACACAGCCGCTAATTGCAATTCCAAAAGGTTTCAATTTGTCATACCCATCCACATGCCAGACTTCGTTGGGTCCCATTGAGTGATATGCTCTTCGGACTAATCTGCGTCTAGAGCGATTCTCTATTCCGGACGGATCCAGTTCTCCCATTAGGCGCATCACATCATATCTTCTGACTATAAGAGAGTACTTCTGTTTCAGAGTCTGCCAGATCGTTCGGTAACCTAAGAGCTGGCCCGATCCCTTCAGTTCCTCAGAAATAGCTGCCCGCACAGTAGCAATTGGAGCGTAGTTAGTCCTCCTGGTCAGGGCTGCATCACGTAGTCTTCTTTTTAAAGTGCTAAGACTCAAGGAAATGTTGTGCTTGGTTGCCAGTAAGTCCATTATTATTTCATAACTGTGGCCCTCTATGAAATACTTAAGGATAAGTTCATCCTCCATTGTAGCTTCAGGACCTGAGGGGAAGGAATGAGGACACTATATTTGAGACTAGAAGATGCACTGCATTCATATACTTTGTTTTCCATTTTTACTGAATGGTGAATAAACAGTTTTTTTTTTAACACACATGGAGTGTTAAAGGGGAACTTCGGTATTTTGGACATTTAGGTCATTTTTTAGTATGTCTAAGATGTACCTGAAGCACATAGACCATCATTTTAACAATCGTTCCAGTATTGAGCTAGATAGGTTTTATCCTCCGACTGAATTCTCTTTACAATGGAAGTGGACGGGGCATATCTTCCGGGGAATATCACGCGAAGACGTGCAGGTCTTCCGAGACGAAAAACTCGTGGTTTAATTGTACTTGGCCTCAATATGTTGTCCTGTGAAAAGTGGGCTATTTACAGACCGAATATTGAAACTACCGTTAAATTTAAAAGAAACTATTTCACAGCGGGAAGTTACTGTATGCCTCCGCGCTTCGAGCTAATAAAACGACTCTCCAAATAGATGACGATGGGCAAGTAGTCCCGGCTGTTTGCAAATCCATTTGAAGTCGTTTTCTTCGCACGAAGCGCGGAGGCATATAGTAACTTCCCGCTGTGAAATAGTTCCTTTTAAATTTAACGGTAGTTTCAATATTCGGTCTGTAAATAGCCCACTTTTCACAGGACAACATATTGAGGCCAAGTACAATTAAACCACAAGTTTTTCGTCTCGGAAGACCTGCACGTCTTCGCGTGATATGCCTCGGAAGATATGCCCCGTTCACTTCCATTGTAAAGAGAATTCGGTCGGAGGATAAAACCTATCTAGCTCAATACTGGAACGATTGTTAAAATGATGGTCTATGTGCTTCAGGTACATCTTAGACATACTAAAAAATTACCTAAATGTCCAAAATACCGAAGTTCCCCTTTAAACTCATTAATAATTTATATTCCTCAAATAGCACAGAAATCCATCATCTTTAAGAGAATTACCAACTATCAGAACAAAATATACCTTCATCTTGATGACTCCATAAAAACTGAACATTTCTGCCACATGAGCCACAATATGACAGAACGGGTTGAAGGTTCTCTCTGCAAAATGGACAAAACATACCCTGGTAAAAGACAAAAGGAAGCAAAGTTTTAGGATACAAACTATGGCACTGATTCTCAAACAGTGGGTTGGGTTGCCCCCCCCAGGGACACCAATAATTTAAGGGGGTCACCAGGTGATTTTCTGAACGGCATGCAGCCACAAAGCAAAATTAGTAAACAAGCTGATAGGGTAAATTGGCTGCACCTACATAGGTGGAGCAAGAAGGGTGTGGCATTGGGGCTGTAGCTACTCTTCTCGCAATACTTTTATGCAATCGCCTTTTGCAGCTTAAGACATTTGTACTGGTGCATACACAGACCCATATAGTATTCTTGCACCATACTCCTTATTGTACATACTACATACAATATACCATAAGACTATACTTTTTCCACCTTAGCTTCTGGTGTCCCTCTTATCCCTGCTGGAAAAAAACGCTAAAAACCAGCTTATGCTGGTAAGTAAGCTGGTTTAAACTGGTTGACCAGCTTGTTTGACAATTTTGACCAATTTGTAATTAAAAAAAAAAAAAATCACATTCCACACACACACACACACACCGCGCGCGCACGCACACACACACACATAGTGAACAGTCACACAATTTGCTATTCTAGATTACAGGTGGTGACCTAACGTTAGCTAACGTTAAAGACCCCCCTCCGGTGATATTTTTTTTCTTTGAAAATTTGTCTATAGGCTATAACTGTATGTGTCATGTTTTAAAAAAAAACTATTATTCCAAAATAAAGTGTAGAAATACTGCTTTGGAAAAGTCCACAGGATCCCATGGACTCAGAAACGCTGTTGTGTTAATATCAATGAGCCATTCACCCGGACACCAAGTGAACCCGGAAGTGAGTGCTCACAGCCGAATGGAATGAACTTTTTATCGTGCATAACCTTGGAAATACTCGGTTTAAAAGTTTATCCATGCGCAGAACATGTTCTTATGGGTCCGTAGCGTAGACACCAGCTAGTATGTTATTTGTAGTTTTCACCGGTGAGAACGAACAAAATACGTTCCGTTTTTTTTTTAAAGCTAACGGCCCATTCAATTTGACTGGGCATGCTAACGCCCCATCCACTTTCAATAGGGCATGCTAATGCCTCATTCACTTTAAATGGGTTTGCAAACGGCTTACGAAACTCGCTTTAAAAACGTTCGCACCGGTGACAACTTCAAATAACATTAGTTGCTAGTGTCTACGGACCCCTAAGAACATGTTCTGCGTATGGAGAAACTTTAAAACCAACGGGAAAACTTGATTTGATTGACGCGATTTTGTGAGCCCTGGGTTTGGAAACGAAGCCCAGTTCACCTAGCTGATATGCTATTATTCGTAGCATGATTGGTAGGAACACACCACCCACCCATTGACCGGATTGGTTCCGTTAGGCTGTCTGAATCTGCCCGCTTGAGCTTCTCCTTTGCACCCAGCAGTTTCAAACATTATTTTCTTGGCAATGGCATTGACAGCGTATTTCGCACTCGCACTATGACTTGTATCATAGCATAAATACTAACGTTACCTGGACAAGTTAAACAGATTAAAAAGTTGATTTTCACCGGAGGGGGGTCTTTAACTAATTAGCTTGCTCTCGCGGTAACGAGCATTTCAATTCACTGGTATAATTCTGTATAAGCACACACGTTCGCATTACCCTTCACATTGAACCCCTCACCCTTTTACACATGTCCATCAGAAATATCACTTTTGTACATTTACACATCATGCTCACCTGTTATCACAGAAACACCCTCGCATCAGTAAACTGGCTGTACTATGCTAGCTAGCTCTCGACTCGTAGCATCGTCCTACTGACTGGCGCACATTCTTTCACAAAGACCCACGAGCTGGCCCACTAGTGCCTGTCAGATTATTACTCAACTCTATTATCGGAAGTAGCTACATCTGCATTACAGAGTATGTGTGAGTGGACATCATATTACAAGATATATGTAAAAGAGCAAACTGTAAAATAACAAAACAACATAATCAAAAATAAAGGGGGTCCAATCTTATGCTTATCGTTAACATGAGTCCCACACCACACACATCCTACCTGGTAGACTAATGTTACACAAATTCGAGCTCCCTATCTGCCAACGTTACTCCTTTGCACTTGGTTCAATGATGGATTGATAGGTCGGTGACTACTTTCAGGTGTCCCGTCTTATTCTCAAGAATGACCTAACTGTTAACGTTACATGTCCCGTATTTTTTAGTGCCTGGTTATTCTGAATGCCGTGTGATGGGCACAATAGAGTGAATTCCGCGTTTTAGAATAGCCTACGTATACAGCCTGCTACAGGAATTTCCTCTGCTCGTACGCAATTGCATTCCCAGTAACGTTAGCGGAATAAAAACAAAAATCATTAGGCTACATTCTCTTCGCCCGGCGAAACTTCTCATTTTCAGTGTGAAATATGATCACATTAGCCAAGCCCTTGCTCGAACGTGTTTATAAATACACATAATTTGCATGTAACAATATCTACTTACGTTACAGCTTAGGTTAACGAACGTAAATTAATCTGATTTACTAACTTAAAGTTATCTAAATGATCTAGCTAGCTAGCTAATGCTAACGTTACTGCATAGCAGCTGGCATCATAACGGCCTAGCTAACGTTAGCCAACATAAAAATATAAAGAACAATATTGCTCATTTGTGACAATCATATAGCGATAGTAATCATAGTTACCTAGCGAACAACGTTTCACGTACCTACCCTGGGTAAACAAAGGGTTAGCGCTAAATAAAATAATAAATAAACTTACTTCTCAAACTGGCAGGCTCTGTCCTCGTCCACGTGTGTAGGCAATTGTCCGCTTAGTCGGCCCCGCCCCTTTCATTGTCAACATCCGTTTTGGGCCACTTCAGTTTTGTTGTGGGTCACTTCCGTTTTGTTGTGGGTCACTTCCGTTTTGTTGTGGGTCACTTCCGTTGTGTTGTGGCTTTTGCCGTTTTGTTGTGGCTTTTGCCGTTTTGTTGTGGCTTTTGCATTTGTGTTGTGGCTTTTGCATTTGTGTTGTGGCTTTTGCCGTTTTGTTGTGGCTTTTGCCGTTTTGTTGTGGCTTTTGCATTCGTGTTGTGGCTTTTGCATTTGTGTTGTGGCTTTTGCCGTTTTGTTGTGGCTTTTGCCGTGTTGTTGTGGATTTTGCGTTCGTGTGACACCTATGGGCCACCGTAGTAAATTACGCTGGTACAGTATGGAACACATGACTGGCGAAATGGCTGTACGTCATCAAGGGTCTAAGGTATCAAACGAGCCCCAAACCATCACTCTGCGGCCAGATATGGAGTAGATGTGGATGGATCCCTTTAAGGGTTGTTTCTCCTGACTTTTTTCCCCCATAGAGTTCTATAGGAAAATGAGTCAGGAGAAATAACCCTTGCAGTGATCCATCCACATCTACTCCATATCTGGCAACAGAATGATGGTTTGGGGCTCGTTCGATAGCTCAGATCCTTGATGACTTACAGCCATTTAGCCAGCCATGTGTTCTCCCTAAAATACACAAGCCACCAGAATCCTGGAGCATGAGTATGAGTTCCGGCAGGGAGGCCTATTATTTCAGACTGCAACAGCAAATTCTATAGGATAGCTGAATACTTAGATTTTTTTCTCAGTCCACTACAAAACACAAAAGCTACATCAAAGACACATATGATTTCATAAACAAAATAAAAACCACCAAAATACCTGAAGAAACCATCCTGTTCACCATTGACATAGATAGTCTATACACCAACATAAACACAGCAGCGGGATTAACAGCGGTAAAAACATGGATGGAAAAGTACCCGGACAATAATCGACCGGATACGATCCTCCTGCAATTACTGGAGATAAGCCTCACCAAGAATTACTTTGAATTCAATAAAGCATTTTTCTTACAGACCAGCGGCACAGCTATGGGCAAAAAATTTGCACCGGCTTATGCCAACATTTACATGGCGCATTGGGAGGAGACAGTTTTTCAAAAATGTCCCAAGCTCCCCACTAATTATTTTACATATTTAGATGACATTTGGGGAACATGGACACATAGCTCAGAAGATTTCAAAAACTTCATAGGGATCCTCAACATGCACCACACATCTATCGCAATTAAACACACCACACACAATGAACATATAGATTTTTTGGACACTACCACATACAAGGGGCCCTCATTTCCCCAAACACACACATTAGACACTAAAGTCCTTTTTAAAGACACAGACACACATGCACTCTTATACAAGGACAACCTTCCTGGCTACAAAACAACAGGACACTAGAAAAATCATTCCGCTTATCACCACCTACTCGACATTCAGCCAAATTGCGAACAGAAAAATTAAACGGAACCTGGCCAGGATTCTGCAAGACACAGACCTGCTCCAAGAATACAAAATAATCTTGGCCTACAAAAGAAACGAAAACCTTAAAAATCATCTGGTAAGCAGTAAACTACCGGAAATCAACATTTTACCCACACAAGGCCCGATATTGTACAAACAGGCCACTACAGTGAAAAACAACACTACAAACACAACATACCTTATTAAACAAACACTAACAGCTAACACTTATACAGTCAAGCCGGAAAGTCTGCCCACCCCTTTCACCTTCTCCACGTTTTATTACATTACAGACATATTCTACAATAGATTGAGTTAATTTTTTTGTCACAAAATTCTACACAAAATAGCCCATAATGACAAAGTGAAAACATGTTTTTAGAAATTTTTGCAAATGTAATAAAAATCGAAAACTGAAATCTCTCATTTACATAAGTATTCATACCCTTTGCTTTAACATATTTTTAAAGTATCATATTTAATATTAGGTCGCATATCCTTTGCATGCTGTTACTTCCTGAAGTCTGTGACCAATCAACATCAAAAGACTCGATATCTTATTTTCAGGTACTGTTACAAGCGACACTATAACCTCTCATTTGAACTGATCTCGATGAGAATTGGGGGGTGAGACTAGATTCAGCTGTAAATTACGCTGGTACAGTATGGAACACATGACTGGCGAAATGGTTGTACATCATCAAGGGTCTAAGGCAGGGATGTCAAACTCATTCCATCGAGAGCCGAGTGTATGCAGGTTTTTGTTCCAACTGTGCCCTACACCAGCTGATTTCACTAATTAGCTCAGCTCTTCAACCAAGAGGTGAACTAATTAATGGAATCAGCTGGTGTAGAGCATGGTTAGAACAAAAACTTGTATACACTCGGCTCTCGATGGAACGAGTTTTATGCCGCTGGTCTAAGGTATCAAACGAGCCCCAAACAAATATGGAGTAGATGTGGATGGATCTCTTTAAGGGTTGTTTCTCCTGACTTTTTTCTCCATAGAGTTCTATAGGAAAATGAGTCAGGAGAAATAACCCTTGCAGTGATCCATCCACATCTACTCCATATCTGGCAACAGAGTGATGGTTTGGGGCTCGTTCGATAGCTCAGACCCTTGATGACTTACAGCCATTTAGCCAGCCATGTGTTCCATACTGTACCAGTGTAATTTACAGCTGAATCTAGTCTCACCCTCCAATTTCCATAGAGATTCATTCAAGTGCAGAGAGCTTATAGTATCGCTTGTAACAGTACCTGGAAATAAGATATTGAGAGTTTTTTTTATTTTGATGGGTCACAGACTTCAGGAAGTAACAGCATGCAAAAGATATGCGACCAAATATTAAATATGATACTTTAAAAATATGTTAAAGCAAAGGGTATGAATACTTATGTAAATGAGAGATTTCAGTTTTCGATTTTTAATACATTTGCAAAAATTTCTAAAAACATGTTTTCACTTTGTCATTATGGGCTATTTTGTGTAGAATTTTGAGACAAAAAATGAACTCAATCTATTAGAATATGTCTGTCATGTAATAAAATGTGGAGAAGGTGAAAGGGGTGGGCAGACTTTCCGGCTTGACTGTAACTGCATATATGTCATAAAACGCACACACTGTGACATAAAATATGTAAGAGAAACAGAAAATACAATTAAGACCAGATTGGCACAATACATATATAACATAAAAAATCATTAAAAAACAGACACGCACATAGTGGCTTATTTCCTACACCATGGACTTGAAGCAGTAGAAATATCAGGCCTGCATTCTAACATTAACTGGACACAGGAGGACAGACGTAGGACAGAAAGACATTGGATTAGAAAACTCAACACCATATTCCCAGGAAGATTAAACAAACGCTGGTAAAAACCTCAACACAAGAGGGACCAAATTCTTCTTACTTAAAGGCTGCAGTACACTGAATGGCCAGTGAAACTTTTCTTTCCCAAGGGGCCCTCATAAGGGGTAACTTGGGAAATAATTTTTTTTTCTAAACCTGGGAGAGCTGGGCTGCATTCCAATCCCATATTTTTACTGCTTGCATCTTTTCCTAGGTCCTTTCCTCGCTCATTAGCTCCACCCAGTGGAGGCCATAAGGAAAGGATCCAAGGATCACATACGAGGACGCAGCAGCGAGGCAACATGAATTAAGCAAATGGAACGTCCTTGCTCAGTCAAGCGTCAGCTGAAGCGACGTCAATTACTAATGACGTGTGCACAGCTGTATCACCTGTCAAAAAAAGAAGGCTAACGGATTGTTCTGTAGCCTATCGTATTTTTATCTCTGAGCTTTTTTTTGCATGCAAAATGGTATAAGCTATTGTTTTATTTGACGCTATATTGCACTGTGAAGTTATCACAATTCTTTTCAATGATTTTCTCCCGTGGAATTTGACAGATGTGAAAATGACATGGGAAATAGGGATATTGTCTCTCAATTACAGGTGTTTGTGTTTGACGTACAGTGTCCCATTAACACATCCACAACAACCGGCTATTTATTACTGTGTGAATAAAGATCACACGAAGAATAATTAAAATTGTAAGTAGGCTACGCCTATATTCCACGCGCTCAATGGCCAGTCCCAGCAATTCATCAATGGACTTGAACACACGTTTGTTCGTTAAAATCGGAGCACATTACAAATGACACTTGAGTCATTTGGCTTCATATCATGCAGTCCCATCAAATCAGCTGCGGTATCCAATGATTAAAGAGCTTCCAGTCAATAACCCAGCTGATGCCGTTTCATTAATTCATCAAGCATGTATGATCCGATGGTATTTAAGCGACAGATACTGATTTCAAAACTTAGATCGCGCACTTACAGGCTATTATATAACAAAAACAAAATGAACGTGTTCGCAATGAACCTAGCGTTAGGACTGAACGCTTGGCACCGGCTTCAACAAGAACAGTGGCGTTGCCAGTTGAGGAGATCGCGACTGCGTCGCGCCATCCTGTTCCTAACTGAGGTAAGAATCACGTATTCTCAACAGTAGTCATAAAACAGTGCTCCTGAGCAAACATGGACATTGATAAGTATTTAACAGTGGGTGGAGTACAATTCACCTGGATAAATACGGGCTACAGCAAAGTTATGTCATGCACGTATAGTAATTACATGTTCTATAATACCACACATTTACCTGCATGTAGGACTACAAACTGTACATTTGGCTACTGTGGTTTGGTGTTAATCAATCAATCAACTTGTGTGAACTGTAGGCTGCATGTACACACTTCATGTATTTCATTTTCTTTTTCTTTAGGTCGACGATTCATCAGCTGGGCATTATGCCCAATTAAATGCCACTGTGCCAGTGCTCCAGCTGTATTTTGATGGGGACCAGGACCTCATAGCAGACTACCGTCTGAGCCGCGGCTCTATGGAAGCATTAATAATGCTACTGCCGCGTGAGGGGAGACATGGCTGGGCACACCACATTAGGGTCCTGGCAACCGTGTACTGGCTGGCACACGGTTTGTCTTACAGTGTGGTGTGCCGGGCCTTCCAGATGCCCAAGACCACCGTGTGGCGACTGGTCCACAGTGGAGTGAAGCAGATTGCTGCCCTTCGCCAGGAGGTCATTCGGCTGCCCACTGCTGGAGAACTACGGGAGGTTGGCCAAGCATTTTCGCAGCTGGCCAACAGCCCGGTGTTCTCCAATTGTGTGGGTGCCATCGACGGCTGCCATGTCCGCATCAAGACCCCCTCTGGACCCAGCAGCCAGGATTACCTCAATAGGAAGCTCTTCCCATCCATACAGATGCAGGCAGTATGTGATGGGAAGGGGAGGTTTCTTAACACCTTTGTGGGGTATCCTGGCTCTGTCCATGACACCAGAGTCTTGAAAAACAGCAGGATCTACAAAGAGGCTCTGTATCCTCCTCCAGGTAGGGCTATATATTGTCCCACATTCTCATAGACATATTGTGCTTTCCAGTTGTCCTGTAATTGTGAGAAGTTACTTAATGAAAGCTGACTGCATGACGTGAAATTATGAACTTATTTTAATCGAAGATACTTATAGAATTTTGGTCTCCCAGAACCACAGGCTATATCCATTACATTCAGTGTGAAGATGAATGTGACTTGAAAACACTCGAAAATGACCCAACACATCGATTGTGATGTACTGCTGTGATTATTGCACTAATAATTTTGTCCATATTGTCCGACCCTACCTCCAGGGTACTTCATTGTGGGGGATGGTGGCTACCCCTGCATGGACCATCCTGTGGCCATCATCACGCCATATCGGGAGCCACTGCAAGGGAGGGTACAGAGCCGCTTCAATCAGCACCATGCCAAGGCTCGTTCCATAATTGAGCGAGCTTTTGGCATGTTGAAGACGCGTTGGAGGTGCCTGCTGTTCAAGGCTCTGGAGGTGGACCACACCTTTGTACCCACGGTCATCACCGCATGTGTTGTGCTCCACAACATCTGCCTGACGAAGGGGGACATCCTTGAGGCCGTTGAGGGTTTTACTGACATCGGTGTGGCTCCACCACGTCCACTGAGGGGGGAACAAAGCGGACATGGCCGACGAGACCGACTGGCGGGGCAACTGTCTGCTCCAAATGTGCGTCCAGTCGCACTCAACGAACATGATTATATGTAATTTGTCAATTGTTAACAATATTATTTATACAGGAGAGCTTTTTGTTAGTGTGTTCGTTTTTTATGTTTGTATATTATCCCTTGCAGCCCCTCTCTCTGTCCATAGTGCTCATCCACATGTTTTATTTGTTATGTTAATGTGAATAAAATGACTTCTCGATACTAACATATCCGTTTCATACATCTTTTCTGTGCCACATTTCCATTATAACCTTTATTTATTTAAAAACACACTAAGCATACCACTTTGACACCAATGTATGTCAACCACCTGTTGGGGAAGTGAGGATTCTGTAAAATGTCTCTTTTCCAACAGTCAGTGCCCTTGTTAAAATGTTCAGAGCTCTGAATACTGAACACAGGCTATATTGCGTGGTAGAACCCCTCACTTATCCTGCAGTAAAAATATATTTCACATCATTTCATAATTATTAGAAATGACAATCCTCAAATCAATCACGTAATTCATCCATAGGTCAGTCGGACAGTAACCTGGTGGAAGCAACAAATCAAGAAGTGTAATTAAGAGTACATAATTACAGTAAAAGATAAACTGTAAATTTATATAATGACTGCAAATCATACATTCATTAATGAATGTAGGCTGACTACTTTGAATTTACAAAAAGGAAGACATTCATTTGAAGTTACCAGTAAAGATACCGATAAGCCAGAAATAGCCCAACTATTACCCTCCTGAAGCGTACACGATCAGCAAAGTAGTAGTTTTTGTTAGTATTTGTGTCTTTCTTTTCTCCCATATTGTTCTGTGCTGCAGAAGGGGTCACTCAGATGACAACTATATCTTAAAAGGTAAAAACACAAGTAACAAATTGACAAACACTTATGTGAACTATTTACATTTTATTCAACATTTTATCGAAAATGTCCAAAAGTTTTTTGGAGCTTTCTTGGGTTGCCCGGAACCGCTCCTCCTCTCTGGCAGCCTCTTCCCTGAGGAACTGAAGAACGGCTCCCTCACTGGTCCTTCTCCTTTTGGGGGGTGGGGGACAGGCAGAGGTGGATGGCCCATCATCATCCTCCAGTGGGAGGCTACTTGAGCCAGGCTGTGCATCCTCTTCCTCCACACACGCCCGGCTACAAGTGACCACCCCAAATCCAGGAAGAGATGAGCCAGTGCCAATTGAGGCCTCATCAGCCACATGTGCCGGGTTTTCAGCAACACATGAGTCCATCAGGACAGGAGGATCAATAGATGGCCTCCCCCCGATGGCCTCATGCATTGCAGTAAACCACGGCCATGTGGCTGCTGTGGCCTCGCCCCTGTCTGTCCCCGTCCCTGTAGCAGGGCATCTGAGGGCCTACAAGGAAAGATGTAAGGGTGAAGGTGAGCCGTGAGCCAATTGCTCAGGCAGAATAGTGTTTCACGATGTAAGATAAACTAAAATTTGCTAAAGACCAACATCAGAAATTGAACCTTCACCATATATTTTCCCTTGAGGTTGTCCCATTTTTTGGATATTTGGGCAGGGCTCACCTGGCCCTGTAGGCCCATCTGCTGAAGAATTTCACTGATGAAAACAACACATGTTACCATACCATACCCAAGTGCCCTACAACAATTACTGCCATGCCATAACATGTTTATGTGTTATCCATTTACAGGGGCAGGCATGCCTCTTGCCATCACACTTACATTAGGGATATCAGAAGTTGTCATTTGCATACAATTAACTACTTCAACACAAGACATGAATCATGGTGCTGAGGAGTGATTCCGTCAACATTAATCTATGACATGTAGGAACACCAATATGGACAGTGACATGGTCCTGCAAGAACATAAAAAATGGCTTATTGCCAATGTTTCTGTGTAACATATTTTTGTTCTATGTGACATCACACATTATAGAATGTCACTAATGACTCACCCCCAAGCTTTCTTTGCGACATGCCTCTTCCCCGTGAACAGTTTCTCATTCTCACACCTCAGCCGAATGAGGCTGAGGGTGCTCTCATCTGTCCCTGTAAATGACACAACAGACCTGCAAGTAAAAACCAGCTAGTAATGTCTGTGTATAGCCCTAAATCACAACGGCATGTGTCAAGGGGCTTCACAAGCCCATAATTCAGACATGACATATGTAAGTAGGCTACATGATGCAAAATAGTAGCCTATCCTAATAAGCTAGCCTAATGTGCATTTCATCAGTCAAAGACAGCAAATGCTATAACATAGACTGAAATTACATTATTTCTGTCATACAAGAGTGAGGAAAAATATATTTTAAACGCAAAACAGCTGCGTGTTCATGTTTCAGTTGTTACACTGGAAATCGAGCAGCGACTGTCGAGCCTATTTCAGTTAGCCTACTTGCCGGGATGCATTCAACAGTGTGAACATAGGCTAAACGTAACATAGCCTATTGAATAGCGTACAATATAAAATTGTATACAGTTTTGAAAGGACATGGGTTAATTGAAGCTTGCGTTTCCTATGCAGTAACGTTAGCTAACAAACTATATGGGACAGAAACATGTCCTAAATGTTACGCTTACACGCTGAACTACAATATTTGTTGTCTCTTTTTTCATGAATAAACTTGCCTTTCGTTTGTCCGAAAGAACGAGTGACATTATAAATGAAAGCGCTTTATAAATTAAATTGAAAGGAACGATAAGCACATACATTTGTGTACGCGAGGTCCCGCCATGTTTTCAACTGAGGCAGATGTGATTGTGGATCAAACACGTCACGCGTTCTGAGTAAAGACTTCCGCAAAGGCTGCACTCGTGTTTCCTCACTGAAGAATTCTTCGGGAGCCTACTCTTTCCCCACTCCTCGCTCCTCGGTGGAGCATTTAGCGGTTTGGGATGTCCTTAAAGATGGCGGACCTCGATCGATTTCCGGGTCAGACGAGGACCAAGTAGATAGGACGGCTAAAAAATGCGATTGGAATGCAGCCCTGGACTCACGGTTAGGAGCTTGAGGAGTCGCGCCCTGAAGAGGAGTCGCGCCCTGAAGAGGATGTGGCGCCCTCTATCCTGCTACCGGAGAAGGGGTTGTAGTGGTGATTCTTTAGAGGTTGCTACACGGGGGGAATTGAATCGTATAGGGTCCAATTGGCTACCAAAAAGGGGAAAATTGAAAAAATAATATGAACATAAGCTTTGGATCCACTCCATACACCCTATGCAAGTCTACGCAAGAAATACATCCTCTGCTGAAGCCGAGAGCACAAACATGGGCCTTCCAGGAGAGTGTATTGCAGCCAGCGGCGGCTGTTGAGCTGAAAATTGAGGAGGCAGAAAACTTCCCTTTGAAATGATTATTGGTCTCAATCATTTTACTTGATTAATAAGAGTGCCAACGATCTCAATAATCCATTTGCACGTGAAGACACAGCTTCATTCTTCACATCATGTTAGGGAGATTAAACGGAAAAGTAGGCTAAACTTAACAAAAAAGGCACAACCTGAAATAAAAATGATCAAACAAAAGCTGAGCTTTAAGATCATTTAATTCCCATGAATATCCTCAGAATTTGAGTGCAGAAAATGAAGAGCACATGTAGCACAATTTTGCGATGCAAATTAAAAAAATTAATTACTTGCCTAATAGCCTAATTGAGGAGAACTGGCTACATTGGATGGCAATGAGTAATTTGTGAATTAAACGCTGTAGCCTATTGTTAATTAAGTAAAATGATACGCCACTGGTGTATTCTCTATATAAACACCAAGGTATTTGTAAGAGAAAACCTGATTAATAAGAACACTGTGGGTGACCACAGGCCGATGATCGCTCACTGACCTGAGGTCAAATACCATTTCCTCAGTCTTCTTAAAATTTAAGATGAGGTGGTTGGCATCACATCACTGCACAAAGCTCTCCATTTCAGAGGCTGGAGAGACAGAGGAGGCTGTGCTGCAGGCTGGAGAGACAGAGGAGGCTGTGCTGCAGTGGTACAACCATGTCCTTGTTGAATTTGCTCCTTGATGCGCATTTGTTTTCAAAATGACCACCTGTCACCTCTCAGACTGGACCATCACCCAGGAAAGGATAATCCAGTTTTCACTCATGACCGCGTATGAGGATCTTTCTGGTGACCTTCCGGGTGTGGTCAGATCTGAAGACCTGGCCAAAGGTGCCCTGGAGGAGGAGATTAATATCTCTGGAATTGGTGGAGCAGGCGGTCGGTTAGGTAGAACACCGATATCGACACACCAGACCACCCGTCTGCATCGCTGTGCCTTCTGAAGGTAGCGGCTTCAGTATCCCCCCTAATGAATCCACTGATGGTACGATGTCCAAACACTCCAGCCTCGCCATCTCTCACATTTTACACACTGTGTAACTTTATCAAGTTTTAAGACTTAGATGAAGATGTGATCACATTTTAGATCGAATTTATGCAGATATACAGAAAATTCTAAAGGGTTCACAAACTTTCTAGCACCACTGTATTTACCATGTCAGGAAGCGGCCAGCACATTTGCAGAATTAGCGCCTGGATTGGACACCGTCGACGTGAGACGGCTCAGCACTGAGGGAAAAAGCCAGCGTCACTCGCACCTCTCCATACTATTTCTATCCCTTATTATAAATGCTATATTTCAGAGATAAAAAGTGAATTCACAATTTCTTTTAAATATGTTTGACACAGAAAGATTATCTCCTTTAATGCCGGAGCGTTCTAACTTCGCAATAATAATTGTGATTGGTTTGGCGTTTAATATCTCTGATTTTCTTTTTGATAAATGTTTGTTTGAGGTGACAAATATGCTACAATTGCATACAATTGGTTCATGAACTTAGTGGGCGGGGATTTATTTATAGACCGCTAGATAAAACCGCACGTCAACCGTGTAAATTTCCATTTGCTCCACCGTGGGTGGAGCTAACCACATCGGACAGAAAACCCCCTGAGGTAAGAAGCATTTAAGATAATAATTAACCATAAATATTACTATTTTGAATTGAGTTTTTGTATCGGAGACTTTCTCAGATTGTCAATGGAAACTAATCTCGCCACTTTTTCACAACTCCTGCCTTTAAAAACACATTTTTAAAGAAAGCAAAGGCACAGGTAGAGTCACCGTGTGCCCCGTTTGGAAATGTCACTTGCTAACCATCAAACTCGGTTACTGTATTTATGCTAGTTTGTTGTTTGCATTTTAAAATGGACTCGATAGACCGTCTGTGCCGCTTCCGTATTGATTCCGCCTGTGATCCAAACTCGCCACGTAATTAATTAAACGAAAATACGCCGTTTTACACCACAGAAAGAAAATTACGAAATAACTAGACTAAATATATTTCATTTGAACCATTACTTGTTCAAAATGTCCAGTTTTATACTTATATTTCAATATTTTTATGTGGAACTATTATGATTGGGGGAGGGGGGTAGACCTACTTGGAGGGAGGTACCTGTCATCTTTTGATGAACCACCAGTGTGATTCTTACCATCTGGGTCAATCCTGTTAACCGGTGCCTTTTAATGTCCCCAGGAAATCCTACTTCATATTTGATGTAAAATGTTTATTCTAAAAGGCTTAAATTATAGGTTTAGGTCTTCCTTATCATATAAATAACAAAAAAAGGGTCTTAAAGATATTATTTTGTACTTTACACTTTGTATGTGGTACACATGTTCGATTTTGCCATGTCCCCAGCACAAATGAGCAACTCTTACAAGAAATATTAGTCATTAAATAATAAAATACTCAAATTATTTGCTCTATATGTTATAGACCAAGTTCAAATCTTTCTAGTCATACATATTTTTCATGGAAAATAAAATAAATAATAATTTTTGTGATTTATTGTGTGTCCCCGAAATAATTTTCCACCCTGTTAGTTTGTAGTTTTTCTCCTTTAAGAAAATAGCCTACACCCATTATATAATGTTCAGGCAATGACATAATTTCCTTTGGAGGGAATTCAACTGAGCCAACTGAAGTAAGTATGAACTGTCAGTTTTATCTTTTTTTCCAAGTTTTATAATGTCAACCTGCTTGTCACAACCTTAAAGTTCCACCCTGTTAGGCTACCTTATTAAAAAAATGAATTACATTTTATAATTTAAAAACTAGTTTTATATAAGAAGTAAAATGCTGTTCACATGTAGGGTCTCATGCTAGCTAGATCCTGATCACTCGCAGAGCTAGGGCTAACATAGTAAAAACCTAACAGGGTGGAAATGTTGATAGAAAATGTAGTAAATAAATTATTTATATTAAGATACATATAATATGTGTGATGTATTTGCATCTGGACACTGGACACCCCCATGAGTTGTTGATTTTATGTTTATTGTTGGTGTTAATTCCACCCTGTTATGTTACATTCCACGCTTTTATGCTCCATTCCACCCTGTTTGCTGAACAAAAACAATGAACACATTAAAACAAATTGTTTAGTAATTATTTTTAGACAATAAACAAATATAATGCAATAAGGGACACATAATGCACAAGAAAATGTAAATATTGTAATGCATTGCATTTTTAACACTTTGATTGTTATTCATATGTCCGAAGAGGGTGGAATACTGTCACGGTCCATATCTGAACAAACTGCCCATAATTATACGAATTTAAGTGCCTGAGCTTGGCCAATATGTTTTCCAGACAGTTAAACATATCCCTTTTCTGATTAAATGTTAAAAACATGAAAAATCTAAAATATTTTACCAGGTCCAAAAGGCACCGGGTAACAGGATTGACCCATCTAGTAGCAATCAGGACCACTATAATTTAGATGCAACACTAAATACGAATATATTAAATGTTGAACCTCTAACTTTATGATAATGAGCAACGTAGTCTTCATTAGACAGCAATGCTACATGGGCCAAGTAAGAATGTAAATTCATGATGTGATGGCAAAAGAGATACAGAAGGCATGTGTCAATCCATGAGCACATGCTAATATTATTTATTTAATTGAGCTAAAAAAAAGTAATTCTATTCTATAACTTCTCCCCTTTTCTCTCCTCCCACGGTGGCTGTCCCCAGGGCTATCCCTGGCCCAAACTTAATGCAAATATCCATGCAACAGCATCATCTTGATTGATAAAATGATAAATTAATTTGGGGAAGAGAGGGGAAGTTTGTTTAGCCACAACACAATAAGAACAATTAGACTACAACAACATATAGCCTAGACTGGACTATTTCCCCTTACGTCTGATAAATTAGCGGTCAGCTTTCATCCTAGTTCTGACCAAGGCAAACGATCCAGCCAGTGACAGCGTAGCCCACGGAAACTGGCCAACTGTGACCACAGCATGATCTAACTGGCTAAAATAGCTGGAGTTGACAACTAACTCACGTTAGGCTATAGCTAAAAATCTGGGGAGCTCATCACCCATACAAAACCAAACTATAGTAAAAATATAGTATAACTACAGCATATGCTATAGGATTAAATTAGCTACTATCGTATTACTGTAGCTACATGTTCTAATGTTGGTCTAATAAATTGGGAGTGTTGTGCAGCAAAACAATCCAGCGAATTTCTCCGCGTTGTAGCGGACGGTAGGGCAACCCACAGCAGCTAGTGCGTCTCTGTAGGCTACCAGCAGCAGGCCGAGCAGAAGAGGCCGAGCGCCATTCTCACGAATCCCTGTATCCCCGCTAATGCCCCTATAATCGCAAGACTTACGGTAAAATGACGTTGCCTGCATTCCCGTCCACTTACATATGGTAAAATTATGCACGCAAACATAAAAAATACAGACTAGGCTAACGCCACAATCAAAGCCGTGTTACACGAATCAAACGCATGCAGTTTACATCTTGTCTACAGCTAAATTAAGCTAGCTAATGTTAGTTAAGATAGCTAATATTAGCTAGCTAGCTCACAAAATTGTCAGTTAACTCCTACTGGCATTGGCAGTTTGCAAAAACTAGCGAGCTACTTTAGGGATAATTTGTGCTGCACAACATATTTAACGTTAGTCATAAATTGCCAATTTATTAGTCCAAATGGTTACAAGCAGTTCAGTCAGAACATTCTGTTCTTTCCCAGATATGGACATCCAAAGATTGTTTTCCAGAGTAGGTAACGTTAGAGAACAAGCGAGGGAAGGTAATGCAGGTAACTTGGCTAACTAATGTTTGACTGTACATTTGCTTAACAACAGGCAGTCAAGCGAGTTAATTACAATAATTTTATGTTCAAATAAACATGGTACAACTGCAAATTATTTACTTTATTTTCTTATATTGTAATTCTGCATTTGAATATGTGAGTAGGGTGTGATGATCAACTTTAAAACTTGAAACTGACATAGCTAGTTAAAACGTTTATATCACCATATAATTGCCAGAATGTACCAATGTGTTGTCTGAATTGAATAGAAGTCATAGTGATATTGGAGAATAAAAGCCAGATAAATTTGCATACCCTAGCTATTTCTAATACAGGTTTGTCTGACATCGATGATGCCGTGGGGATGTTGATTATCAACCCCCACGATGGGAGCCAAGCAGCAGTGAGGAGGACAGTAGTGGGGATGAGGACCCCATTCCACAGCCCACTGAACCCAGCAGGGGACGTAAACGTCTCCGTGATGAAAATGATGGTGAGCTAAGACCCAGTGGATATTTGTTTCACTGGATGCTTTTCCCTTGTTCCGAAAGTATAGTACAGTACTAACAGTAGCCAGCTTTTGGCTAAAGCCAGATCCGTGAAGTGCATTAGCATCCGCAATGTCTACTTCTTAGTACGGACGCTCATGCGTAACTAGTAACTCATCAACCGGTCTACTAAGTCAACCCCACCCAGTCACGTACACCTCCTTCATCATTCGTTCCACACCTAGGAAAACATATAGACATATAGACACAGCACCATTCAATGTTTGTAGCAAGATGCTAATTTACAACATCTGTCAACAGGTTCACGCACTCACAGACGTCACCGTCGGACTCAGCCCGTTGAGGTTGATGGCTCAAACGATGGCCCTGAAGAGCCAACACCAGGACCAAGCCATCAAGGACAGTCCAAGAAAGGTAACTTGTGTAACTTACTTTGCAATAAGGCCTATTTTTAATAGATTTTTCATTGATTATCTGATTCTGGTTCTGCAGGACGTGGAATGCGCTGGAGGGCTACTCCGTTGACGCTAAACCTAGCCCAGTTTGAGCATGAGGAGGAAACCGAGCAGGACAGAGAAGGCTGGACCCCACTGGACTATGTAGAACAGTATATGGATAAAGATTTGATGCAAATTATTGTAGATTGCTCTAATGCTACGTCACTGGGGAGAAGTGGGCAGCTACTCAACACATCAGTTGACGAGATGTATCATTTTTTTGGTGCCTGTATTTTGATGTCCTGCGTCCCATACCCACAAATTAGAATGTACTGGTCCAAAGCCTTGAGATTCCCTGCCATCACTGAAAGATTCACACGCGAAAGATTTTTCAGACTGAGGCGATCACTAAAAGTGCTCATTGATGATGACGTTCCAGAAGACCTGAGGGAGAGTGACAGATTCTGGAAAGTGAGGCCTTTTCTGGATCGTATTCTGAAAGGCTGCAGGTCTCAGGCTCAACCCGAATGTGTCTCTATTGACGAGCAGATGATCCCATTTACCGGAGCCTGTCCGTGTCCGCAAAATCTGCCAATGAAGCCAAACCCAGTTGGCATGAAGAACTTTGTTTGCGCTACAGCAGATGGCATTGTGCTGGACTTTGACGTGTACCAAGGTGCAAAAGCACTGTTTGAGCAGGTCGAAGAACCAGAGGATCTGGGTTTGGGACGCTTGGTCATCGCTCGTCTGTGTCAAACTCTGCATCCTGGTACAAAAGTGTACTGTGACCGGTTCTTCACAACCATCCAATGTGTGGAGCGAATGATGGAGAAGGAGGTGTACGTGACTGGTACAGTTATGAAGAATCGGATCGCTGCAGCAGTGCAGAAGCTACCAACTGACAAGGTGATGAAAAAGGCCGGTAGAGGTACCTCAGCAGAAGTTACCACTGAAGATGGAAAGATGTGCGTCGTGAAGTGGTATGACAATAAACCGGTATTGATGATGTCTGTTGTTCATGCTACACAGCCAGAAGACACCTGCAAGCGATGGGACAAGAAACTGAAACAATATGTGACCATCTCGCGACCAAGCATTATCCGTGAATACAACTCCAAGATGGGTGGGGTTGACTTGGCAGACCGGATGATGAGTGACTATCGCATGAGCGACGTCCGTACTAAGAAGTGGACATTGCGGATGCTAATGCACTTCACGGATCTGGCTTTAGCCAACAGCTGGCTACTGTACCGCAAAGATCTTACTGCATGTGGTACACCAAAGAAGAGCATCATGCAGTTCCTTGAGTTCCGTATGGAAGTGGCTAAGACCTTCTTGGCCCAACTGCATGACAATGGAGAAGACGACGCCGACCTTTCAGAACTGGCAGACGATGCAGACCTTTCGGAACAAGGGAAAAAACGTCCAGTGAAGGCAGTGCCCCATATCTCAGTCCTCAGGAGGGCTAATGCACATCTTCCAGAGGTGGTCAACCTGAAGAATGCAGCGCGCTGCAGAGTGACGGGCTGCTCTGGGAAAACTTGCGTGCAGTGTGTGACATGCAAGGTGTTCCTGTGCTTGCAAGCGGATCGCAACTGTTACACAGCCTTTCACACATAGGTGTGAACATGTTCCTACAGAAAAAAAGGGCATTCCTAGCAAAACTAGGAATGCCCTTTTTTTCTGTAGGAACAAATGTAAGTAAATGACAAGGCTTTTGGACATTTTTAGGGGTTCAAGCAGCTTGCTGTGGAATTGTTTTTGCTTTTGTTTTTCCATAGCCATGTTCAGAAATGGAAATAAAAAGTTTTTAAATGTTTTACATGTTTTATACTTTGTTACAGACATATGATGTCTTCCTGCAACTGATTGCAGCACTTCAAACAAGCCATATTGTAAATGTGACTGTGCCGAAAGGGCAAAATTGTTGTTTTTTGCACTGTGATGTTCAAAGCATGTTCAAAAACATGTTCATATGTGTTATGAATAAATGCAAAAGCAGTCAGGAAAATAACTGCTCTGTTCAGGGTGAAAATAAAGAGTTTTGCACTTTATTACACAATTATTACACAATGGTGACTTTATTGTGTTCTATCGAAATTCAGACCGAGTGTCCCCAGATGTGGACATCATTTTTCTCAAAAACTACATCATGTAAAAAGATTATGCTTAGTTTTTATAGTTATCAGGTCCCAATAAGCCCAAATAGCAAATTAAAAATGCATACCAAACAAGAGCACGGGTCTTAGGAGGTTAAGTGTCTTCATTTTAACTCTTGGTTTTTTATCATCCCATAGAAATGTATTTATCATTTTATCCCATTTTTTGAAAGCACTTGCACTTGCACGTATAAACAGGGGTATTGTCTGGAATAGAAACAAAAAACGGGGCACTACATTCATTCTTATTGCGTCTATTCTTCCACCCAATGATAGTAATACAGTAGTAGTATATAGCATTCGGTAAACGTCAAAAGTGATTGATGGTGTCAAAAGGTCAATTTATGAATATTAATGAGTTTATGAAAAATTATAATTATGCATAAAAATTGATATTATTTTTTTTTTAATGATATTTTTTTTTTTTATGATTATGTATCATCATTCGGGGCGGGGGTTTGTGGGGTTTTCGTTTCAAGGGTTTGGTGATGTCATTTTATTGGGTGTTGTTGTAAACGTTGGTGAATGGTTTTGTGACAAATGTAAATTGTTTTTATGGAGGACCATGGTGCTTAGGGAAACATATTGGCAATTTTATTGTGTTGTACTTTTTTTATTTGAAAAACATCGTGAAAAAGTAATGGTGTATAAATGTATAGGTTGTTAGTTGTAGTAGCGGTGGTAGGAGTAGCCGTAGTAGCCGCAGCAATTAAGTTTTATTTTTAAAAAGCAGTTTGTGTTAGCCGCAACAGCCGCGTGTTAAAAAGAATAGAATAATTCAAGCAGTTTGTTAAAACGTGAAAAATAGCCGTGGACTATATTGAAAAAACATTATACTGAAACATTGTAAAGACGTGTTAGAAGCCTAGAAGGAAGAAAAAAAGAAACTTAGCGTTGAAAGGCGAACTCAATACATAGCCGCAGGTTGTTAAAACGTGAAAAATAGCCGAGAGGAGACCCACCCAATGAATGGCTACATAGAGAGAGTAGACGAAAGACTTACAAGAAATTTCGGAGTCCGTGAATTCACAATACTGTGCAAAATAGACAAAGATAGGTCCAAAATGCAAGATAGAGAGTTTAAAAGAACGCCTAGAATGGTTCGAAAGAAAGACTATGAAGAAATAATTTAAATAAAAGAATATGTTACGTTTTAAAGAATTAAAACGAAAAACGAAAAAAGAACTCGGAAGTTTTCGGTCTTTGCGGACTATATACTACAAGCACGTTGGCAGCTAAAGGCTATCGGGCATGACTAAAATTGTTCAGAGAAAAGTTTGTATGTATCAAACAGGAATACGCCCCCCAACATACGAACTTCCTGTTACGTGGAATTTGACGCACGTTTATGATGACCAATAATGGGGTGTTTGTGTCGGTGGCGCGGGGTCGTACAGTTTCTGACAAAATAACAAGTTAGAGATTACCAATCTGATTGATGGGGTTTGGGGGGGAGGGGGTATCCCCCATACGCAATGGGGTATCACCCATGCGGTGCGGGCGAAAAGACAAGGGGGTCCAAACAGCGGTAACATAACCGCGGGGGTCCAAGCCATTTTGAATATCGCATTTAGTTTAAGACGGTTTTTTAAAGCCTAGAAATAAGTCTACAGTATACAAACAACACAAAACAGCGTCGCTAAAAGTACGTGTCCTATTAATGCGAATTACACAGGAGAACATCTATTTTTCATATCTTTAAATTATTTTTCTGCAGGGTTTTAATAGGCATGTTTGGTATCGAATGGTTTGTAAAAAGATGGGGCTATTCAATTTAAACAGAGTTGCTCTATTATATGTAGCATATAACGTGTAATCATAGTTACTTTTAAAAGTGTCTTCAATTGTCGGAAAAGCCACGCGTGGGAGAGGGGGGTTTACAGCTTGAACGACATGGACAGGTGTCAGCCTAGCCATAGGCTTTGCGGGGGTGTAGCTATAAATCTTAAAACTTTTTGCATGGCCTATGCCTGTAGTCGAAACAGACAGCAACGCTGGCGTCTAATGAACCTACTAAGAAGCTTGTCTACAGCGGTCTACCAACACGCAAATCTCCAGAAGTTATGGCGAAGAAACCTTTTTTAATTTTTATTTTTTTACACAGGCCTAGACGGTAATACCCCTTGAACGTAGTGTAGTTTGGGAAGAACCAATAAACAAACACGAAGAAGAAGAAGTATGCCTAGCTTTTGGGCAAAATAATTGGAGACTACGCGTAAAGTACGGTTAGCTAGCTGACTGTTTGTACAACTTTCTTCAAATAGCCTACTCAAATTTAAGGTCGGCATTCTAAAACTTGTTAGTTGTTGTAACTTCTCCGATTTTTAATTTTTACGTTTAAAAAAAAAGAAGAAAAAAAAGTAAATTAGACGCAGCATTGTGTAGGCTATTCAAATCACAAGGATATAATCTACTGGTTGGTCATGAAGAGGTTTGTGTACAAATTTTTGATTTTATTTGTTCTAAAACTTTAATTTGGAAAACCGTTTGCTACCTTGGTAGGCTATTAAATAGTCCACACGACCACTCAGAAAGTGGCATAAAGTTATGTAGGCTAATGTATGGCTATGAACGTTTTCAGTATTCCAGGCTCCTGTATAACGAAGCGGGCTAAACGGGTTAGTTGGATAACTGTGTGCCGAAACGTTGGTTTTTATTATAACACATTGGTAATACATTACGGGGGCATAAAGTGTGCGACTTTCTTTGTTTATTTATGCGTCTTCATCGCATAAACTTTATGATTTTGACTATGCAACGAAATACTACTTTAAATCCTACTAGCTCCACTCTAAACATAGTCTACGTTATGTAACTTTAGTTGCCATGATAACTGAAAACACTACTAAAATCGGAGAAGTTACAACAACTAACAAGTTTTAGAATGCCGACCTTAAATTTGAGTAGGCTATTTGAAGAAAGTTGTACAAACAGTCAGCTAGCTAACCGTATTTTACGCGTAGTCTCCAATTATTTCGCCCAAAAGCTAGGCATACTTCTTCTTCTTCGTGTTTATTTATTGGTTCTTCCCAAACTACACTACGTTCAAGGGGTATTACCGTCTAGGCCTGTGTAAAAAAATAAAAATTAAAAAAGGTTTCTTCGCCATAACTTCTGGAGATTTGCGTGTTGGTAGACTGCTGTAGACAAGCTTCTTAGTAGGTTCATTAGACGCCAGCGTTGCTGTCTGTTTCGACTACAGGCATAGGCCATGCAAAAAGTTTTAAGATTTATAGCTACACCCCCGCAAAGCCTATGGCTAGTCTGACACCTGTCCATGTCGTTCAAGCTGTAAACCCCCCCCCCCCACGCGCGTGGCTTTTCCGACAATTGAAGACACTTTTAAAAGTAACTATGATTACACGTTATATGCTACATATAATAGAGCAACTCTGTTTAAATTGAATAGTCCCATCTTTTTACAAACCATTCGATACCAAACATGCCTATTAAAACCCTGCAGAAAAAGAATTTAAAGATATGAAAAATAGATGTTCTCCTGTGTAATTCGCATTAATAGGACACGTACTTTTAGCGACGCTGTTTTGTGTTGTTTGTATACTGTAGACTTATTTCTAGGCTTTAAAAAACCGTCTTAAACTAAATGCGATATTCAAAATGGCTTGGACCCCCGCGGTTATGTTACCGCTGTTTGGACCCCCTTGTCTTTTCGCCCGCACCGCATGGGTGATACCCCATTGCGTATGGGGGATACCCCCTCCCCCCCAAACCCCATCAATCAGATTGGTAATCTCTAACTTGTTATTTTGTCAGAAACTGTACGACCCCGCGCCACCGACACAAACACCCCATCATTGGTCATCGTAAACGTGCGTCAAATTCCACGTAACAGGAAGTTCGTATGTTGGGGGGCGTATTCCTGTCTGATACATACAAACCTTTCTCTGAACAATTTTAGTCATGCCCGATAGCCTTTAGCTGCCAACGTGCTGGTAGTATATAGTCCGCAAAAACCGAAAACTTCCGAGTTCTTTTTCGTTTTTCGTTTTAATTCTTTAAAACGTAACATATTCTTTTATTTAAATTCTTTCTTCATAGTCTTTCTTTCGAACCATTCTAGGCGTTCTTTTAAACTCTCTATCTTGCATTTTGGACCTATCTTTGTCTATTTTGCACAGTATTGTGAATTCACGGACTCCGGAATTTCTTCTAAGTCTTTCGTCTACTCTCTCTATGTAGCCATTCATTGGGTGGGTTTCCTCTCGGCTATTTTTCACGTTTTAACAACCTGCGGCTATGTATTGAGTTCACCTTTCAACGCTAAGTTTCTTTTTTTTTTCCTTCTAGGCTTCTAACACGTCTTTACAATGTTTCAGTATAATGTTTTTTCAATATAGTCCACGGCTATTTTTCACGTTTTAACAAACTGCTTGAATTATTCTATTCTTTTTAACACGCGGCTGTTGCGGCTAACACAAACTGCTTTTTAAAAATAAAACTTAATTGCTGCGGCTACTACGGCTACTCCTACCACCGCTACCACAACTAACAACCTATACATTTATACACCATTACGTTTTCACGATGTTTTTCAAATAAAAATAGTACAACACAATACAATTGCCAATATGTTTCCCTAAGCACCATGGTCCTCCATAAAAACAATTTACATTCATCACAAAACCATTCACCAACGTTTACAACAACACCCAATAAAATGACATCACCAAACCCTTGAAACGAAAACCCCACAAACCCCCGCCCCGAAAAAAAAAAAATGTTTATGCATAATTATCATTTTTCATAAACTCATTAATATTCATAAATTGACCTTTTGACACCATCAATCACTTTTGACGTTTACCGAATGCTATATACTACTTACAGTTCTCCACCGATTCAGATCTTGCCTAATTTGTACCTCCAGACAGTTGTAATTCAATTGATATAATAACTTAAGATTCTTTGGTATCACAATTCCCAGATACTTAACTCTATCATTATCCCATTGCCATAGATATTCCCTTTTCATTTCTCTGCAGACAGGGACACCTAGGACCATTGCTTCACATTTCTGCATATTTAACTTATATCCTGATACTGAGCTGTAGTTATTAAGGATATAGTTATACCAGGTGCTGGTAAGGATTTTTCTAAATTTGTAACATATAAGACCACATCATCTGCATATAATGCCAATTTATGACATTGCTCTGCTATTTTTACCCCTTCAATTACATTGGTTGCTCGAATATATACTGCCAGAGGTTCAATACAAATTGCAAAAATTAATGGAGATAGTAGGTCCCCTTGTCTCGTTCCCCATTTTAACTCGAAGCTCTCTGACAGGGTCCCATTTGCCCTGACCTGTGCTCTTGATGTTTTATACATTGCTTGAAGCCATTTGATAAAGGTGTCGTGAAAGCCAAACTTAATACAGGTTTCTATTATAAAAGGCCATGACACCCTATCAAAGGCTTTCTCAGCATCCAAAGTAAGAATAAATGTTTGAATATTTGTTTTCTGTGAGTAATTTATTATATTCAAGGTTCTTCTTACATTATCAAATACATATCTATTTGGGATAAAGCCTGTTTGGTCTGGGTCTATAATAATCTTTGACAGTCTATCTGCTAGGATGCTGCTTAACAGCTTTTGATCTACATTCAGTAAAGTTATCGGTCTATAAGATCCGAAATCAGTGGGATCCTTGCCCTCTTTGTGTATGACTGTAATTATAGAGCTGCACCAAGTATTTGCCCATTGACTATGATCTAACGCCCAATTAAATGTTCTTTCTAAAATTGGTAGTAATTCTTTTTCGAATTCCTTGTAAAATTCGCCTGTAAACCCATCACTCCCTGGACATTTACCCTTTTTAAATTTATTTATTGCTATCTTAATGTCATCTAACGTGACTGGCAAAGTCAGGTTTATGTTTTATTCTTCTGTTATCTGCGGTTGTGATGTTCTGTTATTATGTATGTCTGTTTGTTTATTATTATCATTCATCATTGCATTCCCCTCTGTTCGTGGGTTGTCTGAGTCGCATTCGTGTGTTTGTTTACCCTGTCTCGTGTATGCACTGTTTAGGTGACTTCGGGATTTCCGAGGGTTTCGTGTTCTGCTATTTCCTGGTTTCCCTTACGCTAAATGTATAGATTACTAACTCGTGCTAACAATCACTCGGGTGGTTTATTAATTAAATGCACTTACTAAACCTATTAACATAAATGTCTACTAACGAACTAACGGTCTGTCTTATAGTTAGGTATTAACAAGATTAACCAGTTTGTCCGCGATCTCTTATTCGCCCCAGCTGTTTGTATGTAGTTTCACCTCTCGTGATTACTGAGCACACTCCGCTCCACTTCGAGCCCGTTGTTTGTTATGCATGTTTCCGAGTCCCTTCCATGTCTTTGTTATGTTTACGTGATTGTTTCATTTCTACCTCATGTGTTAAACCTCACGTAGTTTGTTACCCCTCCCTTTCCTATACGTATATATAGACCCACAAATCTGTTTGTTCCCTGTCAGAACGTACCCATTATTTCCTGAGCCTGAGAATTAGAAAGCCAGTGACTTATTGCATACCTGAGACAACCTTTTCCTTACGACCCGAGATAGCCTACCGTTTTTGTACCTCTGCCTTTGATTTCTGGTTTTTCGACTTTTGATTGTTTTTGACTTTGCCTTGCCTGCCGATTTTGTAACTCTGCCTCTGATTTCCGGTTTTCGACTTTAGCTTCCTCACTACTCTTTGCATTCCGTTTTTGTACTGTACATTTTGATATCCTGGCTTTTTGACCTCACCTTCTGAAATAAACCTCGTTCTTGCTATATCCTTGTCTGCTATTGGGTCTCTGTGTCTGAAACGTAACAGCGGTAGCCTTAACCCAGATAGATATTCTTTAATTCTATTTTTAGGGAGCAAATTATTATCAGGATTATACAATTGTTTGTAGTATTTAGCAAATTCTTGTGCTATTTCTTGTTTACCTTTTACGATTGTATTCCTGGTTTGGTCTTTGATAGTAACTATGTTTGATTTTATCTGTTGTTTTTTTCAATTTATAAGCCAAATTCTTCATTACTTTTGCTCCACTATCAAAGTATTGTTGTTTAGTAAATATCAATGATTTCTCTACCTTTTCAGTTAGTAAACGGTCAAATTCTTTCCTTAGTTCATTCAAAGAGCGCAAATCAGCACTATTTCCTTTTGCCTTGTGTTCCAATTCCAAACTTCTTATTGATTGTTCTATTTCCTTAATTCTTTTTTCCCTCTCCCTCTTCTTGTACAAAGCAAATTAAATAATTTCCCCTCTCAATACAGCTTTTGCTCCGTCCCACAGTATAACCGGGTCAACTTCCTCTGTATCATTGATTTCTAGATAGTTTTTAATAATTAATCTTATTTTAATGTTGAAATCTTCCATTTCTAACAGGGAGTTATTTAATCTCCAGAGAGTTTGACCCCCTTCCAAGTCTAGGTTCAATTTCATTGTTATCAAAGCATGATCAGACAATGTGATTATATTTATATTACATTCTATCACCCTTGATATATAATTCTTTAACATAAAAAAATAGTCTAGTCTTGAGTATTTACAATAGGTTTTTGAAAAAAAGTATAATCTCTTTCTTTTGGATATTTCCTTGGCTGCTCTTCTCATTATTTTAGCAGCTTGATCTGAACTATGTTGTCTATCACTTTGTGCCTACATACTTGGGTCCATGATTAGGTTTAAGTCACCTGCAGTGATTGTTATCTATTGACTTTCTGAAACTATTATTTCAACAACCTTTTTAATTAGATCTGGACCTTCAGGGGGGTTGTAGACATTCATGAATGAAACCATTGCCTCATCAATCTTTCCTACTACCATTACATATCTACCTTCCTTGTCTGTTATCAACCTTTCCAGCTTAAATGCTATTTGGGGCATTATCAAAATAGCAACTCCTCTTCTTGAAGACTTATATGATGAATGATATACCTGAGCGTTTAAGTTTTTTTTAGCTTTTCGTGTTCTAGTTTCACTAGGTGTGTTTCATGTAAGAAGATTATATCTCCTTTTTCTTTTTTGAGTTGTTGTAGTAACTTACGCTTAATAGGGTTATTGATGCCATTGACGTTATATGAGATTATTTTTAGTATTTTCATTTATTAGAGGCGGTTTAACATATAAGATAGTTTACCCTTCAATTTATATTCCATGTTCTATAAGAGATATTTGGTCAAGCTGCTTTTCAAATATCTAACATTATGGTTGACAGCCATGTGAATAAGTGAACAACATAAAAACAACATACCAACAAAACATTGACTTCCAAAGGTGGCAGTCACTATAAGACAACCAAGTGGATAAAGATTCCCTAAATGTGGATAGGAATCTGAGGCTTCACTTGAAATGGCAACAGCAGCTTTCCGGAGACAAGCTGCATTGATGAGTAGTCTTGGTCAAAGTAAATCCGAATGCCCTCATGCATTATTGCTTTCTTAGCCCATGCAGAACTGAGAACTTTTTGACGAGTATCCCATGTTAGAAATTTAACTACAATTGAGCGTGGTACTAATCCACTTTGTGTGGGTTTCCTCTGATACGAACGATGTGCTGCAACAATATTAAGTTGCTCCGCTGGTATCTCCAGGTTCTCTAATATAGGTACCTTCAGGAAATTCACCATGTTATCTCCTTCCGACCCCTCCTTTACCTGGTAAATCCTTATATTGTTCTGTCTCGATTTATTTTCCAAATATTCCAGTTTTTCTTGCTGAAGCAAATGGGTCAATGCTTTAATATTAATCGTCTCTCTCTCTTCCAATTTATTTATTCTCTGTTCAGCAGCCGAAACATCCTCATTTGTGCTATTTAACACAACTTGCATCAATCTCACTTCGGTTCTTAATTTTGAAATATTTTCTTTTGTCTCATTAGATCATTGTTGAAATTCCGATCTAAAATCATTCATTTGTGCAACAATGTCCTGTTTTATGCTCAACACCAACCTGACTGTTTCTGGCCTCCTCCTCCATATTTGCCTTTGTGTTTGTTGTTTGCTTATTGCGTTTGTCCTTTTTCTTTAAAATTTTCGCCTCTTGAGTAACTGCTCCCGAACGCAAATTCATGCCACCTTTTTCCAAAAAATATCCAACTAATTCAGCGTTTGTTTATTTCAAGCATATTGTTTAAAATAACTTGTTTAGAGGGGGTATATCGGAGAGCAATTTACAGCGTCTCCCGCAATGCTCAAGCCGGAACCGGAACTGTTTGTTTATATTAATGTGCTGTATGGTGTGTAACACACTGCTATTTATTTGACACACAGAGCCCTGTTAGTTTATATTAATGTGCTGTAAGGTGTGTAACACACTGCTATGTGTTTGACACCCACAGCTCTGTTAGTTTATATTAATGTGCTGTAAGGTGTGTAACACACTGCTCTGTCTTTGACACACACAGCTCTGTTAGTTTATATTAATGTGCTGTAAGCGTGTAACACACTGCTATGTGTTTGACACACACCGTACTGTTAGTTTATATTAATGTGCTGTGAGGTGTGTAACGCACTGCTATGTATTTGACACACACAGTACTGTTAGTTTATATTAATGTGCTGTAAGGTGTGTAACACACTGCTATGTGTTTGACACACACAACCCTGTTCGTTTATATTAATGTGCTGTAAGGTGTGTAACACACTGCTATGTATTTGACACACACAGTACAGTTCGTTTATATTAATGTGCTGAAAGGTGTGTAGCACACTGCTCTGTGTTTGACACAGACAGCTCTGTTAGTTTATATCAATGTGCTGTAAGGTGTGTAACACACTGCTATGTATTTGACACACACAGTACTGTTAGTTTATATTAATGTGCTGTAAGGTGTGTAACACACTGCTATTTGTTTGACACAAACAGCTCTGTTAGTTTATATTAATGTGCTGTAAGGTGTGTAACACACTGTTTGACACACACAGCTCTGTTAGTTTATATCAATGTGCTGTAAGGTGTGTAGCACACTGCTCTGTGTTTGACACACACAGCTCTGTTAGTTTATATTAATGTGCTGTAAGGTGTGTAACACACTGCTATGTATTTGACACACACAAGCCTGTTAGTTTATATTAATTTGCTGTAAGGTGTGTAGCACACTGCTCTGTGTTTGACACACACAGCTCTGTTAGTTTATATTAATGTGCTGTAAGGTGTGTAACACACTGCTATGTATTTGACATACACAGTACTGTTAGTTTATATTAATGTGCTGTAAGGTGTGTAACACACTGCTATGTGTTTGACACACACAACCCTGTTCGTTTATATTAATGTGCTGTAAGGTGTGTAACACACTGCTATGTATTTCACACACACAGCTCTGTTAGTTTATATTAATGTGCTATAAGGTGTGTATCACACTGCTCTGTATTTGACACACACAGTTCTGTTAGTTTATATTAATGTGCTGTAAGGTGTGTAACACACTGTTTGACACACATAGCCCTGTTAGTTTATATTAATGTGCTGTAAGTGTGTAACACACTGCTATGTATTTCACACACACAGCACTGTTAGTTTATATTAATGTTCTGTAAGGTGTGTAACACACTGCTCTGTATTTGACACACACAGTTCTGTTAGTTTATATTAATGTGCTGTAAGGTGTGTAACACACTGCTCTGTATTTGACTCACACAGTACTGTTAGTTTATATTAATGTTCTGTAAGGTGTGTAACATACTGCTATGTGTTTGACTCACACAGTACTGTTAGTTTATATTAATGTGCTGTAAGGTGTGTAACACACTGCTATGTATTTGACACACACAGTACTGTTAGTTTATATTAATGTGCTGTAAGGTGTGTAACACACTGCTATTTGTTTGACACAAACAGCTCTGTTAGTTTATATTAATGTGCTGTAAGGTGTGTAACACACTGTTTGACACACACAGCTCTGTTAGTTTATATCAATGTGCTGTATGTTGTGTAGCACACTGATACGTGTTTGACACACACAACCCTGTTAGTTTATATTAATTTGCTGTAAGGTGTGTTGCACACTGCTCTGTGTTTGACACACACAGCTCTGTTAGTTTATATTAATGTGCTGTAAGGTGTGTAACACACTGCTATGTATTTGACATACACAGTACTGTTAGTTTATATTAATGTGCTGTAAGGTGCGTAACACACTGCTATGTGTTTGACACACACAGTACTGTTAGTTTATATTAATGTGCTGTAAGGTGTGTAACACACTGCTATGTATTTCACACACACAGCTCTGTTAGTTTATATTAATGTGCTGTAAGGTGTGTATCACACTGCTCTGTATTTGACACACACAGTTCTGTTAGTTTATATTAATGTGCTGTAAGGTGTGTAACACACTGTTTGACACACATAGCCCTGTTAGTTTATATTAATGTGCTGTACGTGTGTAACACACTGCTATGTATTTCACACACACAGCACTGTTAGTTTATATTAATGTTCTGTAAGGTGTGTAACACACTGCTCTGTATTTGACACACACAGTTCTGTTAGTTTATATTAATGTGCTGTAAGGTGTGTAACACACTGCTCTGTATTTGACTCACACAGTACTGTTAGTTTATATTAATGTTCTGTAAGGTGTGTAACACACTGCTATGTGTTTGACTCACACAGTACTGTTAGTTTATATTAATGTGCTGTAAGGTGTGTAACACACTGCTATGTATTTGACACACACAGTACTGTTAGTTTATATTAATGTGCTGTAAGGTGTGTAACACACTGCTATGCATTTGACATACACAGTACTGGTTCAAGATGGCTGCCGTCAGAGTTGACAGCTAAAAGCAGTCTGTGATTTTAGCGTGTTACTCATTTTATATTTTAATATTTTTATTTAGCATTTTAGCATTTTATTTGTTTTATTAAATGCTTGCGTTAGCATGCTTTGAACGCTCGGTCTACAGCTACAAACAGTAGTTCAATAGAAAAATTATTCAGAAGAAACAACCCGTAAATCCACCAGCTAACAACCAGGATGGGAGACCGACTGGGAATACCAGTTTATTCAGCGGGTCTGCTGTCGGGGCGGCTATCATCCCCAGCCAGCCCGCCAGCCGGGCGGCCATCATCATCCGTAGCGGTGTTGCTACCTGACCAGCTGGCTTCCACGTCGGGGTTGCGGACCGGGCGGCTGCCTCGATCACCACCACCAATGTTAGCTGGGGAGCTAACATCACCGGCAGCCCTCAGCGGGGCTGCGCCGACGGATAACTCAGCCCCAACCCATAGCCAAAACAATCCCAAGGTGTCTGGAACACAGCTATAAATACTATAAGCAGGATAATAACAACGTAGAATTTAAAATAGACAACATCCTGGTGAAAGACCCCCACACTCTCACTAATAATTTTATCATGTTCTTTCTAAACTCTGTAAATGAAATCACAAAGCTGTTTAAACCCTCCAAGTTTGTACCACGCCCTATCAAAAATGACCTCCCCATTTTTAACCTGGAGGAAATCACTGAGAATGAGGTGACAAATATCGTCAGATCTCTGAAAGCATCCAAAGCCAAGGATGCCCATGGGCTTGATACAAACTTTTTAAAAACAAATGTTGACTCTCTGGTAGCACCTATTACACACTTGGTGAATCTGTCCATAAGACAACGCACTGTTCCAACTCAGTGGAAGGCTGCAGTGATAACACCAATCTTTAAATCTGGTCCAAAAACTGACATAGAAAATTACAGACCCATAAGCATCCTACCAGTGATATCAAAAGTGGCTGAAAAGTGGATTGTCAAGTCTATTATTAAACACCTAGACAAAGGTCACACCCCACTGCATCCTATGCAGTTTGGGTTTCGGGCCTTCCACTCCACTGAGTCAGCAAACTGCTTATTCACCGAAAGGGTGAAATGTGCCTTGGACAGGGCCCCCTGTTCAATGGCGGTGTTCTTAGACTTTAAAAAAGCCTTTGACTCCGTCAGCCATCAGGTCCTCCTGTCCAAATTAACACATTTCAACTTTTCCCCAGAGACCATTCAATGGTTTAGCTCATATCTATCAAATAGAATAGAATGTAAGTATTAATGGTGCCAAGTCTTCATACCACACTTGTCCAGTAGGTGTCCCCCAGGGATCAATACTAGGACCAATTTTGTTTTCTCTGTTTATAAATGATTTACCTGATGTATGTAACAGTGTACATGTCTAGATGTATGCCGATGATGCTGTTATACTAACCTATGGGAAAAGCTATACAGAAGTGTCTACCATCTTAACTTCTGCTTTGACCAGAGTTCAGGACTGGCTTACAGATTCGTGCCTGCTCCTGAACGCAAAAAAGACCGTATGTATGGCTTTTTCCAAAAGACCAGTTGTGATGGAGTCATCAAATGTGTTTCTGGGTGGGGAGGAACTTGAACTTGTGTCAGAGTTCAAGTACCTCGGGGTCATGTTAGACTCAACCCTAACCTTTAAAAAACATGTAAAAAAAAGTCTCAAATACAATCAAATTCAACCTCCAAAACTTCAAACAAATTAGGCCTTTCCTGACAGTTGGTGCTGCTAAATCCTATCTACAATGCATGATCCTATCACACATTGAGTACTGTTCCACAAACTGGTCCTGCACAGGTACAACGTTCCTCAAACCCATTGAACAGCTGTATAAGAGTGCGCTTAAGGTGTTTGATAGGAAACCATACTCCTACCACCACTGTAATATCCTGAGGAAGTACAGTTTTTTTAATTTTTCAAACTTTAAGATCTTTAAACAGGTTAGTATTATATACAAGACCCTACATGGTCTGTGCCCGCCTCCCCTGAGGGAATTCATAAAAAGGAAGCCTGATAGAGGAATCAGCACTAGGGCAACCACTAGAGGGGACTGCGAAGTGCCACACCGGAAAACTGCCTTTGGTAACAAAATATTATCAGTCCAGGGCTGTTTAATTTGGAATGACCTACCACTGTCAATACGTGAGTGTCCGTCATTCCCATCCTTTAAATTCAATCTAAAAAAATGGCTACTTGACAGCCAAATTTGTGACCATGTATAATCAAATAGCACAGTGCATTCTAACAGCGTATCCTGTATACTTGCATCATACATTACCATGTATAATCAAATAACACAGTGCACTTTAACAGCGTATCCTGTATACTTGAATCATGTAAAGCAATATTTTTAAACATAAGTTTTAATGTGGTTTAAATGTTGAAAATGTTTTTAAGAGCAATATGTTTAAACCTAAGTTTTAATGTGGATTCAATGTTGTATTTCATTTACCAGCTTCTAATGCAGTTTTAGTATTGTGAGTTATTCCAGGTTTTTAAAAAACAGTTCTGTAAAGCAATACTGCACTTTATGCACAAGTCACTTTAGATACAAATCTGTATTGCCTTCAAAAACGCTGCTAAATTTTAGAGAGGTTCACACCTGTATATGTGTATTGTTGTTATGTATGTTTCATGCTTGTTTCCTTGTTTGATGTTTTGTGTGGGGACTGCGGATGGAAATTAGCATATTTGCTAAATCCGGTGTATTTACACTGCTTTATGTAGTGTTCATTAATATGCATTGTCCCGTCTAAATAAACAAATAAATGAAATAAATGAAATGTTAGTTTATATTAATGTGCTGTAAGGTGTGTAACACACTGTTTGACACACACAGCTCTGTTAGTTTATATCAATGTGCTGTAAGGTGTGTAACACACTGCTATGTATTTGACACACACAGCCCTGTTAGTTTATATTAATGTGCTGTATGTTGTGTAACACACTGATATGTGTTTGACACACACAACCCTGTTAGTTTATATTAATGTGCTGTAACGTGTGTAACACACTGCTATGTGTTTGACACACACAGCTCTGTTAGTTTATATAAATGTGCTGTAACGTGTGTAACACACTGCTATGGGTTTGACACACACAGCTCTGTTAGTTTATATTAATGTGCTGTAAGGTGTGTGTGTCCTTCTCTCTGCAGGCTGTCAGGCTGTCGAATCACACAGACAGGCTGTGATTCTCTGGCTTCAGCTCTCTGTTCAAACCCCTCATACCTGAGAGAGCTGGACCTGAGATACAATCACCCAGGAGACTCAGGAGTTTTCACACTGCACCTCACACCCACACACTCACACACACAAACTGCTGTAAGTACAGAGAGTTTCCACACTGCACCTCACACACACACACTGCTGTAAGTACAGAGAGTTTCCACACAAACCCATGCGCGCACACACACACAGTCTCTCTCCCTCTCTCACGTACGCTTGATCTCTCTCTCTCTCTCTCTCTCTCTCTGTTTTGCTGTTCCTACAGTGTGGAGCAGAGAACAGGACCAAACCAGGACCCAGGAAATGTGAGTGTGTATCAACACAGAACACTTTCCATAGATACACACTCTGCTGTGTGTTCGTGTGTTCGTGTGTGTGTGTGTGTGTGTGTGTGTGTGTGTGTGTGTGTTCATGTGCGTGTGTGTTCATGTGTGTGTGTGTGTGTGTGTGTGTGTGCGCGTGTGTGTGTGCGCGTGCGCGTATGTGTGTGTCATAGAGACTTTACAAAAAAGTAACATAACACACATAAACACACACAAACAGAAACACACATGTACACAAACACACACCGGTACTATCACAGCTCTTTCTCTGTCACACACATAATGAGGTGAATATTAATAATGATAATTAATCTCATTAATGTCTCTGGTGTGCAGACGGCTGTCAGCTCACACTGGATCCAAACACAGCGTACAGAGCGCTGTCTCTGTCTGAGGGGAACAGGAAGGTGACACACAGACTGGGGAAAAAGGAGCCATATCCTGATCATCGAGAGAGATTTGATTTCTGGCAGCAGGTTGTGTGCAGAGAGAGTGTGTGTGAGCGCTGTTACTGGGAGGCTGAGTTCAGTGTGTTTCAGGAGTGGGGAAAGGTTCATATAGCAGTGACATATAAAGGAGGGAATAAAGGAGAGGCTGGTGACTGTTTGTTTGAAGGGAATAAAACCTCCTGGAGTCTGAGGTGTTATCGTCACTATTACTCTGTCTGGCACAATAAGAACGACACCTGCCCTCCCCTCCCCCTACCGCAGAGCAGGAGCACGTGCTGATGGTGAAGGAGTGTGTGTGTACAGGGTAGGAGTGTGTGTGGACCGTCCGGCCGGCACTCTGTCCTTCTACAGCATCTCTGACTCTGACACACTGACCCTCCTGCACACATTCCACACACACTTCACTGAACACACACCCCTCTGTGCTGGATTTAATGTGTTACACTCCTCAGTGTACCTCTGCCAACTGGAGTAGAGTTACACACACACACACATGCACTAACGTACATACTCTCACTCACAAACTCATACTCTCACTCACACACAAGCGCGCACGCACAAACACACACACACACACACACACACACACACAGATTCTGTCATATTCTGTCTGGCACGATATGAACCAAATACTCATACATGCCGCCCACCGCAGAGCATGAGTGTACAGGGTAGGAGTGTGTGTGTACAGGGTACGAGTGTGTGTGTGTGTGTGTGTGTGTGTGTGTGTGTGTGTACAGGGTAGGAGAGTGTGTGTACAGGGTACAAGTGTGTGTGTGTGTGTGTACAGGGTACGAGTGTGTGTGAGTGTGTGTACAGGGTAGGAGTGTGTGTGTACAGGGTAGGAGTGTGTGTGTACAGGGTAGGAGTGTTTGTGTACAGGGTAGGAGTGTGTGTGTGCAGGGTAGGAGTGTGTGTGTGTATAGGGTAGGAGTGTGTGTGCAATCCAGTGTCTCTGACTCTGACACACTGACTCTCCTGCACACACACACGAAAACACACTCTTGTACCCACCCACACACACACACACTCTCTCAAACAGCCACACACACACAGACACTCACGTCCACACACACACACACACACAAGCACACACACTCTTACACACACTCAGACCTACAAACACACACGGTCTCATGCACACACATTTAGACACATAAACTTCCTTGGCCAATACCTTACCAAGACCAAAATATAAAAATATAACCCAGCCTTTATACAACCGCAATTTCAGCTGTACCCAATATTAACCTCAGTACAGCTTAAACCCTGTATTATATAAGAATACGATATTTTAGCAGGTTCAGGTTCAACTACTTATGATTTAATGATTTATGTTTTTAATGATTAATAAAATTATATTGTAAATGTCTAAGGTGTCTGTGTACATATGATGATTAACACATGAATATAACATATTTAGAGTGTGATACTGGTAATAGATTGCAGGGTAAAATGCTTTTGATGTAATAATTCTGTCTTCTTGATCTGCATCTTTGTATAAAAGAAACCAGTGAAACTTCTCAATTTAACTTAATTTTATTCGTTTTTACAGCTTTGACTCATTTTTCACAAGAGTTCCAAAGTGCTAAATTCTGTGTGCAAATGCAGCTGATGGGGAGAATTCAGACTGATCACTGCAGTGCACTTATTTCCTTTCATTACTCTAAACATTAATGGATTCTGTTTCCTTATGTATTGTGTCATGTTTATTTAGTTTGAACCTGTTGCTGTAATTTTCTTTATTTACAGACAATAATCTTCACTGATTAAACCTGAGTTATAAAAATATTGAATGTTTTGCTGTTATAATTTACTATTGTGTGATGTATTGAACTCCTGTGACATAGTAGCACTTATTTCATATTCTGTATGGGATTATGTATGGGCTCAATATGAGTAGATCAGGATGGAGCTAGAATCTGCACAGTTGACGCAATGATGTTCATCTACAGTCGTGTAAATTAAATCCAGTCTAAGAAACATTACATTACATTACATTATAGGCATTTAGCAGACGCTCTTATCCAGAGCGACTTACACAACTTCTACATCTTATTACATTTATCCATTCATACAGCTGGATATATACTGAAGCAATTCAGGTTAAGTACCTTGCTCAAGGGTACAACAGCAGTGTCCTACCTGGGAATCAAACCTACAACCTTTCGGTTACAAGTCCAGTTCCTTAACCATTACACTACACTGCCGAAACAGAACAAGTTATGCAGTACTGCTTCTGTAACTGGACTGTAACCACATTCCATACATTTAGAAAAGTCACTACTTGTCTATTGAGAAGGTATACATGTTTGGTTTCTCTCAAAGAAATGGTTTTTCTGTAGGTTAGAACCTGTATCTGCTGCACATCAGTGGAATGGATTTGAACACTCAGCCAAAATCAAGCAGAAGTGTGGTTTGCATGACATTCAGTGTAGTGAGCGAGCTTTGGAGATATAATACTTAAAATAATATGGTGAGTAGAATAGGCGGTATTAAAATCATATCACTAACTGAATCTTGGCTGGTTCGTGTGACTTGTGTGAAAGGGGTGTGGTCTCACCTGCTAGAAAGAGGCAGGTGATTAAATGAGGTGATTACACACACCTGGGCTAGAACACTGGAGAGAGTGCCATGCCTGTGAGGATAGCGTGCCGGGCTAGAACCCATTTTCACATGATGGTGGAGCTCAATACATTCCTTTTTTCCTTATTTTTGTTATATTGTTTCCTCCAAAAAATGTAACAAAACATTTCAAGGAGTTGAGCCAAATGCTCCGGTGATGTTTGTCCTTGTCTGGGACAGTGTCAGTTTCCACCATGTGTTGGTTGTACAAGACTGGTTTACAGCACATCCAGAGTAAACCACTTTCTTCTTTTTATAAGTTTGTGGCGCCCCCTAAATGGCAGTACCGCTGTTTTACCACTAGAGGGCAGAAAGCCACAGAAACGGGGATGCAGCAGAGTGAACGACAGTCTGCTTCGCTTGTCCATGTTAAAATGTGAGGGAGGCTCTTCAGTGAGAAACATGCTGTCCCCACAGTCTTTTATGTTGAAATGAGCTTGTTCCCAGGAGCATTATGGGACATTTGTGCCAAAAAAAAGTGCCCGATTAATTCATGTGAAGAATGTAAAAGTGTTGCTTTGTCCTCCTCAAATCCTCCTTGCTGTGTCTTGATCACAAACCTTCCCTGGATTAAAGTGGGGAGATGAACATGTCTCCTCTTTCAACTCAGTCAATTCCGAAATTCCGGGAGTCGTACACCCCTAGTCTTCACTTCACAAGAAGCCCCAATCCTCATGAATATTCATATGAGCAATTGGCATAATCAGAATACAAATTATTTTGACCTCAATTTAAAGCTAGTGTAGCAACTTTTTTTCAGCGGTCGCATTTGTTGTCAAAACATTTCAAATAACACCCGTTGGCCCTGCCCACAGAGACAAAAACACACCCCCACCCCACAGACCTCGTTGTGAACATGGAAGTCTTCTAGATACGATTGCAGGATTTCAGACTGGTATGGCTAACGGTACAGTAAAAATTCCATCTAAAAGTCCAGGTAAAACAACATAATCTTTTATGTTGTTGCAGAGTTGTTGCGTAACACTGAGTTTGTGTAGCTTTAGTCTGAACCAGATCTTTTCTGTTGTTGCATAACACTGAGTTTGTGTAGCGTTAGTCTGAACCAGGCATTATCTGGCTACAGCTGGTAGAAAAGGTTGTGTACTCCAGATTTAAGCTCACATGAAAAAGAACAGAAAACAGAAGGAATGGGGCCAAAAAAATAAAGAAGCAAGAATTTTGAAAACAGAAGTAAAACCTGAGAGTGCTGCTATTGCAGTTCTGAGATGGTAAACTGAGAAATAAAGGTCCGTTTCTCCATTACCTGCTTTATTTCTACTTGATATAATCTCTGTAGATATTTTATTTAACCTGCTTTCATTTATTTTCTTGGATCTGTTTTTTCTATTTTTTTTATCGTATTGTGGAAAATATGTTTGCCTTGTTTTATCACACTTTTCTGTTTTGAATCCCCAACAGAAACTACTGCCCCCTGGAGGTCCAGATCATTATATACACCATTTAATTTTCTCATCAAAACAGATGATCACAATATCTGCCCCCTATACAGGTAATGTATTTAATGTAATTGTATGAGATATGAATATACTTTGCTTAAAAATATTAACTGAAGTAAGAATAATACTGTAGATGTTTGAGAATTTCTGCTTGTGGTTGCTTGCTTTCCCCAAGTCCCGGGTGCCATAGTTACACAATTAACTCCCCGTAGCCGTCAGCACAGCAAAATCTCTGGCTATATTCTGATAAACTCCCTGGCTATTTCCACCACTTAGCCTTCGATACGATTGTTTTGTTGTTGGAATGCGGCTACAGACATTTAATGTTATGGATGCACTGATGTTCCGTTCCATTGTTAGAGCTTTCCTGACGTCACTATATATGTTTTTAGTGGTAGAGCCTACGCGAGCAAGGGATAAGCCATTGTGTGGCGCATGCACGCCTCTATCTGGATAGGCAACATGTTCCAAGCCTTTCCAACATGCCTCGCCCTGCATTAAACTTGCATCCCGGCTCTCACTCGCACACATACACGATCTAGCTGGGGTAAACAAAGCTGAGTGAATGACTTTTTGCCTCTTGTTGAGACTGTGAGTGGCTCTAAAAAGAGCCTTTGGGGGTTGAGTATTGTTGTGTTACGGATTACTTTGAACTAGTGTACTTCGTGACGGCCTTGGTTCCCTCAGACACCGCGTGTTTGGCCAGCTCTCCTGGCAGCAGAAGGCGCACGGCGGTCTGGATCTCCCTTGAAGTGATAGTCGACCGTTTGTTGTAGTGAGCCAAGCGAGAAGACTCACCAGCAATGCGTTCGAAAATGTCGTTGACAAAGGAATTCATGATGCCCATGGCTTTTGAAGAAATGCCGGTGTCAGGATGCACTTGCTTCAAGACTTTGTACACGTAGATAGCGTAACTTTCCTTCCTCGACTTTCGCCGCTTCTTTCCTCCTTTCCCAGCCGTCTTGGTTACGGCTTTCTTGGAACCCTTCTTGGGCGCAGCCTTTGCAGCCTCAGGCATTTCGAAAGCTTGACTAAATCAAATGCTCCAGCGTCACCGTGCGTTAGTGATGTGCAGTTCGCGAACGAATCGGTATTATGAGTCGACTCTTTATGCTGAGTCGTCTGAGTCGACTCGCCAGTTCGAGGGAATCGTGCTAACCCACGGCTCTCGACTCTTGGCTCTGGCTCTCGGCTCTGGCTCTCGGCTCTCGGCTCTGGCTCTCGGCTCTCGGCTCTTACTCTGCCTGCTTTCTACTACAGCCGGGAGACACTCCCCCGAGACACTCAGCAGTGGTAATGCGCGGCGTGCAGTTTCTGATTGCTAGAACCTACGTAAGAATACATTTTAATTTGATCTAACAATATTGCACACACTTTTGTGAAGTTAATAATCGCCCCAGCTCATTCCAACGTTATTATAACGACTAATGGTTAAAAGAAAGATACGTAGGTACAGTAGCTATACTACGGATCAGCACGAAACCACCTCGACTCAGAGCCGTGAAACAAACAAAGCCCTTTCAAGTTTTAACGGAGAGGAAAAGAAATGCTGCAGGCGACAGCATCAATAATCGAGTTTAGCCTACTCAGCGTGTATCAACCAGAAACCATATTTGCAAAGGAATTCTGTACCTAATAGGCTATCTAATTATATTCCGAGACGTCGACACTTTAATAGCCAACTGTTTATTATTATATTAATACATTTGGCTGTTTGCGAGGAAATTGCAGTAGGCTATAAAACAGAATTAATATGCGATTGTGTTCAGCTAAGTTAGGCTACTAAAAATGACAGCAAATACTTCAAAATGACAGGGTAGGCTACTAAAAATGACAGCAAATATATTTAAAGTGGTGGCATTTTTATTTTAGAACTATTGACCAACAACAACAGTGAACAGAATAAATAGCCTACAATTGTGTATGATATAATAAATAAAGTACAGTTAAAATAAACACATTTAAATAACCCTATGGTGTCCAAATAAATAAACGACATAGGCTCCTGTACATCATATGCACACACTGACACATATAATAAATATCTGGCTTGTTTGTCAAATTTGGCTGGCTATCTCACTTATACAGTATTCCATCCACCTCATTTTCAGTAGACCTAGGGATCTGATAAAAAATAAGATTAATATTAGCATAGATTAAATAGCTCTATACAAATATAACCATTCAATGTCTATTATTACCTGTAAGATCTAATGTTACAATCTATGATCGAAAAAACGGAGATGGGAAAGTCGTAAATAAACGTAACCTGCGATTGCAAACTAGCTTGAGACAGAAGGCTACTGTAAATTGAGAATATTAGCAATGAGTATCATTCAGATTATTTGGGTCTGAATAAAATATCAAGGCTAGTTTACAAACTTATTTTGTCTACTTTGTTACCAGCTAGGGTCTGCTGTCTGAAACAGCTTCTAATTCCAGCTCGCGAGTAGCGCCGCTGAAAGAAAAAGATGCGGCTCAAAGATGCGGCTCAAACGGCTCTGGCTCTCGGCTCACGGCTCTCGGCTCTCGGCTCTGGCTCTCGGCTCTCGGCTCTCGGCTCTGGCTCTCGGCTCTGGCTCTCGGCTCTCGGCTCTGGCTCTCGGCTCTCGGCTCTTAGCTCTGGCTCTGCCTGCTTTCTACTACAGCCGGGAGACACTCCCCCGAGACACTCAGCACTGGTTAATGCGCGGCGCGCAGTTTCTGATTGCTAAGTTAGAACCTACGTAAGAATATATATATTTTTAATTTGATCTAACAATATTGCACACACTTTTGTGAAGTTAATAATCGCCCCAGCTCATTCCAAAGTTATTATGACTACTAATGGTTAAAAGAAAGATACGTAGCTACAGTAGCTATACTACCCAACTGATCAGCACGAAATCAACTCGACTCAATTTAAGAGCCATGAGCCGTAGCAATATTCCACGGCTCCAGACAGCCGGAACCAGAGCCGTGACACAAACCGAAGTCATTTTCGAGTTTTAACCACATAACTGTTCTTATAGAGTTCTGTGGTTTTAATAAAGGGCAAAATGAAGTACACCATTAAGCTATTAATCGGGTTTACTACTCAGCGTGATTCAAACGGAAACCCTATTGACAAAGGAATTATGTTAGCCTATATCTAATGATATTCCGAGACGCCGACTGTATATTACGAAATTATTAAACTTTTTGCGAGAATTGCAACCGAATTCTAGTCAACGATGAAACAATTAGGCCAAATTTGCGATATTGCGATTGTGTTCAGCTAGATTAGGCTACAAAAAAATGACAGAAAAGACTTATTTAAAGTGGTGGCATTTTTATTTTAGAACTCTTGACCAACAACAACAGTGAACAGAATAAATAGCCTACAATTGCGTATGATATAATAAATAAAGTACAGTTAAAATAAACACATTTAAATAACCTTATGGTGTCCAAATAAATAAACGACACAGGCTCCTGTACATCATATATACACGCTGACACACACAATAAATATCTGGCTTGTTTGTCCAATTTGGCTGGCTATCTCTCTTATACAGTCTTCCATCCACCTAATTTTCAGTAGACCTAGACTACTGGATTCTGGCATCTGATAAAAAATATAAGATTAATATTAGCATAGATTAAATAGCTCTATACAAATATAACCATTCAATGTCTATTATTACCTGTAAGATCTAATGTTACAATCTATGATCGAAAAAACGGAGATGGGAAAGTCGTAAATAAACGTAACCTGCGATTACAAACTAGCTTGAGACAGTAGGCTACTGTAAATTGAGAATATTAGCAATGAGTATCATTCAGATGATTTGGGACTGAATAAAATATCAAGGCTAGTTTACAAACTTATTTTGTTTACTTTGTTACCAGCTAGGGTCTGCTGTCTGAAACAGCTTCTAATTCCAGCTCGCGAGTAGCGCCGCTGAAAGAAAAAGATGCGGCTCAAAGATGCGGCTCAAACAGCTCTTCTGTATTAACCGGAAGTACCAAAATGGCAACTCCGACTCCGACTCCGACTCCGACTCTTCAAACTGAATGGTACGAATAGAGCCGACTCAGAAAAAAAGAGCCGAACTGCCCATCACTACCGTGCGTCTGCGATATATAAGGCTTTTATGCAAATAGTCATGGTTTGCTTAACGGTGACGTAAACCGAGTCTCATTGGAGGCAGCTCGTCAACCCGTAGCGTGTTGGGTGATTATTGCAACCCTATTGGCTGAATTTCGCGGGCCGGAAAAACCTAGCCCGATTGCTGCAAACAAAGGATTTTTGTTTAACCGCGCGACTCCTGCACGTATCTCTCATTCTCCATTTCCCCTCGTTTCTTAAATTCAGTAATGTCTTCATGTACCGTCATTGCAGTTACCCACGTTCTAAGCAAAGTCCAATACACTCACCCTTTGAAAACGAATTTGCTTAATACAAATTTCAAATACAAACGTACACACACAGCCTACACCGTGCCTGTGCCGCCGCCCAAACAATACGTATACATTAATCCAATTTTATTTTTTTTTACAAACATTAAAGGTATACAACATCTGAACAAAAACGTAAATAAAAGCCAAGTTACTCGCGCATAGGCTAGCCTACAGAGCGCTGTCTATAAGTCCTTAATTCCAACTTGCAAAAACTAGGCCTGCCTTTACAAGTTTTGATATCAAAATGTGGCCAAGTTACTCCTAACAATATTGCCTATCGTAGCTCACACTAAATAAACTAAACTACCTCTATTCCAAAGCAATGCTATCCAAACTTTCCTAAATTATTTAATGCAACTTGGCCCTGTGTTTCTCCATCTTAGCATGTGAAGAGATTGTGCCTCATAGAACAACACATGATTTCAATGAATGTTTCTTGATGAATAATTACACTCCAGAAAATATATGGTTATACTTTGTTGGCAAGTTTACTTTAGAAAATGTACAGGTTTTAAAATGTTCACTGCTGCTACAGATTTCTTTACAATTCACAAACAGACATTTATATCAATAAACATCATGTACAAAAGAGAAAGGGGGGGATGAATAAATAAATGCAGATTAAAAATGAGTAATATTTTTGCCTAGAAAGTAGCGTACATATAACATTTTTAGAAATGTATCCAGACATGTTTGTGGGTCAGATGATGGCAAATAAGTGGGTAATAAATGGCACTTATTTTTTGTGGGTAACTATTGATGAATAATGCATGAAGATATTGACACCGAGAGAGACATGCATACATAAGCTATATGAACGTGTCCGCTACTGTAGACTTTTGACCATTGGCCGGGCATGCCAAAAAAAGTCCTGCCTTTTTCGAACATCTGATATCCACCCTCAGATTTTTGGCTTTTAATCTCTTTTACCTCTCTTTACAATAAAAAGCTCGTGTTTATCATCGTGACTTTTTGCAATTTTTTGCAATATTTTTCTCTATTGCAAGTTGCCTAGATGAACTGAAAATGTTTTATTTTTTTTCTTGTATTGTGTGTCTTGTTTGTATGGTCTATGCATGTGAAAAAGTTATTGGAAGAATTAATAGTTCTTGAAGCTCTTGTTTGCTTCTCATTTTATATACTTTATATAACTGTAAATAATTATGGAAGTATTTTTCTGTTGTGAGGATTCATTTTGAAAAGTAAATGTGTTGCTGTTTTTTTTGTTTGTTCCATACAAGTGTGAGGTTTTACCCCAGTATTGATCATAATTGATGTAACTCACTCATAATGTGCAAATGTTTGCTTTTACTGATGATATAATATCATGAAGCTCGCACAAAGTAACATGGCGTTGAGGGAATTCAAAGCCCGATCAGTATTGTCGGTATTCATGTATTTGATTATAAATATGGCATTTTACACTGTCGTTAACGCTTACGGCCATACCACTCTGAATACGCCCGATCTCGTCTGATCTCGGAAGCTAAGCAGGGTCGGGCCTGGTTAGTACTTGGATGGGAGACCGCCTGGGAATACCAGGTGCTGTAAGCTTTTTCAAAACGTTTTTGTATAGGGGGCGCTGTTTCACAATATTCCAACAATTCAAATACAGTTCAGGAAAATAACTAAATTAATAAACTGAACAAAAAATATATACACTGCTCAAATAAGTTAAGGGAACACTTAATCAACACAGTATAACACCAAGTCAATTAAACTTCTGGGATATCGATCTGTCCAGTTAGGAAGCGTAAACTATTGTGAATCAATTTCACCTGCTTTGGTGCAAATGAAAGTGACAACAGATGGACAGGAGAGGCAACAACAAGACAACCCCCAAAAAGCAAATGGTTGTGCAGGTGGTGGCCACATTTTATCTCTCTTTATCCTTCCTGACCATAGAAGGGCAACAACCCAGCGGCAGGACCGGTATCTGCTCCTTTGTGCGAACAGGAACAGGAGGAGCGCAGCCAGAGCCCTACAAAATGACCACCAGCGGGTTACTTGTGTGCATGTTTTTAACCAAACTGTCAGAAACAGACTCCATGAGGGTGGCACGAGGGCCCGACGTCCTGTAGTGGGACCTGTGCTCACAGCCCAGCATTGTGCAGCTCGATTGGCATTTGACAGATAACACCAGAATTGGCAAGTTCGCCATTGGCACCCCGTTCTCTTCACAGATGAGAGCAGGTTCACACTGAGCACACGTGACAGACGTGAAAGCGTCTAGAGACGCCGTGGCGAATGTAATGCAGCCTGCAACATCATCCAGCATGACCGGTTTGGTTTAATTGACTTGGTGTTGTACTGTGATGATTAAGTGTTCCTTTCATTCTTTTGAGCAGTGTATTTTTGATGCATGTATATTTTATTAGTTCATAAAATGTATTTCAATTACTTGTATTATTCTGAAATGACAGAATCAAAACAGAATTGGAAAAAACCTAACCCTGCTAGCACTATCATGGGAGATTCAGGTTAAGGCCTATACTAATAATTGTGTGTGTTTGTTTGTTTTGTGTATGGGATCCTTAATGTAACGGCAAAATGGGGGTCACAATAATTTTATCCATAAAACTAAACACATTAAAAAATAAATAGCACGGTTCGTCAAGTAGTTCTGGTGGATGCACTGAAGTCAAGTTCTCCCGTTAAAATGCTCTCGGTTAGGGCCATTGCTAAATGAAAGTAATTACAATGTAACGTAGGACACAGCCTTTTGTGGAGCCTCTATGACGTCACAATAGCTTCTAAAGTAAGGCGTAAACGAGCATGCCACAAGGCCATTGCGAAGCGTGCACCCTCCTCCCTGGCCACGTGTTACAAACCCCTCCGACATATCTTAACCTTCGCCTACTTGCGCGATTCCATTAGTGCAAACAAAGCTCAGTCAATGGATTTTTGCCTCCCGTTTACAGTGTGGGTGGCTCTTAAAAGAGCCTTTGGGACGAGTTCGGTTCCGTTATGGTTCATTTGGAACTGGTGTACTTCGTGACGGCCTTGGTTCCCTCAGACACCGCGTGTTTGGCCAGCTCTCCTGGCAGCAGAAGGCGCACGGCGGTCTGGATCTCCCTTGAAGTGATAGTCGACCGTTTGTTGTAGTGAGCCAAGCGAGAAGACTCACCAGCAATGCGTTCGAAAATGTCGTTGACAAAGGAATTCATGATGCCCATGGCCTTTGAAGAAATGCCGGTGTCAGGATGCACTTGCTTCAAGACTTTGTACACGTAGATAGCGTAACTTTCCTTCCTCGACTTTCGCCGCTTCTTTCCACCTTTCCCAGCCGTCTTGGTTACGGCTTTCTTGGAACCCTTCTTGGGCGCAGACTTCGGTTTTTAAATTACTTTATTATTTATAATTTCATACAATACATTTTAAAATGACATACATACAAAACAACATACATAGATTTACAAACCACAAAGCCATTTGATTATATTATGATTTCAGTCCATTGAAATTCAGTGTTTTTTCGTTTAAGGTCCATAGTTTTTTCCATATTTTTCTTCTTAATGCAGTTACAATTTGTTTAAAGACAGTGTCACTATTTATAAAAACATTTTCTGTTGTCATCTTACATCTTGTTTTCCACAATTTAAGCACAGTGATACAAATACATAACCAATACAATTTCCTTTTCTCATCGTTTAAAAGCGTGTTAAATGTTGCATAGATAATTGTTTTACGGTCACAGTTTATATCTAACCCAATACTTTTTAACTTCTCCCAAACTTCTTTTGACCTATAGCAGTCAACCAGAAAGTGGCCAATCGTTTCTTTTTCATTACAATCTGGCATTGGACAAGTCACAGTTTTCACAAAACAACTCCATTTTACCACGCCTCTCACTGGGAGTCTGCCATTCACAATTAACCACATTTTATCACGCATTTCCCCCGAAATATATTTACTATTTAAAAGTTTTATTAAATATTTAATTTGTTCTTCCGTACAATCTTTATACATGACAATGCCACCATACATATTATCATTAATTAAATTATAAATCACCTTATTAGCTTGTGTACCCCAGTTAATATCCAAACCTTTGTGTTTTTCAATAAAATCGCCATACACCAATTTATAATATGGTACCGCCTTCCGTTTCCGGCCTTTTCTTTTCCCCCAACATTCCACGTTTCCCACCCATTCAGATTTTCTTAATATACCATTGGAAACATTTTTACAAAATGCTATTTTAAGTTTGTTACCTATTTCTATGGCTCCTAAACCTCCATATTCTGTACTCTTATACATTAGTGCTCTCTTTGTAACCTCTCTGTTATTTCCCCATATTAATTTCACACACAGTTTATTTATCCTGGTAACAAACTTGTCTGGTGGGGGGAATATTGTTGCAAGGAACATTAATTTGGACAAAATGAAAGTCTTCACTATTCCCACCCTTGATTTATAACAGGTATCTCTATGTTTCCATTTCTCCGTTTCTTCTAAAACCTCATTTTCCTTTCGTTCCCAATTTTTGTTAACACAGTCTTCCGAACTTATGTATAATCCAAGTATTTTCACTTCATCCTTTTCTTCTATATTCAGAATGGGTTTGTTCTCCTTCTCACCAATCCAAACACACTCTGTCTTCGTATGATTCAGTTTGGCTCCTGCTACCTTTTCATACTTTTGAAACAGCCCAATGATCACATCCAATTCACTTTGATTTTTAATAAAAACGGTTACGTCATCTGCGTAGGCAGTAACCTTTAAGGACTCTACATTGTTACCAATTTTTACTCCAGTTAAACATATATTACTTTTTATTTTTTGGAGAAGTGGGCTGATAGCGATAACATACAAGGCTGCACTCAAAGGGCAGCCTTGTTTTACTCCTCTATGAATCTCAAAGGGCTCTGTTAATCCCCCGTTCACTTTAACTCTGACCTGCGATTTCACGTATAATAATTTCACCAGATTTATAAAGTCAACAGGAAAGCCAAAATGTCTCATCACACTCCATAAGTAATCTCTCGATATACAATCGAATGCCCTTCTTTGATCAAAACCAGCTATAAAAAACCCTGGGCTATTCAGATTCGGGCATGAGATCAGCTCACGAATCATACACAAATTATCCCACATTACACGACCTTGGATGGCACATGTTTGTTCCTTCAAAATTATTTGATTCAAGACTGTACTCATTCTGTTCATAATTACCTTCGCTAATACTTTATAATCCAAATTCATCAAGGTAACTTGTCGCCAATTATTAATATCATATTCATCTCCTTTTTTATATATCAGAGTTATCACCCCTTCATAGAAACTGCCATGCATACATTTATTCTCAAAACCTTCATTATAAGCAGAAGCCATAATATCTGCAAGGTCATCTGATAAAATCTGATAAAATTCAGTGGGAAGTCCGTCCGGCCCTGGCGATTTACCCCTATTTAATTGATTTATAGCTATTTTAATTTCATCCTTTGTGATAACACCAAAAAGTGTCTCAGGTGGCATTTCTGTTTTTACGTCACTTAAAAATTGTTCTGTTATCTCATCGTCTACTGGAATGTCTTTGTACATTTCTTTAAAAGCTTTAACAATTTCTTCTCTAATTTCTGTATCACCACTTATAATTGTCCCATTTTTTATTTTCACACCCTTTAAACATTTCTCCTCCTGTCTTTCCTTATATTTTTTAATGATTTTCTGTATATTCGAGCGTTCGTCACCATCAGCATCATAACCCGCTTGAACCTTAATATTAGTTAAAAAATCATTATTATAATTATTTAGACAATCTTTAATGTCCTCAAAATTATTTTCCTCTTGCTCTGTCCTCATACTTTTAATTTTAAGTTCAATATATTTTTCCATAAGTTGATTATAATTATTATTCCGTTTTTTGTTTAATATTTTACATCTATATATCAGAAAGTTTTTAAGCTGCTTCTTCATAATATCCCACAATTCTGTACTAGACTTTGTTAAAATCTTTAATTGTTTTATCCTTTGTATTTCTTGTTTTAAATCTATAACCAGGGATTGATCTTTCAGCCAATTTACATTTAATTTCCAGTAATTTTTCCTTTTATCATCTTCCATTGTAATGGTACTCCTCAAGCCTAGGTGGTCTGAATTTACACAGACCTCCGTTGAGTAAGATTTCACCTGTATATTCATCGATACATAAATCCTATCGATTCTTGTCTTAGTTTTTGCATCGAACCGTGAAAAACCTACATCATTTGGATAAAGAGTTCTAAAACAGTCTTTCATGTTAAAGGCGCTACATGTCTCTTTTAATATCTGACCAACCAGAGTAATTTTAAAAGCTGATGATGCTATTCTATCTTTTGCTTCAGTTACTATGTTAAAATCACCTGCTAAAATAACATTCTGACCTGCACATAACACTTCCTTCAATTTATTCAATATTTGCACTTTCCTTGGTCGGTCTTGTGGTGTATATACATTAATAAGTCTAAATCTTTTCCTTTCTAACAAGCAATCCACTACAAGCAGTCTTCCTGGTATTAATTCCCTTTTCTTTAAAATTTCTACATTTGGTGATTTAAACAGAATTCCCAAACCATCCGCACTATCACAGCCAATAGAAATTTCTGAAACCCCTTTCCATAAACTTTTCACCTGTTTCACATCATCTAGGTTATTTAAGCGCAATTCTTGTACAAATATGACATCATCCTTAAGTTGGGCTAATATATTCATTTTCTCCAACCTATTTTTGGCTGACTGAATACCTCTTACATTTATAGTATAGATGCTATACAATTTAGGCATCATAAAAAGAAACAGCAGCCAAAATATCATATTACCTTATGTCTTTTTCCTGGACTTTTTTCTACTGGTATCACCCTCTGATGATAGGGGCCTCTTTTCTGTGGGGAAATTATCCTGCGACATCTCCACAGGGGAGGAGTCAGGAGAAAAAGAGTCTCTACTTTCCTCCGTCTCTGACGCGCTTTCAAATTCATCTTCTCCCTCGCCGTTGCTGCTGTCTTCGTTTTCGTGCTCCCCATGATCATCGCTGATCTGCTCACCCCCTGCTGCTCTTCCTCCGGAAGATGTTTCCACTCGGTCAAACTCCTGTTGGGTTGGCTCCGGCTCACCTCCAGCTTTCCTTCTGGACTGCTGTCCCACATCCCCGTCTTTGCTCCTCTGCTGCTCTGCCTCCTCAGAATTCTCAGCTGATGGCGTTGCATCGGTTGCTGGTTCGGTCCTTGTTCTGGCGTGTTCTCCTTTCGCCTTCTCTGGGTTCCTGCTGGTCTCTGGCTGCTTGCTGGTGTAAGCCCCTTGCCTTCGTTCCGCTTTCATCCTATTGCTGTAGGCGCTGGGGCAACCAAAGTATGAATGCCCCACTTCTTTGCAAAGGCTGCACATCCCCTCATTGGTGCAATCTTTTCCTTTGTGCCCGAACTGCCCACACCTCCAACACTTCAGTAAATTGCAGTCCTTCACTTGATGTTCCAAGGCATTGCAAATGTAGCACCTCTGCACTTGTCCAGCATACGTAATTTTCCCGTTGTAGGGACCCATGGATATCGAGTTGGGTAGGGTGGCAATCCGCCCGTCACTTCCACGGTGGAGCTTGACTCTGTACTTTCTCACACCGTACCAGATACTAAACTGGTCAAGTGGTTTCTCAGGTGGGTGCAGAATATCGCAGTACCTGCGAAGGTACTGCTCAACATCTTCATCTGCCACCCTACCTGTCCAGAACTTCACCACAACAGTCAATGTATCAAGGGGAATGGAAGAAAAAATTTCCCAATTCTTCCATAATTCTTCTTTTGAATGGGCAGCAGAGATTTCCAGGAAACGCCTTAGCACATTCTCACGGTGGAAACACAGCTCAAATTCTTTTTTATTTGGCAGGGCAATAAAGGAGTAAATGTCAGCAGCATTTATCCAATTACTTTCCAATATTAAATCCTGGCCTACACTTGTTCGGGACGGTGGCTCACCATCGCCAACAAATCTCAGACGGGCCCAGAAACGCCCGACTTGCGGTTGGGGTGCCCCCATTGGGGGCATCCGTTTGGTTGCAGATTAGCACAAATCAAAAGTTTTTAGAAATTTTTAAAACCTTACTAAAGAGGGAATTCACCAAAAAAAAGAGCACCACAGCAAAAAGCTATGGGCTTTGCTTGTTTTACACGTATTTAAACCTCACAAATGCGCAGACTTCGCAGGATCAGGCATATCGAAAGCGTGACTGAAACAAATTCTCCAGCATTACCGTGCGTCTGCCATATATAAGGTCTTTATGCAAATATACATGCCTTTCTTAGCGGTGACGTTAACACCGAGTCTCATTGGAGGCAGCTCGTCAACCATAGCGTGTTGGCTGAATATCGCATCTCTATTGGCTGAATTTGGCGGCCATGAAAAATGAAGCACTAAGTGCTGCAAACAAAAGATGTTTTTTGAAACCCCGCGACTCTGATTAATTCCATTGATTAAAACAATGTTCTAATAAAAACGTGTACACTTGCAACTCGCATGTGCCGCCGCCCAAACAATAGACAAAATAATCAAAATTTGTGGTTTCTACAAACAATAAAGGTATACAGCGTATGTTTCAGTATACGACATGTATCCTGCACATTATGTACGGCAATTTCATTCGATACAGATGCTTAGCAAGTTAATGCCTTGAGGCTTGCTCATTGCAACGACCTTCATTGAAAACTAGCGAAAAGTGTTTGTTGGTACGTTTCGTTGCTGCATCTCAAATAGAACATGTAACCACAATCGCCAGGAATTCCCTGCATGTGCACACGGCTTTGAAATTTCACAAACAGGAGGCACGCTCCCTCTACAAGGCCAACGGCATTGTATTAATAAAGGGACAATGAGTACACGCGCTAGGAATCGATGCTGTTCATAGAGCATGTGGGTGGCTCTTAAAAGAGCCTTTGGATAATTGCATGGAAGAGGGTCAAGAACGAAAAGTTTAACCACCGAAACCGTACAGAGTGCGACCCTGACGCTTCAGAGCATAAACCACATCCATAGCGGTGACGGTCTTTCTCTTGGCATGCTCGGTGTAAGTGACGGCATCGCGGATGACGTTCTCCAAAAACACCTTCAGCACTCCTCGAGTCTCTTCATAGATGAGACCGGATATACGCTTGACTCCTCCGCGGCGAGCCAAACGACGAATCGCCGGCTTGGTGATACCCTGGATATTATCACGGAGAACTTTGCGATGACGCTTAGCGCCTCCTTTACCAAGTCCTTTCCCACCTTTGCCGCGACCAGACATCTTTCACAAATGGCAGAATATACTGACCAGCCTACAAAATAGCACGCATATATCTGCGCAGAGACGACCTGATTGAAGCCTCGCGTCAAAGAAAGGGCGGTTCTAGCCAAACCCGCCTCCAGCACTCTGAGCCTTCCGAGCATTGGGTAATTGCTTTGTAAAGACGTTTGAACAAAAAAAAAAAAACTGCTCTCTAGATTATTAAAACTAGAGTTGATACGAATTACTTTCACAAAACCATAGAACAGAAACAGTAACATTTCAAACAAGTAGTAGTCTGAATAGTAGTCTAATACTCCGAATCTTCTTATTGACACGCTGATTGCGCAACCCAGCCCATGTTGACACAATAACATGTATTCCAGACCACAAACCTACCAACGTGGGTTTTTTTCTGCCCATTACGAGAATAGCGTAGTATCTTTCCTCTGTACTGCATATTAATTTACATTTCGTAACTAGGACTGTCCATTTTACCAGTTAGTTTAGTCCAGCAGACTGTAACCTGCGTGACCCAAAGTGAGACCCAAAGTCTCCCAATAAAGTTTGTACCAAAAGGGTGAGATCAATGTTTGAGTGAAAGGTGAGAGTGAATCCTGTTTCTTTGAGTCTCCATTTTAGTACCATTAATCTTAGCTGCTTCCTTGTTTTGTTGTCTTTTTTTATGAATTTGACGAGTTGCAGTAGGCCCTCCTGAGCCATTTTTAGAGCCATGTATGTAGAAATAAATTACTTTAATAGACAAATAAGCCGGGATATGCTGGAGAATGTACCTTTGTTGCCATGCTCAAAAGTGTGTGAGAAGCTATCCAAAGAAATTATCCTCTGTCAGAGAGGACCATGGGATGCGCGTAACAAAAACATGTATTTAAAAGTTGAAATACACATTGTTGTAATGTATAGTGCTGAGTACAACACGACAAGTCGCAAAAAGAAAGCAACAAAAGTTGGCTGGATAGGAGATATTGGAAAATTAAAAGTTGGCTGGATAGGAGATATTGGAAAATTATGAAAGGAAGTGAGAGTCACACTAATGTTGCGGTCTTTTTGTAAAATCTGAATAACCGAGTTTGTAATAGAGTAAAGAAATATACAATAATACAGCAGATCAAATACATGCTGCTATATACAGTGCACTACAAAAGTGTTAGGACAGTGACACATTGTTTGTTGTTTTGGTTCTGTACTCCAGCACATTGGATTTGAAACAGGTCGACAGTGACCATGAGGTTAAAGTGCAGACTTTCAACTTTAATTGTAGAGGTTTTAGATCCATGTCGGGTGAACCGTGTAGCAATTGTAGCCATTTTTACACGTATATATGGATGAGCCTTTCCTGCTGCCTCCTAATGGCAAAACAAAGAGACATGACCGGATTGAGATCACTAAGAAAACTCCCAGTGAGAGCTGTGGTTAGGTGGAGGTGTTGTGTGAAGTTGACTAAGTGCCCCCTGTCTGACGGTTAATTGGAAGAATCCATTGATTTTTATTTATTTATTATAATGTTATTATAATAATACAACTATTAATAGTAATAACAATAGCGAATATTGGCGACTCCAAATTTACCAATAGGCCATTTCCCCCATGTAACGTTAGTGTGCTCTCTCCATTTTTGCAACCAAACTGCCATTTGACTGTGAAATACATTTCCTTCTCGCTGGCCAGTTAGCCGAAATGCATTGATCCAGATGCATTTCCTCGCTGGCCAGTTAGCCGAAATGCAGATGAAGTCGAACGTGCAGATAATGGGGGAGATTAATGTACCGGATTGTGACAGCGTTGCAGCACTTGTCCACTAGATGTCAATAGTGATTCATACAATGAGGAAAACGTTTCGAGGCGTCGTTTTGCCTGGCGATTCTTTGGTGCGTGCATATTTTCGATCCTCTTCGCCCTCCTCAAAATTACTTAATACCCCAGGTAGGCTGTCCCTTGGCTGGACTGCAAGGCTACATCACATTTACACATCGTTTTTGTCAAAAATAATAAAACTCATTGTGGTTATTTATGTAGGAAACCGTGAAAAGTGCCAAACTCTCGACAAAGTGCGTAAACACGGCTGGGGTGGTACCGTATATAGTTGCAAACACCCTAAGCCAGCAATACGTAATTCATTTGTAACTTTTTTTTTTTGCTCGTAAAAGTTACATATTAGTGCCCAAACATAACAGTATTGTTCTTCCACTGTACACTGGGGAAATGTACTCCTTAAAAAAACTAAAATATCCTTCTAAAGCTGAACCATTTTTTCTGAAAGTGGTAATGTAACGAGAGAGGATGTATCTTCTTATTGCCCCATTATATCAAACATTTATATTCCGAATAAGTAATACCCTATATCCTTGTAAGGCATTTCAATCAAGTGACATGTAGCCAGATAATAGATGAATTGTCTGTAAAGTACTGTGCTGAAATGAACGATTCCAGCCAAGGCAAATGGTAAATTAAACTTGCATTGTTTTATCATTTGTTTCAGTGAAACAAATTATGGAACCGAAACCAATCATTTAATTAATCTTAACAAAGTCATTGGTTGGAATGACATAGAACAGTTCCATTTCTCACAGCAAACATTTTTACATTTTATTGCTTCCTTTTTTACAATTTCATTATTTGTATCTCCTTTCCCCCCCCCCCAATTAGATTTAATTGTCATGTATGGAAGGACAGGTACCACACACTTTGACTTAAAAACCGAACATCAAAGGGTGGATATCAGGTGTTGGGAAATGGTGAAATAGCGAAATGGCGGACCCAATTTGTATAGCCTTATATTAATGGCGATAGGGAACATACGCTGGTCTTGACAGGCTAAACATTGTTTTCAGAATCAGAATGGTCGGTTCAACAAAACGTGGATATGTAACCCGGCGATGGTTAAAGAGAGTTCTCTCATCGTGCGAATTGTGTGCTCTGTGTGCTTTACTGCTAACAATACAAGTCCTGCTTAAAAGCTCTACTTGCGTATTCCATTAGTCACTTCATATTTTCTGCTTTGACACTGGGCTTCTGTCAATGGTTATCAAACAAATTTGAAGTGTGTGAAATGTTTGATAGGTTTTAAAGGCGATTATTTTGGGACAAGCACCTTGAACAGGTACTTGTCGCTGGCAAGTGGCGACGTTTTAGACAGGCTGGAGAAAAAACTGCAATATTGCTCAGGGCACAGAAGTTAATTTGTTGGCACAAGGGCCTTTGTTGAACATTCCCGACGTTTTTCGCTTTGGAAATAACTGAACGGTGTGTTAATTTATCAATATTTGGCGAAGAGAAAACACAAGTGAGCGGAGTTTTCAGGAGCAGAGAGACGCTGTGCCGGACTGGCTGAGTCTACACGGTCCTCATGTAACATTTAAGTCCATCCCCCTGCCGCTCAAGCAGCGAAAACGCGAAACGTTCCCACTATCCACGGAGAGAATCGAACGAAAGACAAATGGCTGAAGTTGCTCCCGCTCCTGCCGCCGCCGCCGCTGCCCCGGCTAAGGCTCCCAAGAAGAAAGCAGCAAACAAGCCCAAGAAAGTTGGGCCCAGCGTCGGAGAGTTGATCCTGACGGCAATTTCTGCCTCCAAGGAGAGGAGCGGAGTGTCCCTGGCTGCCTTGAAGAAAGCGCTGGCCGCCAGTGGCTACGACGTGGAGAAAAACAACTCTCGCGTAAAGCTGGCAGTCAAGAGCCTGGTGACCAAGGGGTCCGTGCTTCAGACTAAGGGCACCGGCGCCTCTGGCTCATTTAAGCTCAACAAAAAGCTGGCGGAGAAGAAGCCCGCAAAGAAAGCGGCAGCTAAAGCTAAGAAACCCGCAGCTGCTAAAAAGGCGCCAGCGAAGAAGCCAGCGGCCAAAAAGTCGCCGAAGAAGGTCAAAAAGCCCGTTACACCTAAAGCAAAAAAGAGCCCTAAGAAAGCCAAAAAGCCGGTGGCAGCAGCAGCAAAGAAGGCGACCAAGAGTCCAAAGAAAGCCAAGAAGCCGGCGGCAGCAGCAGCAGCAAAGAAGGCGACCAAGAGTCCTAGGAAAGCAAAGCCGGTCAAGCCAAGAGTTTCCAAACCCAAGACCGGCAAAGCCAAGAAAGCGGTTCCCAAGAAGAAGTGAGCAAGTTGTACAGTGATGCAATTTTACAAACGCCAAAGGCTCTTTTAAGAGCCATCCAGAATTTCTTAAAAGCGCAATTCGGTCCATTTTCAGCCAGCGTGGCTACATCATTAGTTATTGGGGCGGGTGATGGACGTTTTGAGCGTAGCGCAAGGCTAATCGTTTGTTTATGTAAGGTTTATGGAACGAGCAAAACGTAACCGGAATTTATAAATGCCGCCTGCAGGGCGGAGATTTTCAGTCCCAATTTCAGAAATGTCCAGGGATATATCCAGTTGCAAACACTAGGCCTACATGAAACATTAAAGTTACTTGATATTGAGCGGCATTTAATTCACTCGGGATGACGCCGCAGCCTTTTTGGGTTTAACACTTCAAAGGATATGAAATGCCATTTAAACTCCACGGTTTGAAAAATAAAACTGCTTTTGGACATCGTTCTCCTATACGGCCAACCTCGAGTCAGTGTAGTTTCTTTCGTTCGTTTTCTTCTGTTACATCTCCGTGCAGTCGTAAATACCGCTGGTTTGAATGAGTCTGTTGAAATGACAGAGTGGCAATTTTATACTTTTATTAATCCCGTATGATTAGACAGTTCTAGGCTCGAGGCCACAATAAAACGGGTTGTTGATGACAGTCATTTAGCAGACGCTTTTATCCAAAGCGAAATACAATACGTGCAAGTACTTGGGTATTTGGGCCAATCGTCAATAATGTTGATCTACTAAGAGTACTGGAAGCTGTCTTAGGTGGTCCCGCTTTTCTTTAACAGCAGGTTTCAATCAGGTCGTCTTACTTTGGTCATACTATTGACTGTAGGAGATGAGAGATTGGTAAACATTTGTATCATTTTTGTGTGCGTTAATTTACTCATGCACCTATGAATTGTTCACCTGTTAATACTTACATCTATTTAATTGTATCACTAACCCGACCAACAACTTTTTTGCATGGCCATTTTCAACTTATATTTTAATTGATTATTTTTAGTTTATATAGATATACAATGTTCTTAGAATTATTGCTTTTAACCAAAGATCAATAAAGTTTGTTTTAGTTAAATAATCTGGAAAAACTAACGTTACGGGATAGGCATACCATGCATGCACACTGGGAACTCGAATTCCCCGAGTAAAAACTGTCCTCCTTCCTTGTTCCCTCACCTCACCTCTGCCAGTAAAGCTCAGCAACGGAAAGCAATAAGCAGAAGCTCTGGGCCAGCCAAGTCAGGTCCATCGTTTGTTGTTGAGAGACTCGGACCGTAAATTGAATTTAGACTTTATAGTACAAAAATATCTCAACAGAGCCAAACACAATCCCTCCCTGCAAAAAAACTGTGGCAGAAATGTGATGACAGAAACACACAATTTAGAGCTAGACATTTGGATTTGCTTACTCATTTATTATTTATGAAACATTATCCTTTCATCCTTACTCATGTGTGCACTTTTTTTTATTTTATAAAAACATCTACTCACATCCACTGAATTTCATTGCTTACAGTACCAACAACTGTGTGTATGATAATTTTTGATGTGGCCGACTTATTTGAAAACTCTCCGCTGTTCTCGCACCGCCCATCCCTGCAACAAGTAACCAAACCTCGGTCTATGAAGCTCAGGAACATTATATAAAAGAGTAGCAGCTCTGAGCCATACAGCCCTATTTTAAACATATGTATGGTGACTATGTGAATAATTAAAAAATGCTGATATTGATTTGTGCAATAATGTAAGTAAACTCATTAATTATATGGTGGCCGTATTAACACCTTCTCAAGTGTGGGGAAAAAAATACACTTCTGAGAACATGAGAGATTTTGGCCTGGCTGTTCAGTGTGTGAAGGTTACTTGTGAGAGCGCTAGTAACATTGAAGGTTACCAGTGGCAGCTCTAGTAAAAATTGAAGATTACCAGTGAGAGCACTAGTACAATGGAGTTCAAAATGAAATATTGCCCAATGCCAAACTGTGAGTCAGACAAAACTTAAGAGCACTTGTTAATTGAATGCTTGCGGTCAAAGTAAATATGGGAATATATTATATTTATTAGAGTAGATACAGGCAGGAAATTGTTCCCAAAACTTTGTTTTATGAGAAGATGTGTAATATTGATGAAAAATGTAATTTTGTGGTTTACAATGTGGAATTGTGAATGTACCAAAACGGAAAATGCCTCGTAGAACGACAATTTACGACTTGTATGTTCCCAGTGACTCAGTGGTTTAGAGTACTTTGACAAAATTAAAAATGTCGACGAGCAGATGAAGAATGACAGCACGGATAAGCCTGTGGGAGATCCAAGACTTTTTACAGGACGTCGGATGAAATATGTTGTGTGTTGTGTTGTATGTGTTGTGTTGTACACAATAATGGGACAAGCATAACAGGGCAATTCCAGATAAACAGTCACCTGGCCATTGAAAATTCGAACTAAAAATAAAGCTGCAAGATGAATTTCAAGATATGTGTCGCAGATTCAAGTGAGTGGGATATGACTGGCAATTTCCTGCTATCAGCCCTGCCAAATACATTGTGCGTGTGATCGTTACTCTTGTATATCCCGTTTTCGTGTATTTAAACTTTATAGTGCCTGGAATTTCAATTTTAATTAATTACCAAAGCCCTTGCGACTAGTTATTCGTTTAATTTCAGTTGCTCTTTGTTGAGTGTCGCGAGAGAAAAAAACTCCTCATATTTGATTGGACGAAACGCCACCAAAGCGGCAACCAATGGGTGAACAGAGCGAAGCTATAAGACAGACACTCCTCTGGAAACACAGTTATTCTTCGTATTTTTAACAAAACAAAAAACAGCGAAAATGAGTGGCAGGGGCAAGACTGGTACCCCAAAGTAGTGTGTAATAGTTCGTTTCAGCCTTCATCTCCTTGCGGAGCTGACAGCCTTTATTTATTAGCCAAGATAGACCAAACAAACTGCACCTGGGTTACGGCCTACTCCTAACAAGATGGCCCCTAGTGGGGCCTCCCAAGCCAATGTCGGCAGATACTGGGTCAGATTGAAGTACACCGGGGACGGTGAGGCGCCCTCCCGAAACCAGGTCGCAGAAAAACTTATCTTACAAAGTCAATGGATAGTCGCGAGTGATATATACTCGTTCATTGCCCTTCCAAACAAAAAGGACTTTGAACTTTGCTTTTATGAAGTCGGTGCTTTAAGAAGGTTTCTTGAAATATTTGCAGCTGCCGCTAATGAAGATTTATGGAAAAATTGGGAGGTAGACTCTTCTATCCCTCTAGATATCTTGTATATTGTGGTAAAGTTTTGGACTGGGAGGATAGCAGATGCAGACATCGAGCTATATTTAAGTAGGTTTTGCGACATTCTACAACCTCCGGAAAAACCAGAGGACCAATTTGGAATTTGGTACGGAATAAGGAGGTACAAAGTGAAACTACACCGTGGGAGTGATGGGAAAGTTGCTACAATCCCAAACTCCATTTCAATGGGCCCTTACAACGGCAGAATCACATACTCCGGGCAAATTCAAAGATGTTTTGTGTGTCGTTCAACAGAACATCAAGTGAAAGACTGTGAGTTGATTAAATGCTGGAGGTGTGGTCTACTAGGCCATAAGGGAAAGGACTGCAGAAATTCAGAAAAATGCAGTCTTTGTGGAGAAGTCGGACACTCCTATTTTACATGCCCGAGCTCTTACAGCAACAGACTCCGGGCCAGGGGGCGACAGAGGCGCGAGGAACAGTGGGACGGACAAACTGCAGCAACTAACGAAAATCCTGAAACCGCACCCGACCCAGAGATCAACAGCAGCAAGCAATTGACGGTACAGGAAACGGCAACTGGTGACGTTGACGACCCTATACCGGCGAACCAGGAAGCTCTACAAAAGGACGAGGGAGAAAACACCCAGACCGGGGAAAGCGCGTCCTGTGAGTCCGAGAGCGAGGAGTCCTCATCATCCGAAGGAGACGGGGAACCCTTTGAGAGTGCCAGTGAATCGGAGATAAGCAAGGATTCATTATCTCCCCTGACGAAGACGGACAGCACTAATGCGGCGAATAAACACGCAAGCCATGGAGCTGACACAGTTCCGCCATCTTCAGCTGAAATTTACATCCCATCAGCTGCCACTACGGATCAACACCGAGCTGACATACTTCCATCATTTCCAGCTGACGTAAGTTCGAAGCTTCCATTATCCTCTGTGAAAGAAACTTTAGGCAGAGGGAAGAGACGTTTAGTTTTCGGTAATAGTATAGACATAAAAAGACGGAATGATAGGCCAAGTCCAAATTAGTTACTGTAATGGATGATGCTAATACATTTTGTCATGGCGCAAATCTCTGTTGTCTCATGTAATGTTCGTGGTATCAAGTCTCTGTCTTATAGGCATGAGAAATTAAATGCTCTTGATCGAACACAATATGATATAATATGCATGCAAGAGTTGAGACTAACTAACGGAGATGATATAAGTAACACTACCGCTATGTGGTCTAAGGGGACTGCAGTACTTTCAATAGGATGTGATAAAGCAGATGGGGTTGGGATTCTTTTTAAAAACAAAACTGAAATTATTAAGGTGCGCGAAATAATTCCTGGTCGGATACTACTTGTAGACTGCTTTTATAAGAATCAGAAATTGAGAATTGTTAATGTATACACCCCACCTGATAGAGCGGGGAAAATGCGTATTTTTAACAAATTGTATGAATTATTGTCTGTTGGTTTTTGTGTCATACTCTGTGGGGATTTCAACACTGTGACCGATGCCAATGATAGAGAGGTACGAACGGCTTTTAAAATGTCTAGAGAAGGCAAAGTGTTAAAAAGAGTGTGTGAAACATGCGAATTACGAGATGTTTTTCGTGTGCTTTATCCTGACAAGGTTGGCTATACGAGGATTGAATCCGGCACTAAAACGAGAATAGACCGTATATATGTTTCTAAACAATTTATCATAGGTGAATATGAAAACGTATACCTAGTCAATTCTGATCATTTGGCTGTAACATCTTTACTTCGCGTCGGCCCCAATGAGAAACGAGGTTATTGGAAATTAAATACACAATGTCTTAAAAGTAGTGAACTAATAACAGAATTGAAGATCGAAATTGGTAAAATCAAGGATTTAAAGGTTTTTACACATTCGGATATAGAACTTTGGGACCTACTAAAGAATAGAATCAGACGGTTTTTAAAATATAAATGTAAAATGCTTAATAGAGAAAGAAACGAACGTTACCGCACTTTAATGGTTGAATTTACTGCCTTCCAATCTAAAAGGAATAAATCGATAGATGAGGAAAATGATTTAAATGAACTAAAATTGAAACTATCAAAATTAAATGATGAAGTATTTTTGAATATCCATGTTCAGTCTGGTTATGATGCAAATCTTTTCGGTTCAGTGAGTATTGCGAGTGTAATTCGCCAATATAAGACACGTAGGGAAAATAAGAGCATGAAGGGCATCAAAAATGACAATGGTGACGTAATTTATGATGAAATAAAAAAGAGAGATTTGGTAAGAACAATGTGTGAGAAGTCATACAAGAGGATAGAATCAAATACAGAAAACATCAATGTTTTTTTAAAAACAATTTGGAGATGCCAAGAGGCAAGCCCGAGCACACTAGGAAGGGATATCACAAAAGAGGAAGTAGCGGGAGTAATAACACAATTAAATAAAGGTAGAGCACCAGGTCCCGATGGACTCCCAACTGAATTTTATCAGGCATGCCTCGAGGACATTTCCAGATTATTAACTTCTGTATATAATGAAGGTTTGAGAAAAGGTATATTACATGACTCATTTTATCATGGTGTAATGTCATTACTGTATAAAAAAGGAGATGAAACAGATTTAGATAATTGGCGGCATCTAACTTTAATGAATACGGATTATAAGATATTAGCAAAAATAATCATGAACAGAATGAATGAATCGTTGGAATCATTAATTGATAAAGAACAGACTTGTGCAATTAAAGGGAGATATATGTGGGATAATCTAAGCACATTAAGGGACATACTTACATGTTCAGAAGACAGAGACTTTTTTATTTTGGGGTTAGATCAGAAGAAGGCATTTGATTTTATATCAAGGGAATATTTGTGGATTACAATGAGTGCGTATGGGTTTCCTGAAGACTTAATAGATATAGTCAAGCTTCTATACGCAAAATCCAATGTACAAGTGAATATAAATGGAGTACTTACTGACTGCTTTGAGATTCAGAGAGGCGTGAAACAGGGGTGTCCCTTGAGTGCAGCTTTATATGTATTAGCAATTAGTCCACTCATTCACCAAATAAAAAATGACCCGGTATTATCAGGCGTTAAGACCAGTACGGGTGAACGGGTAGTAATATCTGCTTATGCAGATGATATTACTGTGATTGTCAAGGATCAAAAAGAGTTGGACATGGTGAATGCTCATTTCAAAAATTATGAAGCTGTAGCTGGTGCAAAGTTAAATCAAGATAAAACGGAAGGTGTCTGGCTTGGGTCTGGAAGACCAAATCCTTTAAATATTAAAGTAAGCGATGAGATGACAATCTTAGGTATACTAATTACAAACGGAAATTGTAGGGAAAAAAATTGGGAATTGAAAGAGAAAGAAATTGAACAAGAAATAGGAAAATGGAGTAATAAAATAGCAAATTACAAAATACGTATTAACATAATTAAAACATTTGTTATTTCAAAACTCCTTTTTATCTCAGTTATCTTTCCGCCTACTGACAAATGTATCACCAGATTGAACAAATTATGCGTTCGTCTAATTTGGGCCTCAAATAGAGAAGTGACCAAAAGAGCGCTGCTATATAAGTCTAGAGAACATGGTGGACTGGGAGCGGTGGAACTTGGTTGCAAATTGAAGATTGCCTTCTGTAAAAATATTGCATGTAGTTTACGAAGGGGAGCAAGTTGGGTAGGGGATGTTTCTACTTGGGTTAAAAAGAGAGGTAGAGCCCGAGTTGCAGTACCATATTTTAAATTAATTTATGGAGATTTCCTTTTTAGATTCAAAGATTTGAATATCGATTGGTCTGGTCTCCCAAATAAAATGATTTATAAAATTGTGAACGACCATCTTCATGGTGGAATAGTACATTTTAAAAGCCTGACCATCACAGAAAGTAAAGAATGCATTAAGAATGTTCATTCCAAACTATTATCAGAAAACTTAAGGGATACAGCTTGGCTGATATCGGTTGGCAGACTACCAGTCCGTGTCATAGTTAAATGGAGCTGTTTCGTCACAACTAAAATATGCCCAATTTTAAACTGTGTGGAGGAAGAAACAATTGAACACTTGTTGTTGGACTGCCATAGAACAAAAGAAATATGGAAGAACATGTTACAAATTGGTATGGAAATTAATGTATGTATAGAAACAATTATGTATGGTATTCTTGATGAAAACTTGCTACCTGAAACAAAACATTTTCTTTGGATGATTATCTGTATAATTAACTCAAAAATATGGAAAACAAGGTGCAAGGTAATAATTAACCAGACATATATCAGTAGTGAAACTGTGACAAAACAAATAATTATTGAACTAAAAAGAAGAAGAACTCTGGACTTAAGACTGAACAAAAAAACTCCGTGGACACTTTTGAATTTGTAAATTTCCATGTGTAATGATGATGTAATTTGTACAGAATGTTTTATATCATGTTATTTATTGTAAATGTGATTTATTGTATATGTGATGCATTGTAATCTGTATTGTGCCTGATAATTTAATAAAGCACTTTAAAAAAAAAAAAAAGAAAGACTGGCGGAAAAGCGAGAGCAAAGGCTAAGACCCGTTCATCCCGGGCTGGTCTCCAGTTCCCGGTTGGTCGCGTTCACCGACTTCTGCGCAAAGGAAACTATGCACAACGTGTTGGTGCGGGAGCCCCAGTTTATCTGGCCGCCGTGCTCGAGTATCTGACTGCTGAGATCCTGGAGTTGGCCGGCAACGCTGCCCGAGACAACAAGAAAACCCGCATCATTCCCAGACATCTCCAGCTGGCAGTGCGTAACGACGAAGAGTTGAACAAACTCCTTGGAGGCGTCACTATCGCTCAGGGCGGAGTACTGTCCAACATCCAAGCTGTTCTGCTCCCCAAGAAGACCGAAAAGGCAGCAAAGGCCAAGTAATTCTTACGTCGCTCCCACAAAGACGATTCATCCAAAGGCTCTTTTAAGAGCCACCCCACATCTGTATAAAGAGCGCAAAGCTGCCATTTCAACCAATTCTACTGCGTTACGACAGTTAGTCTTACTCGGCGCCGTGCAGTGTCCGTAATTTATGTACATGGGAATCCAATCGGTACAACTTGTCTTGATCAGTGGTCCTCGTGTTCGGTCCTGGGGACCACTGTGTACACTGGTTGCCGTTCCAACCACAATTGGAATCCCAGAAGTAGCTTTCTCCCCCCATTCTCGCTTACAATTTTTGTTATTTGCCCCCTTAAGCCACATATCAGAAATGACTACCAAGAATAGGCTACAAGTCCTGGCAACTAAAACTGACCGTATAATAGATGGTGAAGAATTAAAAAAACAGTTTTTTTGTGTTGCACATTTAATCAAAGCCTTTTTATAGAACAAACGTACCTTTCTTGATTAACCATATATATAGGCTATATAGCACACGTGAAATTAAGATAGGTTAGATAATTTATTCGTTAATTAATACACTCGTTTCGCAACGTTGGAATAAATAATCCAAGGCGGTAAGAGAAGAGTGTAAATTTCAGGCGGCAGAGGAAGCAAAAAAAAGTTAATACATCTACCCAATGGCCTCCGTGACTGCAGGCAGGATCCCAGCCAATGAGAATCCGTAAAAAACCTATCCAATCAGCTCCTCACTGCAATGCTTTAAAGGCGTAGGTCGTGGACTTCGCGAGATACATTCCGAAAATCAAAAAAGCAAGCACGACGCAATGGCTAGAACCAAGCAAACCGCACGTAAGTCTACCGGTGGCAAGGCCCCCAGGAAGCAACTGGCCACTAAAGCGGCGCGTAAGAGCGCGCCTGCGACAGGGGGCGTGAAGAAGCCTCACCGTTACAGGCCTGGTACTGTAGCGCTGCGAGAAATCCGCCGCTACCAGAAGTCTACTGAACTGTTGATTCGCAAGCTGCCCTTCCAGCGCCTTGTGAGAGAGATTGCTCAGGATTTCAAGACCGACCTCCGCTTCCAAAGCTCAGCTGTCATGGCTCTGCAGGAGGCCAGTGAGGCGTATCTCGTTGGTCTGTTCGAGGACACCAACCTTTGCGCCATTCACGCCAAGAGAGTGACCATCATGCCGAAGGATATCCAGCTGGCCCGCCGAATCCGAGGAGAACGCGCCTAAGATTTCCAAGCACACCGTTGTCTTTTAAACAAAGGCTCTTTTAAGAGCCACTTAAATACTTGAGAAGCAAGTTTGCTCCATGTTTTTTTCTTCTTCCGTTTGCTTCTGGTGTGATTAGATCATTGATGCCACGTTGCTCGATGTTTAATGTAATCGTATGAGATATGAATATACTTTGCTTAAACATTAACTGAAGTAAGAATAATACTGTAGGTGTTTGAGAATTTCTGCTTGTGGTTGCTTGCTTTCCCCAAGTCCCGGGTGCCATAGTTACACAATTAACTCCCCGTAGCCGTCAGCACAGCAAAATCTCTGGCTATATTCTGATAAACTCCCTGGCTATTTCCACCACTTAGCCTTCGATACGATTGTTTTGTTGTTGGAATGTGGCTACAGACATTGAATGTTATGGATGCACTGATGTTCCATTGTTAGAGCTTTCCTGACGTCACTATATATGTTTTTAGTGGTAGAGCCTACGCGAGCAAGGGATAAGCCGTTGTGTGGCGCATGCACGCCTCTATCTGGATAGGCAACATGTTCCAAGCCTTTCCAACATGCCTCGCCCTGCATTAAACTTGCATCCCGGCTCTCACTCGCACACATACACGATCTAGCTGGGGTAAACAAAGCTGAGTGAATGACTTTTTGCCTCTTGTTGAGACTGTGAGTGGCTCTAAAAAGAGCCTTTGGGGGTTGAGTATTGTTGTGTTACGGATTACTTTGAACTAGTGTACTTCGTGACGGCCTTGGTTCCCTCAGACACCGCGTGTTTGGCCAGCTCTCCTGGCAGCAGAAGGCGCACGGCGGTCTGGATCTCCCTTGAAGTGATAGTCGACCGTTTGTTGTAGTGAGCCAAGCGAGAAGACTCACCAGCAATACGTTCGAAAATGTCGTTGACAAAGGAATTCATGATGCCCATGGCCTTTGAAGAAATGCCGGTGTCAGGATGCACTTGCTTCAAGACTTTGTACACGTAGATAGCGTAACTTTCCTTCCTCGACTTTCGCCGCTTCTTTCCTCCTTTCCCAGCCGTCTTGGTTACGGCTTTCTTGGAACCCTTCTTGGGCGCAGCCTTTGCAGCCTCAGGCATTTCGAAAGCTTGACTAAATCAAATGCTCCAGCGTCACCGTGCGTCTGCGATATATAAGGCTTTTATGCAAATAGTCATGGTTTGCTTAACGGTGACGTACACCGAGTCTCATTGGAGGCAGCTCGTCAACCCGTAGCGTGTTGGGTGATTATTGCAACCCTATTGGCTGAATTTCGCGGGCCGGAAAAACCTAGCCCGATTGCTGCAAACAAAGGATTTTTGTTTAACCGCGCGACTCCTGCACGTATCTCTCATTCTCCATTTCCCCTCGTTTCTTAAATTCAGTAATGTCTTCATGTACCGTCATTGCAGTTACCCACGTTCTAAGCAAAGTCCAATACACTCACCCTTTGAAAACGAATTTGCTTAATACAAATTTCAAATACAAACGTACACACACAGCCTACACCGTGCCTGTGCCGCCGCCCAAACAATACGTATACATTAATCCAATTTTTTTTTTTTTTACAAACATTAAAGGTACACGGCACTCGTTTCAGTATACAACATCTGAACAAAAACGTAAATAAAAGCCAAGTTACTCGCGCATAGGCTAGCCTACAGAGCGCTGTCTATAAGTCCTTAATTCCAACTTGCAAAAACTAGGCCTGCCTTTACAAGTTTTGATATCAAAATGTGGCCAAGTTACTCCTAACAATATTGCCTATCGTAGCTCACACTAAATAAACTAAACTACCTCTATTCCAAAGCAATGCTATCCAAACTTTCCTAAATTATTTAATGCAACTTGGCCCTGTGTTTCTCCATCTTAGCATGTGAAGAGATTGTGCCTCATAGAACAACACATGATTTCAATGAATGTTTCTTGATGAATAATTACACTCCAGAAAATATATGGTTATACTTTGTTGGCAAGTTTACTTTAGAAAATGTACAGGTTTTAAAATGTTCACTGCTGCTACAGATTTCTTTACAATTCACAAACAGACATTTATATCAATAAACATCATGTACAAAAGAGAAAGGGGGGGATGAATAAATAAATGCAGATTAAAAATGAGTAATATTTTTGCCTAGAAAGTAGCGTACATATAACATTTTTAGAAATGTATCCAGACATGTTTGTGGGTCAGATGATGGCAAATAAGTGGGTAATAAATGGCACTTATTTTTTGTGGGTAACTATTGATGAATAATGCATGAAGATATTGACACCGAGAGAGACATGCATACATAAGCTATATGAACGTGTCCGCTACTGTAGACTTTTGACCATTGGCCGGGCATGCCAAAAAAAGTCCTGCCTTTTTCGAACATCTGATATCCACCCTCAGATTTTTGGCTTTTAATCTCTTTTACCTCTCTTTACAATACAAAGCTCGTGTTTATCATCGTGACTTTTTGCAATTTTTTGCAATATTTTTCTCTATTGCAAGTTGCCTAGATGAACTGAAAATGTTTTATTTTTTTTCTTGTATTGTGTGTCTTGTTTGTATGGTCTATGCATGTGAAAAAGTTATTGGAAGAATTAATAGTTCTTGAAGCTCTTGTTTGCTTCTCATTTTATATACTTTATATAACTGTAAATAATTATGGAAGTATTTTTCTGTTGTGAGGATTCATTTTGAAAAGTAAATGTGTTGCTGTTTTTTTTGTTTGTTCCATACAAGTGTGAGGTTTTACCCCAGTATTGATCATAATTGATGTAACTCACTCATAATGTGCAAATGTTTGCTTTTACTGATGATATAATATCATGAAGCTCGCACAAAGTAACATGGCGTTGAGGGAATTCAAAGCCCGATCAGTATTGTCGGTATTCATGTATTTGATTATAAATATGGCATTTTACACTGTCGTTAACGCTTACGGCCATACCACTCTGAATACGCCTGATCTCGTCTGATCTCGGAAGCTAAGCAGGGTCGGGCCTGGTTAGTACTTGGATGGGAGACCGCCTGGGAATACCAGGTGCTGTAAGCTTTTTCAAAACGTTTTTGTATAGGGGGCGCTGTTTCACAATATTCCAACAATTCAAATACAGTTCAGGAAAATAACTAAATTAATAAACTGAACAAAAAATATATACACTGCTCAAATAAGTTAAGGGAACACTTAATCAACACAGTATAACACCAAGTCAATTAAACTTCTGGGATATCGATCTGTCCAGTTAGGAAGCGTAAACTATTGTGAATCAATTTCACCTGCTTTGGTGCAAATGAAAGTGACAACAGATGGACAGGAGAGGCAACAACAAGACAACCCCCAAAAAGCAAATGGTTGTGCAGGTGGTGGCCACATTTTATCTCTCTTTATCCTTCCTGACCATAGAAGGGCAACAACCCAGCGGCAGGACCGGTATCTGCTCCTTTGTGCAAACAGGAACAGGAGGAGCGCAGCCAGAGCCCTACAAAATGACCACCAGCGGGTTACTTGTGTGCATGTTTTTAACCAAACTGTCAGAAACAGACTCCATGAGGGTGGCACGAGGGCCCGACGTCCTGTAGTGGGACCTGTGCTCACAGCCCAGCATTGTGCAGCTCGATTGGCATTTGACAGATAACACCAGAATTGGCAAGTTCGCCATTGGCACCCCGTTCTCTTCACAGATGAGAGCAGGTTCACACTGAGCACACGTGACAGACGTGAAAGCGTCTAGAGACGCCGTGGCGAATGTAATGCAGCCTGCAACATCATCCAGCATGACCGGTTTGGTTTAATTGACTTGGTGTTGTACTGTGATGATTAAGTGTTCCTTTCATTCTTTTGAGCAGTGTATTTTTGATGCATGTATATTTTATTAGTTCATAAAATGTATTTCAATTACTTGTATTATTCTGAAATGACAGAATCAAAACAGAATTGGAAAAAACCTAACCCTGCTAGCACTATCATGGGAGATTCAGGTTAAGGCCTATACTAATAATTGTGTGTGTTTGTTTGTTTTGTGTATGGGATCCTTAATGTAACGGCAAAATGGGGGTCACAATAATTTTATCCATAAAACTAAACACATTAAAAAATAAATAGCACGGTTCGTCAAGTAGTTCTGGTGGATGCACTGAAGTCAAGTTCTCCCGTTAAAATGCTCTCGGTTAGGGCCATTGCTAAATGAAAGTAATTACAATGTAACGTAGGACACAGCCTTTTGTGGAGCCTCTATGACGTCACAATAGCTTCTAAAGTAAGGCGTAAACGAGCATGCCACAAGGCCATTGCGAAGCGTGCACCCTCCTCCCTGGCCACGTGTTACAAACCCCTCCGACATATCTTAACCTTCGCCTACTTGCGCGATTCCATTAGTGCAAACAAAGCTCAGTCAATGGATTTTTGCCTCCCGTTTACAGTGTGGGTGGCTCTTAAAAGAGCCTTTGGGACGAGTTCGGTTCCGTTATGGTTCATTTGGAACTGGTGTACTTCGTGACGGCCTTGGTTCCCTCAGACACCGCGTGTTTGGCCAGCTCTCCTGGCAGCAGAAGGCGCACGGCGGTCTGGATCTCCCTTGAAGTGATAGTCGACCGTTTGTTGTAGTGAGCCAAGCGAGAAGACTCACCAGCAATGCGTTCGAAAATGTCGTTGACAAAGGAATTCATGATGCCCATGGCCTTTGAAGAAATGCCGGTGTCAGGATGCACTTGCTTCAAGACTTTGTACACGTAGATAGCGTAACTTTCCTTCCTCGACTTTCGCCGCTTCTTTCCACCTTTCCCAGCCGTCTTGGTTACGGCTTTCTTGGAACCCTTCTTGGGCGCAGACTTCGCAGGATCAGGCATATCGAAAGCGTGACTGAAACAAATTCTCCAGCATTACCGTGCGTCTGCCATATATAAGGTCTTTATGCAAATATACATGCCTTTCTTAGCGGTGACGTTAACACCGAGTCTCATTGGAGGCAGCTCGTCAACCATAGCGTGTTGGCTGAATATCGCATCTCTATTGGCTGAATTTGGCGGCCATGAAAAATGAAGCACTAAGTGCTGCAAACAAAAGATGTTTTTTGAAACCCCGCGACTCTGATTAATTCCATTGATTAAAACAATGTTCTAATAAAAACGTGTACACTTGCAACTCGCATGTGCCGCCGCCCAAACAATAGACAAAATAATCAAAATGTGTGGTTTCTACAAACAATAAAGGTATACAGCGTATGTTTCAGTATACGACATGTATCCTGCACATTATGTACGGCAATTTCATTCGATACAGATGCTTAGCAAGTTAATGCCTTGAGGCTTGCTCATTGCAACGACCTTCATTGAAAACTAGCGAAAAGTGTTTGTTGGTACGTTTCGTTGCTGCATCTCAAATAGAACATGTAACCACAATCGCCAGGGATTCCCTGCATGTGCACACGGCTTTGAAATTTCACAAACAGGAGGCACGCTCCCTCTACAAGGCCAACGGCATTGTATTAATAAAGGGACAATGAGTACACGCGCTAGGAATCGATGCTGTTCATAGAGCATGTGGGTGGCTCTTAAAAGAGCCTTTGGATAATTGCATGGAAGAGGGTCAAGAACGAAAAGTTTAACCACCGAAACCGTACAGAGTGCGACCCTGACGCTTCAGAGCATAAACCACATCCATAGCGGTGACGGTCTTTCTCTTGGCATGCTCGGTGTAAGTGACGGCATCGCGGATGACGTTCTCCAAAAACACCTTCAGCACTCCTCGAGTCTCTTCATAGATGAGACCGGATATACGCTTGACTCCTCCGCGGCGAGCCAAACGACGAATCGCCGGCTTGGTGATACCCTGGATATTATCACGGAGAACTTTGCGATGACGCTTAGCGCCTCCTTTACCAAGTCCTTTTCCACCTTTGCTTTTTTTTTATTTAAATTATTCAAATATTACAATAATCAGCATACATTAAGCATGGCAATTATCACATACATTAAACATGGCAATTATTACATACTCAAAAAAAAAAAAAAAAAAAAAAAAAAAAAAACAAAAAAAAAGAAGCAAACTTCAAAAATCCAGGATTTCCCAACGGCTTGCGTTACCGTTGTTTGCATCAATAGTCCTTCTGCGTTTTAGTTCTGTTAAAATGTTCTTCATTACTGAGTCACTGGATACATAAATATGGTCAATCGTCATTTTACATCGCGTTTTCCATATTTGTAAATTCACTAGACATATTATTAACCAGTACAAATCTTTACTTTTTTCATTGGTATTACACATTTCCCCAAGAAAAACAGTTTCCGGAGTAATTAAAATCTTGACCCCAATACATTTAATCTGTTCCCATATATTTTTTGAGCGATCACATTCAATTAGTAGATGTTCCAAAGTTTCATCCATATTACATTCAGGCATTGGACAAGTTTTCGTTTTAACAAAACAACTCCATTTTACAACAGCTCTCACTGGTAATCTCCTCACTGATATTAACCAGGCTACATCTCTCATATTTTCGGAAATATTTTTATTCCATATTCGTGCAACAGTTCTTTCACATTCTATGTTGGTTAAATGTCTATACATAATTAAACCACCATAAACTTCAGTAATTATTAAATTATATATATCCTTACTGTCATATTTACACCAGTCAATATCTAAATGTTTAAATTTATCTACAAAATCGCCATACATAAGTTTAAAATAAGGTTGTCCGATTCTATTCCTTCCTTTCTTTTTTTTCCAATTAGTAATATTGCCTATCCAGCTAATTTGTCTGTTAATTCCACTTGCGACGATTTTACAACTTGCTATTTTTAATTTGATACTCAGATCTATTGATCCCAACCCTCCTAATAATCTCGGTTTAAATAACAATTCTCTTTTGGTAACTTCTCTGTTCGTGCCCCACACTAATTTACAACACTCTTTATTTAGCTTGCTTATGTATTTTTCGGTTGGTGGAAAAATTGAACTTAAAAACATTAGTTTTGACAATATCATCATTTTTAAAATATCTATTCTAGACCTATAATTAGTGTTTCTGCCTGACCACTTTATAACTTCATCTTTAACTTCAATTTCCTTTTTTTCCCAATTTGTTTCACAACAGTTTGCATTACTTATATAGATACCCAATACCTTAATTTCTTCTTTTACGCTAATCTGTATGGGAAACTGCCTCTTTAAATCCCCAATCCAGACAGCTTCTGATTTATGATGGTTTAAAACTGCACCAGATACCTTTTCATAAGTTCTGAAATGTTCACATATAATGTCCAATTCAGTTTGTGATTTTACAAAGACTGTTACATCATCAGCGTAAGCTGATATGATGACCTTTTCACTTCCGACCTTTAACCCTTCTAATCTCCTATCATTTCGAATTATTTTGATCAAAGGGCTAATTGCAATCACATACAGAGCAGCACTTAGTGGACATCCTTGTTTCACACCTCTACAAACTTCAAAACATTCTGTCAAGTGACCATTTACATTTACTTGGACTATAGATTTTGCATAAAGACACCTTATCATATCAATAAACCGTTGTGGAAACCCATACATTTTCAATACTTCAAATAAATACGCCCTTGATATATAATCAAAGGCTTTTTTTTGATCTAATGCAATAATATAAAAACCCTCGTCATCTTTCACATTTGAAATGCATTCTCTTAACATACATAGATTATCAAACATTAACCGTCCTTTTACAGCACATGTCTGCTCCCTTTCTATAAGTACTTCCAAATTATCCTGCATTCTATTTACAAGCACTTTAGCAAGTATCTTATAGTCCAAGTTCATTAAGGTTAAATGTCTCCAATTATTTATATCAAATTCATCACCTGTTTTGTACAATAGAGTTATTACTCCATCATAAAAAGAGTCATGCATATATCCTCGTGCAATGCCTTCATTGAAAACCCGGGTTAAAAAAGGAGAAATTTCATTCTTACTTTTCACATAGAATTCTGCTGGCAATCCATCCTTGCCTGGAGATTTCTTTAAATTTAACTGAGATATAGCCAGCTCAACTTCTTCCTGCAGAATAGGACTTTCCAGGTCATCAGAATTGACACAATTACCATCATTAATCGAGGTTAAGAAAAACTGAAGCAAATCATTATCAATGTCAATATCTTCATACATCTTTTGGCATAGATCCTTAACAGTATTTCTGACATCACATTCTTTTTCAACAACCATCCCCATTTCATTTCTCATTGCTTTAATACATTTCTGATTTTGCTTTTCTTTAAACTGGGCTATGATATTTATAGCACTAGGGGCTTCCTTAAACGTAATATTGCTTCCTAACTGCACATGTAATCCACGTATAGAATCTTTATTCATATCTTCAATTTCACCTTTACTCTTATGCATTTCTGTGACTTCTATATCCGTTTTAACCAATTTCACCTTCAATTCTATGTATTTCTTTAAGAGTTGGTCATATTTTACATTTCTAGTTTGATTTAAAACTTTACATTTATATTTTAAAAATTCCTTCATCCTGTTTTTAAAAATTTCCCACAATTCTATATTTGTCTTTGTCAAAATTCTCAAATCCTTTATTTTGTCAATTTCAAGTTTCAACTCTGCTACTAGTTCTGAATTTTCAAGACACCGAGTATTTAATTTCCAATAGGATTTCTTAGGTTCACCTTCAATTCTGAGCTTGACAATAACAGCCAAATGGTCAGATTCGACTAAGTAATTTGTTTTATATTCATAAACATCTAAATTACTACTTACGTAAATACGGTCAATCCTAGACCTTGTATATTTATCATGTCTCGTATAGTCTATCTTGTTTGGATATAAAATTCTAAAAGCATCTCTCAGGTCTGTTCCTTCAAGCACTTTCTTTAGAGCTGTTCTTTCTCTCGTCATTAAAAAGGGTTTTAGTGAAAATATATCATTCCCATCTGTCACCACATTGAAATCCCCACACACCATAATAGGATACCCAACACACAAAAATTCCCGGAGTTTGTTGAACAGCTGAATTTTCTTTACTCTATCGGGAGCAGTGTATAAGTTGATGATTCGAATCTTATGACGAAGACAGTAACAGTCTAAAATTAGTAACCTCCCTGGGATAATTTCCCTTTTCCTTATAACCGTAACCTTTGTGCTAAAAAATATACCGACCCCATCTGCTTTGTCTTCACCAACTGATATACAAGATGACCCTTTTGTCCAAATATCTGTAACATCCTGTACATCAGACTGATTACACAACCTCATTTCTTGTAAACAAAGAACGTCAAAGGATGTCTGCAGCAATATATCCATTTTTAGATGTCTATTCTTTTTTGACTGTATTCCTCTGACATTGTATGACGCAATCGTCAAATACTGTTCATTAGTCATACATATTTTGAGAAAATTCTTTGTTAAGGACTCACTTTATCATCTTTTTTCTTTCTTGGCATTTCATATTTTAGTAGAATGCGTCTTTTACCTGCGTAGTTAGCCCGGGTTGGTAAAACCCCTTCATTTTCTGGAGTCACTTTTTCAATTCGTCCTGCTTCACTTTGCTTTTTACCATCGTCGTCATGTCCAATGTTATCAGCAGCTCCCAAGCTAATGGATTCGAGATCGCCAGACGTTATACTCTCTTCCACTCTCTCGCTGCCGACATCTGAATTAGTCGCACTCTCATAGGGCTCAGAGGCATCCCCTTCCTCGTTGTCATCGTCTTCACTGCTGCTGGAGCTGTAGTCCACATCCTCAGATATCGGTTTTGGGTCTCCAACTCCCACTTCTACGTCATTCTCACCCCTCACCGTATTATTTCCCTTCTCGGTTTTATCATTATTTAGAGTCTTCTCCATTCCGCATTGTACGTCCGGTATCTCCGTAATCTTTTCTATGACCGGCTTTTTTGTTTGTGCGTCATTATAATCAGGACGTTGTGCCTTAGCGCGGTTGCTATATGACTGGGGGCATTGAAAGAAGGAATGGCCCAGCACACCACATAGACTGCACAGATGTTCATTCATGCAGTCTTTCGCTCTATGTCCCATATGCCCACACCGCCAACATTTGGTTTTTCCACACTCTCTGGCTTGATGATCAGTGTCTTGGCAAATGAAACACCGTTGTAGCTGCCCTGAATAGGTAATACGTCCATTATACGGGCCCAGGGAAATGGAGTTGGGTATTGCATTGTATTTTCCGTTTGAATCTTTAAGGAGTTTAACCTTATACTTCCTAATGCCATACCAAATCCCATTTTTATCGACTGGTTTTATGGGTTGCTGTAATATATTGCAATAGCGGTTTAGAAAGCATTCTATATCCCCATCAGCCACTCGGCCAGTCCAAAATTTAACAATGAGAAATTTAACGTCAATGGAAAATGGCGATTCAATTTCCCAATCCGCCCAATTTTTCCCACCGGATTGACTAGCATGTACTTCTAAAAAACGTTTAAGCGGGGCCTCAGAAAAAAAACATATTTCGTAATCTCTCCGATTTGGAAGAGAGATAAAAGAATAGACATCGCGAACGTTTATCCAAGAGGATTCAAACAAAAGCTTGTCACCCACATAATCGCGATTGGGAGCTTCTCCTTCTCCGACGTATTTTAAACGAACCCAATACTGCCCAAAAGACTGGGCATAGGCCCCAGCCGGGGCCATGCCCGAACTTTCTAGTACTTTTTAAAAGACTGTGCAACCGACTACTTCTGAGCAATATAAATTGAAAGAGGTTATACCGACAACGTAATTACTTTCCACCTTTGCCGCGACCAGACATCTTTCACAAATGGCAGAATATACTGACCAGCCTACAAAATAGCACGCATATATCTGCGCAGAGACGACCTGATTGAAGCCTCGCGTCAAAGTAAGGGCGGTTCTAGCCAAAGCCCGCCTCCAGCACTCTGAGCCTTCCGAGCATTGGGTAATTGCTTTGTAAAGACGTTTGAACACAAAAAAAAAAAAAACATCCAGAGCAATCATAAGGTCTGCTCTCTAGATTATTAAAACTAGAGTTGATACGAATTACTTTCACAAAACCATAGAACAGAAACAGTAACATTTCAAACAAGTAGTAGTCTGAATAGTAGTCTAATACTCCGAATCTTCTTATTGACACGCTGATTGCGCAACCCAGCCCATGTTGACACAAATACATGTATTCCAGACCACAAACCTACCAACGTGGGTTTTTTTCTACCCATTTCGAGAATAGCGTAGTGTATTTCCTCTGTACTGCATATTAATTTACATTTCGTAACTAGGACTGTCCATTTTACCAGTTAGTTTAGTCCAGCAGACTGTAACCTGCGTGACCCAAAGTGAGACCCAAAGTCTCCCAATAAAGTTTGTACCAAAAGGGTGAGATAAATGTTTGAGTGAAAGGTGAGAGTGAATCCTGTTTCTTTGAGTCTCCATTTTAGTACCATTAATCTTAGCTGCTTCCTTGTTTTGTTGTCTTTTTTTATGAATTTGACTAGTTGCAGTAGGCCCTCCTGAGCCATTTTTAGAGCCATGTATGTAGAAATAAATTACTTTAATAGACAAATAAGCCGGGATATGCTGGAGAATGTACCTTTGTTGCCATGCTCAAAAGTGTGTGAGAAGCTATCCAAAGAAATTATCCTCTGTCAGAGAGGACCATGGGATGCGCGCAACAAAAACATGTATTTAAAAGTTTAAATACACATTGTTGTAATGTATAGTGCTGAGTACAACACGACAAGTCGCAAAAAGAAAGCAACAAAAGTTGGCTGGATAGGAGATATTGGAACTCTCACTTCCTTTCATAATTTTCCAATATCTCCTATCCAGCCAACTTTTGTGGGAAAATTCATGTTACGGTCTTTTTGTAAAATCTGAATAACCGAGTTTGTAATAGAGTAAAGAAATATACAATAATACAGCAGATCAAATACATGCTGCTATATACAGTGCACTACAAAAGTGTTAGGACAGTGACACATTGTTTGTTGTTTTGGTTCTGTACTCCAGCACATTGGATTTGAAACAGGTCGACAGTGACCATGAGGTTAAAGTGCAGACTTTCAACTTTAATTGTAGAGGTTTTAGATCCATGTCGGGTGAACCGTGTAGCAATTGTAGCCATTTTTACACGTATATATGGATGAGCCTTTCCTGCTGCCTCCTAATGGCAAAACAAAGAGACATGACCGGATTGAGATCACTAAGAAAACTCCCAGTGAGAGCTGTGGTTGTTAGGTGGAGGTGTTGTGTGAAGTTGACTAAGTGCCCCCTGTCTGACGGTTAATTGGAAGAATCCATTGATTTTTATTTATTTATTATAATGTTATTATAATAATACAACTATTAATAGTAATAACAATAGCGAATATTGGCGACTCCAAATTTACCAATAGGCCATTTCCCCCATGTAACGTTAGTGTGCTCTCTCCATTTTTGCAACCAAACTGCCATTTGACTGTGAAATACATTTCCTTCTCGCTGGCCAGTTAGCCGAAATGCATTGATCCAGATGCATTTCCTCGCTGGCCAGTTAGCCGAAATGCAGATGAAGTCGAACGTGCAGATAATGGGGGAGATTAATGTACCGGATTGTGACAGCGTTGCAGCACTTGTCCACTAGATGTCAATAGTGATTCATACAATGAGGAAAACGTTTCGAGGCGTCGTTTTGCCTGGCGATTCTTTTGTGCGTGCATATTTTCGATCCTCTTCGCCCTCCTCAAAATTACTTAATACCCCAGGTAGGCTGTCCCTTGGCTGGACTGCAAGGCTACATCACATTTACACATCGTTTTTGTCAAAAATAATAAAACTCATTGTGGTTATTTATGTAGGAAACCGTGAAAAGTGCCAAACTCTCGACAAAGTGCGTAAAAACGGCTGGGGTGGTACCGTATATAGTTGCAAACACCCTAAGCCAGCAATACGTAATTCATTTGTAACTTTTTTTTTTGCTCGTAAAAGTTACATATTAGTGCCCAAACATAACAGTATTGTTCTTCCACTGTACACTGGGGAAATGTACTCCTTAAAAAAACTAAAATATCCTTCTAAAGCTGAACCATTTTTTCTGAAAGTGGTAATGTAACGAGAGAGGATGTATCTTCTTATTGCCCCATTATATCAAACATTTATATTCCGAATAATTAATACCCTATATCCTTGTAAGGCATTTCAATCAGGTGACATGTAGCCAGATAATAGATGAATTGTCTGTAAAGTACTGTGCTGAAATGAACGATTCCAGCCAAGGCAAATGGTAAATTAAACTTGCATTGTTTTATCATTTGTTTCAGTGAAACAAATTATGGAACCGAAACCAATCATTTAATTAATCTTAACAAAGTAATTGGTTGGAATGACATCCAACAGTTCCATTTCTCACAGCAAACATTTTTACATTTTATTGCTTCCTTTTTTACAATTTCATTATTTGTATCTCCTTTTTCCCCCCCAAGGGCGTTAGATTTAATTGTCATGTATGGAAGGACAGGTACCACACACTTTGACTTAAAAACCGAACATCAAAGGGTGGATATCAGGTGTTGGGAAATTGTGAAATAGCGAAATGGCGGACCCAATTTGTATAGCCTTATATTAATGGCGATAGGGAACATACGCTGGTCTTGACAGGCTAAACATTGTTTTCAGAATTATCAGAATGGTCGGTTCAACAAAACGTGGATATGTAACCCGGCGATGGTTAAAGAGAGTTCTCTCATCGTGCGAATTGTGTGCTCTGTGTGCTTTACTGCTAACAATACAAGTCCTGCTTAAAAGCTCTACTTGCGTATTCCATTAGTCACTTCATATTTTCTGCTTTGACACTGGGCTTCTGTCAATGGTTATCAAACAAATTTGAAGTGTGTGAAATGTTTGATAGGTTTTAAAGGCGATTATTTTGGGACAAGCACCTTGAACAGGTACTTGTCGCTGGCAAGTGGCGACGTTTTAGACGGGCTGGAGAAAAAACTGCAATATTGCTCAGGGCACAGAAGTTAATTTGTTGGCACAAGGGCCTTTGTTGAACATTCCCGACGTTTTTCGCTTTGGAAATAACTGAACGGTGTGTTAATTTATCAATATTTGGCGAAGAGAAAACACAAGTGAGCGGAGTTTTCAGGAGCAGAGAGACGCTGTGCCGGACTGGCTGAGTCTACACGGTCCTCATGTAACATTTAAGTCCATCCCCCTGCCGCTCAAGCAGCGAAAACGCGAAACGTTCCCACTATCCACGGAGAGAATCGAACGAAAGACAAATGGCTGAAGTTGCTCCCGCTCCTGCCGCCGCCGCCGCTGCCCCGGCTAAGGCTCCCAAGAAGAAAGCAGCAAACAAGCCCAAGAAAGTTGGGCCCAGCGTCGGAGAGTTGATCCTGACGGCAATTTCTGCCTCCAAGGAGAGGAGCGGAGTGTCCCTGGCTGCCTTGAAGAAAGCGCTGGCCGCCAGTGGCTACGACGTGGAGAAAAACAACTCTCGCGTAAAGCTGGCAGTCAAGAGCCTGGTGACCAAGGGGTCCGTGCTTCAGACTAAGGGCACCGGCGCCTCTGGCTCATTTAAGCTCAACAAAAAGCTGGCGGAGAAGAAGCCCGCAAAGAAAGCGGCAGCTAAAGCTAAGAAACCCGCAGCTGCTAAAAAGGCGCCAGCGAAGAAGCCAGCGGCCAAAAAGTCGCCGAAGAAGGTAAAAAAGCCCGTTACACCTAAAGCAAAAAAGAGCCCTAAGAAAGCCAAAAAGACGGTGGCAGCAGCAGCAAAGAAGGCGACCAAGAGTCCAAAGAAAGCCAAGAAGCCGGCGGCAGCAGCAGCAGCAAAGAAGGCGACCAAGAGTCCTAGGAAAGCAAAGCCGGTCAAGCCAAGAGTTTCCAAACCCAAGACCGGCAAAGCCAAGAAAGCGGTTCCCAAGAAGAAGTGAGCAAGTTGTACAGTGATGCAATTTTACAAACGCCAAAGGCTCTTTTAAGAGCCATCCAGAATTTCTTAAAAGCGCAATTCGGTCCATTTTCAGCCAGCGTGGCTACATCATTAGTTATTGGGGCGGGTGATGGACGTTTTGAGCGTAGCGCAAGGCTAATCGTTTGTTTATGTAAGGTTTATGGAACGAGCAAAACGTAACCGGAATTTATAAATGCCGCCTGCAGGGCGGAGATTTTCAGTCCCAATTTCAGAAATGTCCAGGGATATATCCAGTTGCAAACACTAGGCCTACATGAAACATTAAAGTTACTTGATATTGAGCGGCATTTCATTCACTCGGGATGACGCCGCAGCCTTTTTGGGTTTAACACTTCAAAGGATATGAAATGCCATTTAAACTCCACGGTTTGAAAAATAAAACTGCTTTTGGACATCGTTCTCCTATACGGCCAACCTCGAGTCAGTGTAGTTTCTTTCGTTCGTTTTCTTCTGTTACATCTCCGTGCAGTCGTAAATACCGCTGGTTTGAATGAGTCTGTTGAAATGACAGAGTGGCAATTTTATACTTTTATTAATCCCGTATGATTAGACAGTTCTAGGCTCGAGGCCACAATAAAACGGGTTGTTGATGACAGTCATTTAGCAGACGCTTTTATCCAAAGCGAAATACAATACGTGCAAGTACTTGGGTATTTGGGCCAATCGTCAATAATGTTGATCTACTAAGAGTACTGGAAGCTGTCTTAGGTGGTCCCGCTTTTCTTTAACAGCAGGTTTCAATCAGGTCGTCTTACTTTGGTCATACTATTGACTGTAGGAGATGAGAGATTGGTAAACATTTGTATCATTTTTGTGTGCGTTAATTTACTCATGCACCTATGAATTGTTCACCTGTTAATACTTACATCTATTTAATTGTATCACTAACCCGACCAACAACTTTTTTGCATGGCCATTTTCAACTTATATTTTAATTGATTATTTTTAGTTTATATAGATATACAATGTTCTTAGAATTATTGCTTTTAACCAAAGATCAATAAAGTTTGTTTTAGTTAAATAATCTGGAAAAACTAACGTTACGGGATAGGCATACCATGCATGCACACTGGGAACTCGAATTCCCCGAGTAAAAACTGTCCTCCTTCCTTGTTCCCTCACCTCACCTCTGCCAGTAAAGCTCAGCAACGGAAAGCAATAAGCAGAAGCTCTGGGCCAGCCAAGTCAGGTCCATCGTTTGTTGTTGAGAGACTCGGACCGTAAATTTAATTTAGACTTTATAGTACAAAAATATCTCAACAGAGCCAAACACAATCCCTCCCTGCAAAAAAACTGTGGCAGAAATGTGATGACAGAAACACACAATTTAGAGCTAGACATTTGGATTTGCTTACTCATTTATTATTTATGAAACATTATCCTTTCATCCTTACTCATGTGTGCACTTTTTTTTATTTTATAAAAACATCTACTCACATCCACTGAATTTCATTGCTTACAGTACCAACAACTGTGTGTATGATAATTTTTGATGTGGCCGACTTATTTGAAAACTCTCCGCTGTTCTCGCACCGCCCATCCCTGCAACAAGTAACCAAACCTCGGTCTATGAAGCTCAGGAACATTATATAAAAGAGTAGCAGCTCTGAGCCATACAGCCCTATTTTAAACATATGTATGGTGACTATGTGAATAATTAAAAAATGCTGATATTGATTTGTGCAATAATGTAAGTAAACTCATTAATTATATGGTGGCCGTATTAACACCTTCTCAAGTGTGGGGAAAAAATACACTTCTGAGAACATGAGAGATTTTGGCCTGGCTGTTCAGTGTGTGAAGGTTACTTGTGAGAGCGCTAGTAACATTGAAGGTTACCAGTGGCAGCTCTAGTAAAAATTGAAGATTACCAGTGAGAGCACTAGTAAAATGGAGTTCAAAATGAAATATTGCCCAATGCCAAACTGTGAGTCAGACAAAACTTAAGAGCACTTGTTAATTGAATGCTTGCGGTCAAAGGAAATATGGGAATATATTATATTTATTAGAGTAGATACAGGCAGGAAATTGTTCCCAAAACTTTGTTTTATGAGAAGATGTGTAATATTGATGAAAAATGTAATTTTGTGGTTTACAATGTGGAATTGTGAATGTACCAAAACGGAAAATGCCTCGTAGAACGACAATTTACGACATGTATGTTCCCAGTGACTCAGTGGTTTAGAGTACTTTGACAAAATTACAAATGTCGACGAGCAGATGAAGAATGACAGCACGGATAAGCCTGTGGGAGATCCAGGACTTTTTACAGGACGTCGGATGAAATATGTTGTGTGTTGTGTTGTACACAATAATGGCACAAGCATAACAGGGCAATTCCAGATAAACAGTCACCTGGCCATTGAAAATTCGAACTAAAAATAAAGCTGCAAGATGTATTTCAAGATATGTGTCGCAGATTCAAGTGAGTGGGATATGACTGGCAATTTCCTGTGATTATCTCTATCAGCCCTGCCAAATACATTGATTCAGCAAAGCTTTCGACATGCCTGAGGCTGCAAAGTCTGCGCATTTGTGAGGTTAAATACGTGTAATACAAGCAAAGCCCATAGCTTTTTGCTGTGTGGTGTTCTTTTGTTTAATTCCCTCTTTAGTAAGGTTTTAAATAAAAAAAACATTTGATTTGTGGTAATTTGCAACCAAAAGGATTCCCCCAATGGGGGCACCCCAAACGCAAGTCAGGCGTTTCTGGGCCCGTCTGAGATTTGTTGGCGATGGTGAGCCACCGTCCCGAACAAGTGTAGGCCAGGATTTAATATTGGAAAGCAGTTGGATAAATGCTGCTGACATTTACTCCTTTATTGCCCTGCCAAATAAAAAGGAATTTGAGCTGTGCTTTCATCGTGAGAATGTGCTAAGGCGTTTCCTGGAAGTCTCTGCTGCCCATTCAAAAGAAGACGTATGGAAGAATTGGGAGATTTTTTCTTCCATTCCCCTTGATACATTGACTGTTGTGGTGAAGTTCTGGACAGGTAGGGTGGCAGATGAAGATGTTGAGCAGTACCTTCGCAGGTACTGTGATATTCTACACCCACCCGAGAAAACACTTGACCAGTTTAATATCTGGTACGGAGTGAGAAAGTACAGAGTCAAGCTCCACCGTGGAAGTGACGGGCGGATTGCCACCCTACCCAACTCGATATCCATGGGTCCCTACAACGGGAAAATTACGTATGCTGGACAAGTGCAGAGGTGTTACATTTGCAATGCCTTGGAACATCAAGTGAAAGACTGCAATTTACTGAAGTGTTGGAGGTGTGGGCAGTTCGGGCACAAAGGAAAAGATTGCACCAATGAGGGGATGTGCAGCCTTTGCAAAGAAGTGGGGCATTCATACTTTGGTTGCCCCAGCGCCTACAGCAATAGGATGAAAGCGGAGCGAAGGCAAGAGGCCAGAGACCAGCAAGCAGCCAGAGACCAGCAGGAACCCAGAGAAGGCGAAAGGAGAACACGCCAGAACAAGGACCGAACCAGCACCCGATGCAACGCCATCAGCTGAGAATCCTGAGGAGGCAGAGCAGCAGAGGAGCAAAGACGGGGATGTGGGACAGCAGTCCAGAAGGAAAGCTGGAGGTGAGCCGGAGCCAACCCAACAGGAGTTTGACCGGGTGGAAACATCTTCAGGAGGGAGAGCAGCAGTGGATGAGCAGCTCAGCGATGATAACGAGGCGGATGAAAATGAAGACAGCAGTAACGGCGAGGGAGAAGATGAGTTTGAAAGTGCGTCAGAGACGGAGGAAAGTGGAGACTCTTTTTCTCCTGACTCCTCCCCTGTGGAGATGTCGCAGGATAACTTCCCCACAGAAAAGAGGCCCCTATCATCAGAGGGTGAGACCAGCAGAAAAAAGAACAGGAAAAAGACATAAGGTAATATGATATTTTGGCTACTGTTCCTTTTTATGATGCCTAGAGCGTATAGCATATATACTATAAATGTAAGAGGTATTCAGACAGCCAAAAATAGGTTGGAGAAAATGAATATATTAGCCCAACTTAAGGATGATGTCATATTTGTACAAGAATTGTGCTTAAATAACCTAGATGATGTGAAACAGGTGAAAAGTTTATGGAAAGGGGTTTCAGAAATCTCTATTGGCTGTGACAGTGCGGATGGTTTGGGAATTCTGTTTAAATCACCAAATGTAGAAATTTTAAAGAAAAGGGAATTAATACCAGGAAGACTGCTTGTAGTGGATTGCTTGTTAGAAAGGAAAAGATTTAGACTTATTAATGTACATACACCACAAGACCGATCAAGGAAAGTGCAAATATTGAATAAATTGAAGGAAGTGTTATGTGCAGGTCAGAATGTTATTTTAGCAGGTGATTTTAACATAGTAACTGAAGCAAAAGATAGAATAGAGCGGCAGTGTAGTATAATGGTTAAGGAACTGGACTTGTAACCGAAAGGTTGCAGGTTCGATTCCCAGGTAGGACACTGCCGTTGTACCCTTGAGCAAGGTACTTAACCTGAATTGCTTCAGTATATATCCAGCTGTATGAATGGATACATGTAATAAGAAGTTGTGTAAGTCGCTCTGGATAAGAGCGTCTGCTAAATGCCTATAATGTAATGTAATGTAATGAATAGCATCATCAGCTTTTAAAATTACTCGGGTTGGTCAGATATTAAAAGAGACATGTAACGCCTTTAACATGAAGGACCGTTTTAGAACTCTTTATCCAAATGATGTAGGTTTTTCACGGTTTGATGCAAAAACTAAGACAAGAATCGATAGGATTCATGTATCGATGAATATACAGGTGAAATCTTACTCAACGGAGGTCTGTGTAAATTCAGACCACCTGGGCGTGAGGAGTACCATTACAATGGAAGATGATAAAAGGAAGAATTACTGGAAATTAAATGTAAATTGGCTGAAAGATCAATCCCTGGTTATAGATTTAAAACAAGAAATACAAAGGATAAAACAATTAAAGATTTTAACAAAGTCTAGTACAGAATTGTGGGATATTATGAAGAAGCAGCTTAAAATATACAGAAAATCATTAAAAAATATAAGGAGAGACAGGAGGAGAAATGTTTAAAGGGACAATTATAAGTGGTGATACAGAAATTAGAGAAGAAATTGTTAAGGCTTTTAAAGAAATGTACAAAGACATTCCAGTCGACAACGAGATAACAGAACAATTTTTAAGTGACGTAAAAACAGAAATGCCGCCTGAGACACTTTTTGGTGTTATCACAAAGGATGAAATTAAAATAGCTATAAATCAATTAAATAGGGGTAAATCGCCAGGGCCGGACGGACTTCCCACTGAATTTTATCAGCTTTTATCAGATGACTTTGCAGATATTATGGCTTCTGCTTATAATGAAGGTTTTGAGAATAAATGTATGCATGGTAGTTTCTATGAAGGGGTGATAACTCTGATATATAAAAAAGGAGATGAATATGATATTAATAATTGGCGACAAGTTACTTTGATGAATTTGGATTATAAAGTATTAGCGAAGGTTATTATGAACAGAATGAGTACAGTCTTGAATCAAATAATTTTGAAGGAACAAACATGTGCCATCCAAGGTCGTGTAATGTGGGATAATCTGTGTATGATTCGTGAGCTGATCTCATGCCCGAATCTGAATAGCCCAGGGTTTTTTATAGCTGGTTTTGATCAAAGAAGGGCTTTCGACTGTATATCGAGAGATTACTTATGGAGTGTGATGAGACATTTTGGCTTTCCTGTTGACTTTATAAATCTGGTGAAATTATTATATGTGAAATCGCAGGTCAGAGTTAAAGTGAACGGGGGATTAACAGAGCCCTTTGAGATTCATAGAGGAGTAAAACAAGGCTGCCCTTTGAGTGCAGCCTTGTATGTTATCGCTATCAGTCCACTTCTCCAAAAAATAAAAAGTAATATATATTTAACTGGAGTAAAAATTGGTAACAATATAGAGTCCTTAAAGGTTACTGCCTACGCAGATGACGTAACCGTTTTTATTAAAAATCAAAGTGAATTGGATGTGATCATTGGGCTGTTTCAAAAGTATGAAAAGGTAGCAGGAGCCAAACTGAATCATACAAAGACAGAGTGTGTTTGGATTGGTGAGAAGGAGAACAAACCCATCCTGAATATAGAAGAAAAGGATGAAGTGAAAATACTGGGATTATACATAAATTCGGAAGACTGTGTTAACAAAAATTGGGAACGAAAGGAAAATGAGGTTTTAGAAGAAACAGAGAAATGGAAACATAGAGATACCTGTTATAAATCAAGGGTGAGCATAGTGAAGACCTTCATTTTGTCCAAATTAATGTTCCTTGCAACAATATTCCCCCCACCAGACAAGTTTGTTACCAGGATAAATAAACTCTGTGTGAAATTAATATGGGGAAATAACAGAGAGGTGACAAAGAGAGCACTAATGTATAAGAGTACAGAATATGGAGGTTTAGGTGCCATAGAAATTGGTAACAAACTTAAAATAGCATTTTGTAAAAATGTTTCCAATGGAATATTAAGAAAGTCTGAATGGGTTGGAAAAGTGGAATGTTGGGAAAAGAAAAAAGGCCGGAAACGGAAGGCGGTACCATATTATAAATTGGTGTATGGCGATTTTATTGAAAAACACAAAGGTTTGGATATTAACTGGGGTACACAAGCTAATAAGGTGATTTATAATTTAATTAATGATAATATGTATGGTGGCGTTGTCATGTATAAAGATTGTACGGAAGAACAAATTAAATATTTAATAAAACTTTTAAATAGTAAATATATTTCGGGGGACATGCGTGATAAAATGTGGTTAATTGTGAATGGCAGACTCCCAGTGAGAGGCGTGGTAAAATTGAGTTGTTTTGTGAAATCAGTGACTTGTCCAATGCCAGATTGTAATGAAAAAGAAACTATTGGCCACTTTCTGGTTGACTGCTATAGGTCAAAAGAAGTTTGGGAGAATTTAAAAAGTATTGGGTTAGATATAATCTGTGACCGTAAAACAATTATCTATGCAACATTTAGCGCGCTTTTAAACGATGAGAAAAGGAAATTGTATTGGTTGTGTATTTGTATCACTGTGCTTAAATTGTGGAAAACAAGATGTAAGATGACAACAAAAAATGTTTTAATAAAAAGTGACACTGTCTTTAAACAAATTGTAACTGTATTAAGAAGAAAAAGAACTATGGACCTTAAACGAAAAAACACCGAATTTGAATGGACTGAAATCATAATATAATCAAATGGCTTTGTTGTTTGTAAATGTATGTATGTTGTTTTGTATGTATGTCATTTTAAAATGTATTGTATGAAATGATAAATAATCAATAAAGATAATTAAAAGCCGAAGTGTGCGCCCAAGAAGGGTTCCAAGAAAGCCGTAACCAAGACGGCTGGGAAAGGAGGAAAGAAGCGGCGAAAGTCTAGGAAGGAAAGTTACGCTATCTACGTGTACAAAGTCTTGAAGCAAGTGCATCCCGACACCGATATTTCTTCAAAGGCCATGAGCATCATGAATTCCTTTGTCAACGACATTTTCGAACGCATTGCTGGTGAGTCTTCTCGCTTGGCGCACTACAACAAACGGTCGACTATCACTTCAAGGGAGATCCAGACCGCCGTGCGCCTTCTGCTGCCAGGAGAGCTGGCTAAACACGCGGTGTCTGAGGGAACCAAGGCCGTTACGAAGTACACCAGTTCGAAATGAACCATAACGGAACCGAACTCGTCCCAAAATGCTCTTTTAAGAGCCACCCACACTGTAAACGGGAGGCAAAAATCCATTCACTGAGCTTTGTTTGCACTAATGGAATCGCGCAAGTAGGTGAATGAGAGCCAAACCGCAAATCGCTTTGTTGTGCCATGCTCGTTTACGCCTTACTTTTGAAGCTATTGTGACGTCATAGAGGCTCCACAAAAGGCTGTGTCCTACGTTACATTGTAATTACTTTCATTTAGCAATGGCCCTAACCGAGAGCATTTTAACAGGAGAACGTGACTTCAGTGCATACACCAGAACTTCTTGACGAACCGTGCTATATCCTGGTGTATAACCTTAACAGGCCAAACTAATTAATTAACAAGACTACCTTAGCTCGCACAATTTAAACAAGCTATTCCAAAACAATGTTTCCTGAATTATTACGTGTGACTTGGCCCAGTGTGTCCCCCACCCCCATCTTACCATCTGAAAAGATAGTGGTCATAACGTTTGAGTGACTACATGGAATACATGTCCTTAAGGCCTGAGGATATGTGGTCATTGCGGTTATTTCTGTAGGGAACCCTGCAAAGATACTGTTCGCCTACTCCGTATACGATGTGTGTACAGGGCCGAAGTTGGCGAAATCCTGTTTTCAAAATCCTATACTGAACTTCATCATTATATTCCTGTGAGAAGTGACTTAAATAGGCAGAGTAAATGGGCGTAGTATACTGGTCTCGCAGTGTTTGTGTGTAGCTCAGCACGGTTACCTTTTTTTTTGTATCGTGCACAGCTGATCGGTAACATCACAGAGGTGCACACAATGCTGGGGCAGAATATTCAATATTTTAAAAAAAATCAACATCAACTTGTTGGACACTTCACATCAACACTGAGCTAGCTAAGCTGGTCGAACGTTGTCCCTGACTGTATTGTTTACACGTGTGCAACCCTCCTGTGTGTATTGAGTTCCAAGGCAGGACGGAACCTTGACGCCACACGCAACACCACTCGCGGAATAGCCTATTCTTATAACTAGAAAAATCATTCCACTTATCACCACCTACTTGACATTCAGCCAAATAGCGAACGGAAAAATTAAACGGAACCTGGCCAGGTTTCTGCAAAACACAGACCTGCTCCAAGAAAACAAAATAATTTTTGCCTACAAAAAAAATAATTTAAAAAAATCATCTGGTAAGTAGTAAACTACCGGAAATCAACATTTTACTCACACAAGGCCCGATATTTTACAAGCAGGCCACGACAGTGAAAAACAACACGACAAACACAACATACCTTATTGAACAAACACTCACAGCTAACACATATAACTGCATATATGTCATAAAGTGCACAGACTGTGACATAAAATATGTAGGAGAAACAGGAAATACAATTAAAACCATATTGGCACAACACATATATAACATAAAAAATCGTAGAAAAGCAGACACACACATAGTGGCTCATTTCCTGCACCGTGGACTTGAAGCAGTAGAAATATCAGGCCTGCATTAACTGGACACAGGAGGACAGAAAGACACTGGATTAACAAACTCAACACCATATTCCTGGGAGGATTAAACAAATGCTGGTAAAAACTTCCACACAAGATGGACCCAATTCTTCCTACTTAAAGGCTGCAGTACACTGAATGGCAAGTGCAAACTTTTCTTTCCCAAGGGGCCCTCATAAGGGGTAACATGGGAAATAAAGATTTTTTACATATTGCGCTAGGGGGAGAGCCATCACTCGAACAAGACCTCCAGCGCTCGGCATGCACTAGGTTGACCTAGCTGCGACTAGGAAACACGATATCCGACTAGGGAAAATGTAATGACACGCCCTTCCAATAGCAGTTCCATGTCGGAAATCAGGGATCAGAAAATCAACCCCGACCTCCCGAATATAGGAAGAACTTGACATCACATCATCATCGCAGCTCAGACCATTGTGAACAGTAAACAGTAAACATTAGGCTACTTTCAAACAAATTTTGCTTTTAAAACACTTCAACTTTTGTTTTTCAGCATGAAATGCTTTTGTATCGACCAACGTACTGATACAGAATGATAAACATATACAATTAAAAGTTCAAACGTCATTATTGTAGCCTAGTTGTTAGCTGTTTTGTCTATGTTTGCTAGCAAACTCAAATATAATGTAATGTAAATGTAATGTAATGTATAATACATTAATTTGCCGTTTTACTGCGGGGCCTTTTTTAAGGGCGGGGCCTAGGGCGATCCCACCGGTTGCTGCCTCCCCCCACAAAACACGGCCCTGGTCTCCCCCATTTTTCAATGCAGCATGCTTTAACTTTCCCATCGGCTGTCACTAAATGCCTCCTGTAATTTGTTTGGCAGTTTCTGAAACTCCAGTGTTTTATGTGTTATTATTACTTTTATTTTTTAATGTTTATTATGTTTTATATTGTAATCACATTGGACTAGACCAGCATTTAAAATTATTTTTCTGGTCAGTGTTTTGTTTTATGGATAACATTATTGTGACCCGCATGTTCCCGTTACATTAAGGATCCCATACACGGAGCAAACAAACAAACAAACTCACACACAATTATTTGTATAGGCCTAAACCTGAATTTTCCATGATACTGCTAGCAGGGTTAGGTTTTATCCAATTCCGTTTTGATTCCTGCATTTCATGAACTAAAAAGATATCCATGCATCAAAAATATATTTTTTTTCTTCAGTTTATTAATTTAGTTATTTTTCTGAACTGTATTTGAATTGTCCGAATATTGTGAAACTGCGTACCCTATACAAAAACGTCTTAAAAAAGCTTACAGCACCTGGTATTCCCAGCACTTACAGCACCTGTTTAGCTTCCGAGATCAGACAAGATCGGGCGTATTCAGAGTGGTATGGCCGTAAGCGAGAACGACCGTGTGAAATGGCGTATTTATATAAAAATGGCGGCAATACTGTGATCGGGCTTTGAATTCCCTCAACGCCCTGTTATTCCACTGTGCAAGCTTCATGATATTATATAATCAGTGAAAGTAAACATTTGAACAGCATGAGTAAATTACAGTAATTATGATCAATACTGGGGTAAAACCTCACACTTGCATGGGAAAAAAAAACTACCAAATGCTTCAACTTCAACCACACACTAATTTCTTCAACAACTTCAGCAACAAATGTATCCTCACAACAGAAACATACTTACATAGTTATTTACAGTTATATAAAGTATATAAAATGAGAAGAAAACAAGAGCTTCAAGAAATATTCATTGTTCCAATAACTTTTCACATGCATAGACCGTACAAACAAGATGCACAATACAAGAAAAAAACTAACAATTTATGTTAATCTTCGCAACTTATAACATAAAAAAAATATTGCAAATAATTGCAAAAAGTCACCATGTTATACACTAGCGTTTTCATTGTAAAGAGAGGTCAAAGGGATTAAAAGCCAAAAATCTGAGGCTGAATATCAGATGTTAGAAAAAGGCAGGTCTAGTTTCTGCCTGGTCAAAAGTCTACAACAGCGGACACAATCATATAGCGTCTGTATGCATGTCTCTCTCGATGTCATTATCTTCATGCACTCTTCATCATTAGTTAGCTACAAAAATAAGTGAAATCTGAACAAAAAAGCCAAGTTCCTCACACATAGCCTACAGAGCGTTGTCTATAAGTCCTTAATTCCAACTTGCAAAAACTAAGCCTGCCTTTAAAAGTATTGATATCAAAATGTGACCAAGTTACAACTCACAATATTGCCTATCGTACCTCACACTAAATTAACTACCTATGTTCCAAAGCAATACTATCCAAACTTTCCTAAATTATTTAATGCAACATGGCCCTGTGTTTTTTCATCTTACCATCTGAAGAAAATGTGGTCAATAAAACTGTATGTGCCACATCAAACTGCGAAATGATAATAATGTATAGTGGAAATACAGACGTGTTGCACTAAGAAATTAAACAGAAAAATTACTACACTATAGGGCATGTTTGAACAATTGTCTGCAGCCACTGCTTTGGGTCTATGAAAAGCACAGAATGAATAAAATGTATGATTACTATGTATTTATTTGGAATATTTGGATTTGTATCGAAACCTGTGTGGTCCTACAGAGCTTAGACATCCTTGCGTTCACAAAATTATGTTCGAAAATATCACAACTATTATTATGTTAAGAAAATTAGTACTATTACATATTTGTCATCATCTGACCCACAAACATGTCTGGATACATGTGTATAAATGGTATATGCATGCTACTTTCTATGCAAAAATATTGCTAATTTTTATCTGCATTTATTTATTCATCCCCCATTTCAATTTGAATTACTGCTAAAGCCCATCGGCAGTCTTGCTGTTAGTTTTTCGTTTAATTTCAGTTGCTCTGTGTTGAGTGCCGCGAGAGAGAAAAAAACTCCTCCTATTTGATTGGACGAAATTCCACCAAAGCTGCAACCAATGGGTGAACAGAGTGATGCTATAAGACAGACACTTCGCTGGAAACGTAGTTATTCGTCGTATCTTGTAAAAAACAAAAAACAGCGAAAATGAGTGGCAGGGGCAAGACTGGCGGAAAAGCGAGAGCAAAGGCAAAGACCCGTTCATCCCGGGCTGGACTCCAGTTCCCGGTTGGTCGCGTTCACCGACTGCTGCGCAAAGGAAACTATGCACAGCGTGTTGGTGCGGGAGCCCCAGTTTATCTGGCCGCCGTGCTCGAGTATCTGACTGCTGAGATCCTGGAGTTGGCCGGCAACGCTGCCCGAGACAACAAGAAAAGCCGCATCATTCCCAGACATCTGCAGCTGGCAGTGCGTAACGATGAAGAGTTGAACAAACTTCTTGGAGGCGTCACTATCGCTCAGGGAGGAGTACTGCCCAACATCCAAGCTGTTCTGCTCCCCAAGAAGACCGAAAAGGCAGCGAAGGCCAAGTAATTCTTACGTCGCTCCCACAAAGACGATTCATCCAAAGGCTCTTTTAAGAGCCACCCACATCTGTATAAAGAGCGCAAAGCTGCCATTTCAACCAGTTCTACTGCGTTACGACAGTTTTAGTCTTGCTCAGCGCCACGCAGTGTCCGTAATGTATATACATGGGAATCCAATCGGCACAACTTGTCTGGATCAGTGGTCCTCGTGTTCGGTCCTGGCTACCATTGTGTACAATGGTTGTCGTTCCAACCACAATTGGAATCGCAGAAGTTGCTCATTTATTTATTGAATTTTTTTTCTCAATTACAATTGATGTTATTTGCCCCATTAAGCCACATTATATGAAAAATTACTACTAAGAATACAAGTCCCACACAAACATGCGTAATCTTTTGCAATATGGGACAACGAGGACATAAAGGTGCACTGATCACATAAATGACTGAGGTGAAGCAATAGGCTCCTAATTTGTGAAAGTGTGGAAACATGGCAACTAAAACTGACCGTATAATAGATGGTGAAGAATTCAAAGACACACTATGTTTTCTTTGTTGGACATTTAATAAAAGATTTTTTATAGAATAAAAATATGTATTAACCATATATATATATACATACATAGGTTATATATCACGCGTGAAATTACGATAGGTAGAGCATGTATTCATTTATTCATTCATTCATACACTCGTTTCGCAATGTTGGAATAAATAATCCAAGGCGATAAGAGAAGTAGAGAAGATTTCAGGCGGCAGAGGAAGCGCAACAGTTAATAAATCTACCCAATGGCCTCCGTGACTGCACGCAGGTTCCCAGCCAATGAGCATCCGTAAAAACCTATCCAATCAGCTCCTCGCTGCAATGCTTTAAAAGCGTAGGTCGAACCAAGCAGACCGCACGTAAGTCTACCGGTGGCAAGGCCCCCAGGAAGCAACTGGCCACTAAAGCGGCGCGTAAGAGCGCGCCTGCGACAGGCGGCGTGAAGAAACCTCACCGTTACAGGCCTGGTACTGTTGCGCTGCGAGAAATCCGCCGCTACCAGAAGTCTACTGAACTGTTGATTCGCAAACTGCCCTTCCAGCGACTTGTGAGGGAGATTGCTCAGGATTTCAAGACCGACCTCCGCTCAGGGGCGTGTCTAGAAAATTTTGAATGGGGGGGCCAGGCTGGGGCACAGACCCAGAGGAGGGGGGCCAGCCATCAAGGCTTACCATTTTTTTTTTTTTTTGCCGCGTACAGCAGACACACGTGTATTTATCCGACCAAACCTTAGCCCTAGCCTTAACCCTAGCCTAACCTTTTTTTATACCTGCCCCTGATTCTAGGTAATCATATACAGTGCCTTCGGAAAGTATGAACACCCTTTCAAATTTTGCTGTTTGACAGCTCAAATTAAGATATGTTTAAATGGGCTTTTTGTTACTCATCTACACAAAGTGCTCTATAATGTCAAAGTGGAGTAAAATGTTTATATATCCCCTCAAGATTGTAGCACTTGTTCAGATTTCCATTTTATTCTTCTGCTTCAATATTATTCTACTGTTCTATCATAACCAATATACTGAAAGATAATGCCTTTTATTTACCCTTTATTGTGTAGTGTCCCCTTACTGTGTACAGTTTTGCAGGTAGTTAAATAGTCATGCAAATCTTCAATACCCATGTAGTATAGATAGAGAAAAGTAAGATTATAAATAAATGTGTTTGTACCCAAACAATAAAGTCAAAATAAATCTGTACACCATTATAGCTAACTGCCTGTTGCTACACTACATAAATGGCCATTAGGTGGCGACAGCCAGTAATATTAAGAGCACCCCTAAAATAAAATAGCATGAGAATAAATGGATACAGTCCAGGTCAGAATTAACGTTTTAACAGTTAAATTGTTTATTCAGAATATTAAAGATACAAACATAAATAAATAACTATTTTACATATTAACAGTATGAAAATGGATAAAAGGCCATAAAAGCAAAGTCAATAGAAAAGTGCTATGTACAATATTCCAATATTCACAGTAGTTTGTACAGTACACAGTACAATGAGGTTTTGAACCTAAAAATATATAAAATAAAATGAATACAAAAAAACAAAACATAACCATTTAGCTCTTGACTGGTCACTTCTGTGACTGGTGGGCTACAAAGGTATTTGTGTGGGGGGGATTGGCTCCGCTCCGCTTCCAAAGCTCAGCTGTCATGGCTTTGCAGGAGGCGAGTGAGGCGTATCTCGTTGGTCTCTTCGAGGACACCAACCTTTGTGCCATTCACGCCAAGAGAGTGACCATCATGCCCAAGGATATCCAGCTGGCCCGCCGAATCCGGGGAGAACGCGCCTGAGATTTCCAAGAACACCGTCGTCTAAACAAAGGCTCTTTTAAGAGCCACTAAACTACTTGAGAAGCAAGTTTGTTCCATCTTTTTTTTTTTTTTTCCTGTTTGCTTCTGATGTGATTATAGATGACTGATGCCACCACGCTCGATGTTTAGTGTAATCGTATGGGATATTAATTTTGTTTCAAAATATGAACTGAAGTAGGAATAATACTGTAGATGTCTGGAGAATATCTTTGTGGTTGCTTTCCCCGGGTCCCATAGTTACAAAATTAACTCCCCATAGCTGGCAGCACAGCACAATCTCTGGCTATATTCTGACAAACTTCAGATCCGCCTATCAGCTCCCTGGCTATTTTCACCACGTAGTGGTACAAGTTTTTCTTGTTTGAATGTGTCCACAGACATTAAATGGTTTGTGCAAACTCAATAGAGTCGCTGGTCTGTGAATGTTATCCACCAGGATTTGGCAAAGCTCTGGTAAATCCTGGTGGACGCACTGATGTTCCGTTCCATTGTTAAATCAAGTCAGAACCATAGATTTGACGTATGTCAGTCTCCTAGAAGGTGGCCAGTAACCATGGTTTTAGCTGGCTCAGATATAGCTGGCTTCCGAGACCCAACTATGACATCACAGTGGGTTAGAAAGAACATTGCACTTTGCCATTGGTTTTTCTCTTATGTACTCAGGTAAGGTGGCTGCCAAATTGTTCCATTTCAGAATTCAAAATTACTATAGCTTTCCTGACGTCACAATATATATATTTTTCTTGTTTTAGAGCCTATACGCGGGGAAGGGATAAGCCATTTTGTGGCGCATGCACGCTCCTATGTGGACAGGCTGCATATGCAAAGCCTTTCCAACATGCCTATGTCTCGCCCTGCATTAAACGTGCATCCCGGCTCATTCGCCCAGTAATGTCTTAATCGATCTTGTTGCGGTGAACAAAGGTCAGTGAATGACTTTTTTGCCTCTTGTTGAGTGTGTGTGGCTCTCAAAAGAGCCTTTGGGGGTTGAGTATTGTTGTGTTACGGATTACTTTGAACTGGTGTACTTCGTGACGGCCTTGGTTCCCTCAGACACCGCGTGTTTGGCCAGCTCTCCTGGCAGCAGAAGGCGCACAGCGGTCTGGATCTCCCTTGAAGTGATAGTTGACCGTTTGTTGTAGTGCGCCAAGCGAGAAGACTCACCAGCAATACGTTCGAAAATGTCGTTGACAAAGGAATTCATGATGCCCATGGCCTTTGAAGAAATGCCGGTGTCGGGATGCACTTGCTTCAAGACTTTGTACACGTAGATAGCGTAACTTTCCTTCCTAGACTTTCGCCGCTTCTTTCCTCCTTTCCCAGCCGTCTTGGTTACGGCTTTCTTGGAACCCTTTTTGGGCGCAGACTTCGCAGCCTCAGGCATATCGAAAGCTCGAAAGACTGAAACAAATGCTCCAGCGTCACCGTGCGTCTGTGATATATAAGGTTTTTATGCAAATAGTCATATCTTTCTTAGCGGTGACGTGAAAACCGAGTCTTATTGGAGGCAGCTCGTCAACCATTGTGTGTTGGATGATTATTGCAACTCTATTGGCTGAATTTCGCGGGCCTGAAAAACCTAGCCCTATTGCTGCAAACAAAGGTTTATTTTGTTTAACCGCGCGACTCCTGCATGTATCTCTCCTTCAACATTTCCCCGCGTTTCTTAAATTCAGTAATTGCAGTTACCCACAAAGTCCAATACATTCACCCTTTGAAAACTAATTTGCTTAATAGAAATTTCAAATACAAACGTGTTCACATAGCCCACACCTTGCCTGTGCCGGCGCCCAAACAATACGTATACATTAATCCAATTTTTGATTTATTTTTTACAAACATTAAAGGTACACGGCACTCGTTTCAGTATACAAAAAAAAATCTGAACAAAAAGGTTTTCAACGTAAATAAAAGCCAAGTTACTCACGCGTAGGCTAGTTGCATTCAATCGTTTAGGAAAGTTTGGATAGCATTGCTTTGCAATAGAGGTAGTCAATTTAGTGTGAGCTACGATAGGCAGTATTGTGAGTTGTATCTTGGCCACATTTTGATATCAATACTTTTAAAGACAGGCTTAGTTTTTGCAAGTTGTAATTAAGGACTTATAGACAGCGCTCTGTAGGCTATATGTGAGTAACTTGGCTTTTTTGTTCAGATTTCACTTATTTTTTTGTAGCTAACTAATGATGAATGATGCATGAAGATAATGATATCGAGAGAGACATGCATACAGCCGCTATATGAATGTGTCCGCTATTGTATACTTTTGACCATAGGCCAGGCCTGCCCAGGCAGAAACTAGACCTGTCTTTTTCTAACATCTGATAATCACCCTCAGATGTTTGGCTTTTAATCCCTTTTGCCTCTCTTTACAATGAAAAAGCTAGTGTTTAACATGGTGACTATTTGCAATATGTTTTTCTATTATAAGTTGTGAAGATGAACTTAAATTGTTATTTTTTTTCTTGTTTTGTGTATATTGTTTGTATGGTCTATGCATGTGAAAAGTTTTTGAAAGAATGAATAGTTCTTGAAGCTCTTGTTTTCTTCTCATTTTATATACTTTATATAACTGTTGCTTTATATAAATGTGTTGCTGAAGTTGTTGAAGAAATTCGTTTGTGGTTGAAGTTGAAGCATTTGGTTGTTTTCTTTTTTTCCCATACAAGTGTGAGGTTTTACCCCAGTATTGATCATCATTACTGTAAGTTACTCTATACTGTGCAAATGTTTGCTTTTACTGATGATATAATATCATGAAGGAATAACGGGGCGTTGAGAGAATTCAAAGCATTATATTCAGAATTCATTATACAAATGTTTACCAATCTCCATCCCCTACAGTCAATGGCCAAAGTAAGACGACCTGGTTGAAACCTGCTGTAAAACAAAAGCCAGGATCACCTAAGACAGCTTCCAGTACTCTTAGTAGAACAGCATTATTGACGATTGGCCCAATAAGTACTTGCACTTATTGTATTTCGCTTGGGATAAAAGCGTCTGCTAAATGACTGTCATCAACAACCCGTTTATTGTGGCCTCGCGCCTAGAACCGTCTAATCATACGGGATTTATAAAAGTATAAAATTGCCACTCTGTCATTTCAACAGACTCATTCAAACCAGCGGCATTTACGACTGCACGGAGATGTAACCGTGTAACTCGAGGTTGTCCGTAGAGGAGAACGATGTCCAAAAGCAGTTTTATTTTTCAAACCGTGGATCTTAAATGGCATTTCATGTCCTTTGAAGTGTTCAGCCCAAAAGGCTGTAGCGTCATCCCGAGTGAATGGAATTCCGCTCAATATCAAGTAACTTTAATGTAGGCCTAATGTTTTCACCTGGACGCTCCATATATCCCTGGACATTTCTGGAATTGGGACTGAAACTCTCCGCCCAGGCGACATTTATAAATTCCTAAAAATGTCCGGTTACCTTTTGCTCGTTCCATAAACCTTATATAAACAAAGGTTTAGCCTTGCGCTACGCTCAAAACGCATATCAGCCGCCCCAATAACTAATGATGTAGCCACGCTGGCTGAAAATGGACAGAATTGCGCTTTTAAGAAATTCTGGATGGCTCTTAAAAGAGCCTTTGGCGTTTGTAAAATTGCATCACTGTACAACTTGCTCACTTCTTCTTGGGAACCGCTTTCTTGGCTTTGCCGGTCTTGGCTTTGGAAACTCTTGGCTTGACCGGCTTTGCTTTCCTAGGACTCTTGGTCGCCTTCTTTGCTGCTGCTGCTGCCGGCTTCTTGGCTTTCTTTGGACTCTTGGTCGCCTTCTTTGCTGCTGCTGCCACCGGCTTTTTGGCTTTCTTAGGGCTCTTTTTCGCTTTAGGTGTAACGGGCTTTTTGACCTTCTTCGGCGACTTTTTGGCCGTCGGCTTCTTCGCTGGCGCCTTTTTAGCCGCTGCGGGTTTCTTAGCTTTAGGTACCGCTTTCTTTACGGGCTTCTTCTCCGCCAGCTTTTTGTTGAGCTTAAATGAGCCAGAGGCGCCGGTGCCCTTAATTTGAAGCAAGGTCCCCTTGGTCACCAGGCTCTTGACGGCCAGCTTTACGCGAGAGTTGTTTTTCTCCACGTCGTAGCCACTGGCGGCCAGCGCTTTTTCAAGGCAGCCAGAGACATTCCGCTTCTCTCCTTGGAGGCAGAAATTGCCGTCAGGATCAACTCTCCGAGGCTGGGCCCAACTTTTTTGGGCTTGTTTGCTGCTTTCTTCTTGGGAGCCTTAGCCGGGGCGGCGGCGGCGGCAGGAGCGGGGGCAACTTCAGCCATTTGTCTTTCGTTCGATTCTCTCCGTGGACAGTGGGAACGTTTCGCGTTTTCGCTGCTTGAGCGGCAGGGGGATGGACTTAAATGTTACATGAGGACCGTGTAGACTCAGCCTGTCCGGCACAGCGTCTCTCTGCTCCTGAAAACTCCACTCACTTGTGTTTTCTCTTCGCCAAATATTGATAAAATAACACACCGTTCAGTTATTTCCAAAGCGAAAAACGTCGGGAATGTTCAACAAAGGCCCTTGTGCCAGCAAATTAACTTCTGTGCCATGAGCAATATTGCAGTTTTTTCTCCAGCCCGTCTAAAACGTCGCCACTTGCCAGCGACAAGTACCTGTTCAAGGTGCTTGTCCCAAAATAATCGCCTTTAAAACCTATCAAACATTTCACACACTTCAAATTTGTTTGATAACCATTGACAGAAGCCCAGTGTCAAAGCAGAAAATATGAAGTGACTAATGGAATACGCAAATGGAGCTTTTAAGCAGGACTTGTATTGTTGGCAGTAAAGCACACAGAGCACACAATTCGCACAATGACAGAACTCTCTTTAACCATCGCCGGGTTACATATCCACGTTTTGTTGAACCGACCATTCTGAAAACAATTTTTAGCCTAAACAAATTGATAATTAAACTGTACATACAGTATTAGATGATAATTTCATGGGACAGGTCTGTTGTGTTTTGTGTCAAGAGTTATTTGTTTCAGTTTACTTATTTTATGTTTGATAATTAATGTGTAATGTTAATTGTCAAACCTCATTTTACATTTTTGTTTTCCCGTAAATAATGGGTAGCAATGCATGTAATCATCCAATAGATAGTTTAACTTCTTGGGATAATGGTTATTTAAATATTCTATGCAGAATTTATCTGAAGATGATATCAAAGATGCATCCAATTTGATCCATATTTGTTTGTCATGTCACATTATAATCAAAAAAAGAATCAATGGATTCTTCCAATTAACAGTCAGACAGGGGGCACTTAGTCAACTTCACACAACACCTCCACCTAACCACAGCTCTCACTGGGAGTCTTCTTCGTGATCTCAATCCGGTCATGTCTCTTTGTTTTGCCATTAGGAGGCAGCAGGAAAGGTTAATCCATATATACGTGTAAAAATGGCTACAATTGCTACACGGTTCACCCGACATGGATCTAACACCTCTACAATTAAAGTTGAAAGTCTTCACTTTAACCTCATGGTCACTGTCGACCTGTTTCAAATACAATGTGTGGAGTACAGAGCCAAAACAACAAACAATGTGTTTTGGAGTGCACTGTATATAGCACCATGTATTTGATCTGCTGTATTATTGTATATGTCTTTACTCGATTACAAACTCGGTTATTCAGATTTTACAAAACGACCGTGACATGAATTTTCCCAGTAAAGTTCTACTCTCACTTCCTTTAACAATTTTCCAATATATCCAATCCAGCCAACTTATTTTGCTTTCTTTTTGCGACTTGTCGTGTTGTACTCAGCATTATACATGACAACAATGTGTATTTAAACTTTTAAATACATGTTTTTGTTGCGCGCATCCCATAGTCCTCTCTGACAGAGGATAATTTCTTTGGAAAGCTTCTCACACACTTTTGAGCATGGCAACAAAGGTACATTCTCCAGCATATCCCTGCTTATTTTTCAATTAAAGTAATTTCTTTCTCCATACATGGCTCTAAAAATGGCTCAGGTGGGCCTACTGCAACTAGGCAGATTCATAAAAAAAGACAACAAAACAATTTAAAAAGGAAGCAGCTAAGATTAACGGTACTAAAATGGAGACTCAAAGGAACAGGATTCACTCTCACTTTTCACTCATTGATCTCACCCTTTTGGTACAAACTTTATTGGGAGACTTTGGGTCTCACTTTGGGTCACGCAGGTTACAGTCTGCTGGACTAAACTAACTGGTAAAATGGACTGTCCTAGTTACGAAATGTAAATTAATATGCAGTACAGAGGAACAATACTACGCTATTCACGTAATGGGATGAAAAAAAAGCCCACGTTGGTAGGTTTGTGGTCTGGAATACATGTATTTGTGTCAACATTGGCTGGGTAGCGCAATCAGCGTGTCAATAAGAAAATTCGGAGTATTTAGCTTGGTCTAACCAGACTACTACTTGTCTGAAATGTTACTGTTTCTGTTCTATGGTTTTGTTAAATTAATTCGTATCAGCTCTAGTTTTAATAATCCAGAGAGCAGACCTCATGATTGCTGTGGATGTTGCTTTTTAAAAATGTATTTTGTTCAAACGTCTTTACAAAGCAATTACCCAATGCTCGGAAGGCTCAGAGTGCTGGAGGCGGGCTTTGGCTAGAACCGCCCTTTCTTTGACACGAGGCTTCAATCAGGTCGTCTTTGTGCAGATATAGGCGTGTTATTTTGGAGGCTGTTAGGTATATTTCGTCATTCGAGAAAATGTCAGGTCGCGGGAAAGGTGGAAAAGGACTTGGTAAAGGAGGCGCTAAGCGTCATCGCAAAGTTCTCCGTGATAATATCCAGGGTATCACCAAGCCGGCGATTCGTCGTTTGGCTCGCCGTGGAGGAGTCAAGCGTATATCCGGCCTCATCTACGAAGAGACTCGAGGAGTGCTTAAGGTGTTTTTGGAGAACGTCATCCGCGATGCCGTCACTTACACCGAGCATGCCAAGAGAAAGACCGTCACCGCTATGGATGTGGTTTATGCTCTGAAGCGTCAGGGTCGCACTCTGTACGGCTTCGGTGGTTAAATGTTTTCCTTCTTGATCCCTCTCCATGCAATTATCCAAAGGCTCTTTTAAGAGCCACCCACATGCTCTATGAAAAGCAGCGTTTCCTAGTGTGTGCTCCTTGTCGCGTTAATAATACAATGCCGTTGGCCTTGTAGAGGAAGCGCGCCTCCTGTTTGTGAACATTCAAAGCCATGTGCACACGCAGGGAATCCCCGGCGATTGTGGTTAAATGTTCTATTTGGGATGCAGAACATGCATCAATGAAGGTTGTTGCAATGGGCGCTCTGTGTTCATCGACGTATTGTATTGATATTATCCACAAGGCATTAACTTGTAGAGCAGCTGTATCGAATTAAATTAAATTGCCGTACATAATGTGAGGATACATGCCGTATACTGAAACGTAGGCTGTATACCTGTATTGGTATATATTTTTTTATTATTATTTTGTGTCTATTGTTTGGGTGGCGGCACATGCAAGTTGCATGTATTTGAACATTGTTTTAATCAATGTAAAATGGGAAATACAGGAGTCGCACGGTTAAAAAGCATAATAATCCTTTGTTTGTTTTTCAGGCCCGCGAAATTCAGCCAATAGAGTTGCAATATTCAGCCAACACGCAATGGTTGACGAGCTGCCTCCAATGAGACTCTGCGTTACGTTGCCGCTAAGAAAGACATGCATATAAGGCAGGGGTGGCCAATTCCAGGCCTCGCGGGCCGGTGTGTATGCAGGTTTTTGCTGCCGCCAGTTAACAATTATTTAATTAGCCCAATCGTTTACACGATCTGATATTTTAATCTACATATCCGCGATATGAAAAGCAGCTGATGAATGTTCTTGTGCCGGTATGCGTCAATGCGTGTATTGTAGCATTTTATCGTTCTGTAATTTACGAGTGAATCGGTGATTGTGTGTATGACTAATTAGCTGATTGAACCGTGGTAACTGGTGGCAGTAAAAACCTGCATACACACCGGCCCGCGAGGCCTGGAATTGGCCACCTCTGATATAAGGTCTTATATATGGCAGACGCATGGTGAACCTGGAGCATTTGTTTCAATCAAGCTTTCGGTATGCCTGATCCTGCGAAGTCTGCGCATTTGTGAGGTTTAAATACGTGTAAAACAAGCAAAGCCCATAGCTTTTTGCTGTGGTGCTCTTTTTTTTTGTTGGTGAATTCCCTCTTTAGTAAGGTTTTAAAAATTTCTAAAAACTTTTGATTTGTGCTAATCTGCAACCAAACGGATGCCCCCAATGGGGGCACCCCAACCGCAAGTCGGGCGTTTCTGGGCCCGTCTGAGATTTGTTGGCGATGGTGAGCCACCGTCCCGAACAAGTGTAGGCCAGGATTTAATACTGGAAAGTAATTGGATAAATGCTGCTGACATTTACTCCTTTATTGCCCTGCCAAATAAAAAAGAATTTGAGCTGTGTTTCCACCGTGAGAATGTGCTAAGGCGTTTCCTGGAAATCTCTGCTGCCCATTCAAAAGAAGAATTATGGAAGAATTGGGAAATTTTTTCTTCCATTCCCCTTGATACATTGACTGTTGTGGTGAAGTTCTGGACAGGTAGGGTGGCAGATGAAGATGTTGAGCAGTACCTTCGCAGGTACTGTGATATTCTGCACCCACCTGAGAAACCACTTGACCAGTTTAGTATCTGGTACGGTGTGAGAAAGTACAGAGTCAAGCTCCACCGTGGAAGTGACGGGCGGATTGCCACCCTACCCAACTCGATATCCATGGGTCCCTACAACGGGAAAATTACGTATGCTGGACAAGTGCAGAGGTGCTACATTTGCAATGCCTTGGAACATCAAGTGAAAGACTGCAATTTACTGAAGTGTTGGAGGTGTGGGCAGTTCGGGCACAAAGGAAAAGATTGCACCAATGAGGGGATGTGCAGCCTTTGCAAAGAAGTGGGGCATTCATACTTTGGTTGCCCCAGCGCCTACAGCAATAGGATGAAAGCGGAACGAAGGCAAGGGGCTTATACCAGCAAGCAGCCAGAGACCAGCAGGAACCCAGAGAAGGCGAAAGGAGAACACGCCAGAACAAGGACCGAACCAGCAACCGATACAACGCCATCAGCTGAGAATCCTGAGGAGGCAGAGCAGCAGAGGAGCAAAGACGGGGATGTGGGACAGCAGTCCAGAAGGAAAGCTGGAGGTGAGCCGGAGCCAACCCAACAGGAGTGTGACCGAGTGGAAACATCTTCCGGAAGAAGAGCAGCAGTGGGTGAGCAGATCAGCGATGATCATGGGGAGCACGAAAACGAAGACAGCAGCAACGGCGAGGGAGAAGATGAATTTGAAAGCGCGTCAGAGACGGAGGAAAGTAGAGACTCTTTTTCTCCTGACTCCTCCCCTGTGGAGATGTCGCAGGATAATTTCCCCACAGAAAAAAGGCCCCTATCATCAGAGGGTGATACCAGCAGAAAAAAGTCCAGGAAAAAGACATAAGGTAATATGATATTTTGGCTGCTGTTTCTTTTTATGATGCCTAAATTGTATAGCATCTATACTATAAATGTAAGAGGTATTCAGTCAGCCAAAAATAGGTTGGAGAAAATGAATATATTAGCCCAACTTAAGGATGATGTCATATTTGTACAAGAATTGCGCTTAAATAACCTAGATGATGTGAAACAGGTGAAAAGTTTATGGAAAGGGGTTTCAGAAATTTCTATTGGCTGTGACAGTGCGGATGGTTTGGGAATTCTGTTTAAATCACCAAATGTAGAAATTTTAAAGAAAAGGGAATTAATACCAGGAAGACTGCTTGTAGTGGATTGCTTGTTAGAAAGGAAAATATTTAGACTTATTAATGTATATACACCACAAGACCGACCAAGGAAAATGCAAATATTGAATAAATTGAAGGAAGTTTTATGTGCAGGTCAGAATGTAATTTTAGCAGGTGATTTTAACATAGTAACTGAAGCAAAAGATAGAATAGCATCATCAGCTTTTAAAATTACTCGGGTTGGTCAGATATTAAAAGAGACATGTAGCGCCTTTAACATGAAAGACTGTTTTAGAACTCTTTATCCAAATGATGTAGGTTTTTCACGGTTCGATGCAAAAACTAAGACAAGAATCGATAGGATTTATGTATCGATGAATATACAGGTGAAATCTTACTCAACGGAGGTCTGTGTAAATTCAGACCACCTAGGCTTGAGGAGTACCATTACAATGGAAGATGATAAAAGGAAAAATTACTGGAAATTAAATGTAAATTGGCTGAAAGATCAATCCCTGGTTATAGATTTAAAACAAGAAATACAAAGGATAAAACAATTAAAGATTTTAACAAAGTCTAGTACAGAATTGTGGGATATTATGAAGAAGCAGCTTAAAAACTTTCTGATATACAGATGTAAAATATTAAACAAAAAACGGAATAATAATTATAATCAACTTATGGAAAAATATATTGAACTTAAAATTAAAAGTATGAGGACAGAGCAAGAGGAAAATAATTTTGAGGACATTAAAGATTGTCTAAATAATTATAATAATGATTTTTTAACTAATATTAAGGTTCAAGCGGGTTATGATGCTGATGGTGACGAACGCTCGAATATACAGAAAATCATTAAAAAATATAAGGAAAGACAGGAGGAGAAATGTTTAAAGGGTGTGAAAATAAAAAATGGGACAATTATAAGTGGTGATACAGAAATTAGAGAAGAAATTGTTAAAGCTTTTAAAGAAATGTACAAAGACATTCCAGTAGACGATGAGATAACAGAACAATTTTTAAGTGACGTAAAAACAGAAATGCCGCCTGAGACACTTTTTGGTGTTATCACAAAGGATGAAATTAAAATAGCTATAAATCAATTAAATAGGGGTAAATCGCCAGGGCCGGACGGACTTCCCACTGAATTTTATCAGATTTTATCAGATGACCTTGCAGATATTATGGCTTCTGCTTATAATGAAGGTTTTGAGAATAAATGTATGCATGGTAGTTTCTATGAAGGGGTGATAACTCTGATATATAAAAAAGGAGATGAATATGATATTAATAATTGGCGACAAGTTACCTTGATGAATTTGGATTATAAAGTATTAGCGAAGGTAATTATGAACAGAATGAGTACAGTCTTGAATCAAATAATTTTGAAGGAACAAACATGTGCCATCCAAGGTCGTGTAATGTGGGATAATTTGTGTATGATTCGTGAGCTGATCTCATGCCCGAATCTGAATAGCCCAGGGTTTTTTATAGCTGGTTTTGATCAAAGAAGGGCATTCGATTGTATATCGAGAGATTACTTATGGAGTGTGATGAGACATTTTGGCTTTCCTGTTGACTTTATAAATCTGGTGAAATTGTTATACGTGAAATCGCAGGTCAGAGTTAAAGTGAACGGGGGATTAACAGAGCCCTTTGAGATTCATAGAGGAGTAAAACAAGGCTGCCCTTTGAGTGCAGCCTTGTATGTTATCGCTATCAGCCCACTTCTCCAAAAAATAAAAAGTAATATATGTTTAACTGGAGTAAAAATTGGTAACAATGTAGAGTCCTTAAAGGTTACTGCCTACGCAGATGACGTAACCGTTTTTATTAAAAATCAAAGTGAATTGGATGTGATCATTGGGCTGTTTCAAAAGTATGAAAAGGTAGCAGGAGCCAAACTGAATCATACAAAGACAGAGTGTGTTTGGATCGGTGAGAAGGTGAACAAACCCATTCTGAATATAGAAGAAAAGGATGAAGTGAAAATACTTGGATTATACATAAGTTCGGAAGACTGTGTTAACAAAAATTGGGAACGAAAGGAAAATGAGGTTTTAGAAGAAACGGAGAAATGGAAACATAGAGATACCTGTTATAAATCAAGGGTGGGAATAGTGAAGACTTTCATTTTGTCCAAATTAATGTTCCTCGCAACAATATTCCCCCCACCAGACAAGTTTGTTACCAGGATAAATAAACTGTGTGTGAAATTAATATGGGGAAATAACAGAGAGGTTACAAAGAGAGCACTAATGTATAAGAGTACAGAATATGGAGGTTTAGGAGCCATAGAAATAGGTAACAAACTTAAAATAGCATTTTGTAAAAATGTTTCCAATGGTATATTAAGAAAATCTGAATGGGTGGGAAACGTGGAATGTTGGGGGAAAAGAAAAGGCCGGAAACGGAAGGCGGTACCATATTATAAATTGGTGTATGGCGATTTTATTGAAAAACACAAAGGTTTGGATATTAACTGGGGTACACAAGCTAATAAGGTGATTTATAATTTAATTAATGATAATATGTATGGTGGCATTGTCATGTATAAAGATTGTACGGAAGAACAAATTAAATATTTAATAAAACTTTTAAATAGTAAATATATTTCGGGGGAAATGCGTGATAAAATGTGGTTAATTGTGAATGGCAGACTCCCAGTGAGAGGCGTGGTAAAATGGAGTTGTTTTGTGAAAACTGTGACTTGTCCAATGCCAGATTGTAATGAAAAAGAAACGATTGGCCACTTTCTGGTTGACTGCTATAGGTCAAAAGAAGTTTGGGAGAAGTTAAAAAGTATTGGGTTAGATATAATCTGTGACCGTAAAACAATTATCTATGCAACATTTAACACGCTTTTAAACGATGAGAAAAGGAAATTGTATTGGTTATGTATTTGTATCACTGTGCTTAAATTGTGGAAAACAAGATGTAAGATGACAACAGAAAATGTTTTTATAAATAGTGACACTGTCTTTAAACAAATTGTAACTGCATTAAGAAGAAAAAGAACTATGGACCTTAAACGAAAAAACACTGAATTTCAATGGACTGAAATCATAATATAATCAAATGGCTTTGTGGTTTGTAAATGTATGTATGTCATTTTAAAATGTATTGTATGAAATTATAAATAATAAAGTAATTTAAAAACCGAAGTCTGCGCATTTGTGAGGTTTAAATACGTTTGTTGTACAAGCAAAGCCCATAGCTTTTTGCTGTGTGGTGTTCTTTTGTGAATTCCCTCTTTAGTAAGGTTTTAAAAACTTCTAAAAACTTTTGATTTGTGCTAATCTGCAACCAAACGGATGCCCCCAATGGGGGCACCCCAACCGCAAGTCGGGCGTTTCTGGGCCCGTCTGAGATTTGTTGGCGATGGTGAGCCACCGTCCCGAACAAGTGTAGGCCAGGATTTAATACTGGAAAGTAATTGGATAAATGCTGCTGACATTTACTCCTTTATTGCCCTGCCAAATAAAAAAGAATTTGAGCTGTGTTTCCACCGTGAGAATGTGCTAAGGCGTTTCCTGGAAATCTCTGCTGCCCATTCAAAAGAAGAATTATGGAAGAATTGGGAAATTTTTTCTTCCATTCCCCTTGATACATTGACTGTTGTGGTGAAGTTCTGGACAGGTAGGGTGGCAGATGAAGATGTTGAGCAGTACCTTCGCAGGTACTGTGATATTCTGCACCCACCTGAGAAACCACTTGACCAGTTTAGTATCTGGTACGGTGTGAGAAAGTACAGAGTCAAGCTCCACCGTGGAAGTGACGGGCGGATTGCCACCCTACCCAACTCGATATCCATGGGTCCCTACAACGGGAAAATTACGTATGCTGGACAAGTGCAGAGGTGCTACATTTGCAATGCCTTGGAACATCAAGTGAAAGACTGCAATTTACTGAAGTGTTGGAGGTGTGGGCAGTTCGGGCACAAAGGAAAAGATTGCACCAATGAGGGGATGTGCAGCCTTTGCAAAGAAGTGGGGCATTCATACTTTGGTTGCCCCAGCGCCTACAGCAATAGGATGAAAGCGGAACGAAGGCAAGGGGCTTATACCAGCAAGCAGCCAGAGACCAGCAGGAACCCAGAGAAGGCGAAAGGAGAACACGCCAGAACAAGGACCGAACCAGCAACCGATACAACGCCATCAGCTGAGAATCCTGAGGAGGCAGAGCAGCAGAGGAGCAAAGACGGGGATGTGGGACAGCAGTCCAGAAGGAAAGCTGGAGGTGAGCCGGAGCCAACCCAACAGGAGTGTGACCGAGTGGAAACATCTTCCGGAAGAAGAGCAGCAGTGGGTGAGCAGATCAGCGATGATCATGGGGAGCACGAAAACGAAGACAGCAGCAACGGCGAGGGAGAAGATGAATTTGAAAGCGCGTCAGAGACGGAGGAAAGTAGAGACTCTTTTTCTCCTGACTCCTCCCCTGTGGAGATGTCGCAGGATAATTTCCCCACAGAAAAAAGGCCCCTATCATCAGAGGGTGATACCAGCAGAAAAAAGTCCAGGAAAAAGACATAAGGTAATATGATATTTTGGCTGCTGTTTCTTTTTATGATGCCTAAATTGTATAGCATCTATACTATAAATGTAAGAGGTATTCAGTCAGCCAAAAATAGGTTGGAGAAAATGAATATATTAGCCCAACTTAAGGATGATGTCATATTTGTACAAGAATTGCGCTTAAATAACCTAGATGATGTGAAACAGGTGAAAAGTTTATGGAAAGGGGTTTCAGAAATTTCTATTGGCTGTGACAGTGCGGATGGTTTGGGAATTCTGTTTAAATCACCAAATGTAGAAATTTTAAAGAAAAGGGAATTAATACCAGGAAGACTGCTTGTAGTGGATTGCTTGTTAGAAAGGAAAATATTTAGACTTATTAATGTATATACACCACAAGACCGACCAAGGAAAATGCAAATATTGAATAAATTGAAGGAAGTTTTATGTGCAGGTCAGAATGTAATTTTAGCAGGTGATTTTAACATAGTAACTGAAGCAAAAGATAGAATAGCATCATCAGCTTTTAAAATTACTCGGGTTGGTCAGATATTAAAAGAGACATGTAGCGCCTTTAACATGAAAGACTGTTTTAGAACTCTTTATCCAAATGATGTAGGTTTTTCACGGTTCGATGCAAAAACTAAGACAAGAATCGATAGGATTTATGTATCGATGAATATACAGGTGAAATCTTACTCAACGGAGGTCTGTGTAAATTCAGACCACCTAGGCTTGAGGAGTACCATTACAATGGAAGATGATAAAAGGAAAAATTACTGGAAATTAAATGTAAATTGGCTGAAAGATCAATCCCTGGTTATAGATTTAAAACAAGAAATACAAAGGATAAAACAATTAAAGATTTTAACAAAGTCTAGTACAGAATTGTGGGATATTATGAAGAAGCAGCTTAAAAACTTTCTGATATACAGATGTAAAATATTAAACAAAAAACGGAATAATAATTATAATCAACTTATGGAAAAATATATTGAACTTAAAATTAAAAGTATGAGGACAGAGCAAGAGGAAAATAATTTTGAGGACATTAAAGATTGTCTAAATAATTATAATAATGATTTTTTAACTAATATTAAGGTTCAAGCGGGTTATGATGCTGATGGTGACGAACGCTCGAATATACAGAAAATCATTAAAAAATATAAGGAAAGACAGGAGGAGAAATGTTTAAAGGGTGTGAAAATAAAAAATGGGACAATTATAAGTGGTGATACAGAAATTAGAGAAGAAATTGTTAAAGCTTTTAAAGAAATGTACAAAGACATTCCAGTAGACGATGAGATAACAGAACAATTTTTAAGTGACGTAAAAACAGAAATGCCGCCTGAGACACTTTTTGGTGTTATCACAAAGGATGAAATTAAAATAGCTATAAATCAATTAAATAGGGGTAAATCGCCAGGGCCGGACGGACTTCCCACTGAATTTTATCAGATTTTATCAGATGACCTTGCAGATATTATGGCTTCTGCTTATAATGAAGGTTTTGAGAATAAATGTATGCATGGTAGTTTCTATGAAGGGGTGATAACTCTGATATATAAAAAAGGAGATGAATATGATATTAATAATTGGCGACAAGTTACCTTGATGAATTTGGATTATAAAGTATTAGCGAAGGTAATTATGAACAGAATGAGTACAGTCTTGAATCAAATAATTTTGAAGGAACAAACATGTGCCATCCAAGGTCGTGTAATGTGGGATAATTTGTGTATGATTCGTGAGCTGATCTCATGCCCGAATCTGAATAGCCCAGGGTTTTTTATAGCTGGTTTTGATCAAAGAAGGGCATTCGATTGTATATCGAGAGATTACTTATGGAGTGTGATGAGACATTTTGGCTTTCCTGTTGACTTTATAAATCTGGTGAAATTGTTATACGTGAAATCGCAGGTCAGAGTTAAAGTGAACGGGGGATTAACAGAGCCCTTTGAGATTCATAGAGGAGTAAAACAAGGCTGCCCTTTGAGTGCAGCCTTGTATGTTATCGCTATCAGCCCACTTCTCCAAAAAATAAAAAGTAATATATGTTTAACTGGAGTAAAAATTGGTAACAATGTAGAGTCCTTAAAGGTTACTGCCTACGCAGATGACGTAACCGTTTTTATTAAAAATCAAAGTGAATTGGATGTGATCATTGGGCTGTTTCAAAAGTATGAAAAGGTAGCAGGAGCCAAACTGAATCATACAAAGACAGAGTGTGTTTGGATCGGTGAGAAGGTGAACAAACCCATTCTGAATATAGAAGAAAAGGATGAAGTGAAAATACTTGGATTATACATAAGTTCGGAAGACTGTGTTAACAAAAATTGGGAACGAAAGGAAAATGAGGTTTTAGAAGAAACGGAGAAATGGAAACATAGAGATACCTGTTATAAATCAAGGGTGGGAATAGTGAAGACTTTCATTTTGTCCAAATTAATGTTCCTCGCAACAATATTCCCCCCACCAGACAAGTTTGTTACCAGGATAAATAAACTGTGTGTGAAATTAATATGGGGAAATAACAGAGAGGTTACAAAGAGAGCACTAATGTATAAGAGTACAGAATATGGAGGTTTAGGAGCCATAGAAATAGGTAACAAACTTAAAATAGCATTTTGTAAAAATGTTTCCAATGGTATATTAAGAAAATCTGAATGGGTGGGAAACGTGGAATGTTGGGGGAAAAGAAAAGGCCGGAAACGGAAGGCGGTACCATATTATAAATTGGTGTATGGCGATTTTATTGAAAAACACAAAGGTTTGGATATTAACTGGGGTACACAAGCTAATAAGGTGATTTATAATTTAATTAATGATAATATGTATGGTGGCATTGTCATGTATAAAGATTGTACGGAAGAACAAATTAAATATTTAATAAAACTTTTAAATAGTAAATATATTTCGGGGGAAATGCGTGATAAAATGTGGTTAATTGTGAATGGCAGACTCCCAGTGAGAGGCGTGGTAAAATGGAGTTGTTTTGTGAAAACTGTGACTTGTCCAATGCCAGATTGTAATGAAAAAGAAACGATTGGCCACTTTCTGGTTGACTGCTATAGGTCAAAAGAAGTTTGGGAGAAGTTAAAAAGTATTGGGTTAGATATAATCTGTGACCGTAAAACAATTATCTATGCAACATTTAACACGCTTTTAAACGATGAGAAAAGGAAATTGTATTGGTTATGTATTTGTATCACTGTGCTTAAATTGTGGAAAACAAGATGTAAGATGACAACAGAAAATGTTTTTATAAATAGTGACACTGTCTTTAAACAAATTGTAACTGCATTAAGAAGAAAAAGAACTATGGACCTTAAACGAAAAAACACTGAATTTCAATGGACTGAAATCATAATATAATCAAATGGCTTTGTGGTTTGTAAATGTATGTATGTCATTTTAAAATGTATTGTATGAAATTATAAATAATAAAGTAATTTAAAAACCGAAGTCTGCGCATTTGTGAGGTTTAAATACGTTTGTTGTACAAGCAAAGCCCATAGCTTTTTGCTGTGGTGGTGTTTTTTTGTGAATTCCCTCTTTAGTAAGGTTTTAAAAACTTCTAAAAACTTTTGATTTGTGCTAATCTGCAACCAAACGGATGCCCCCAATGGGGGCACCCCAACCGCAAGTCGGGCGTTTCTGGGCCCGTCTGAGATTTGTTGGCGATGGTGAGCCACCGTCCCGAACAAGTGTAGGCCAGGATTTAATACTGGAAAGTAATTGGATAAATGCTGCTGACATTTACTCCTTTATTGCCCTGCCAAATAAAAAAGAATTTGAGCTGTGTTTCCACCGTGAGAATGTGCTAAGGCGTTTCCTGGAAATCTCTGCTGCCCATTCAAAAGAAGAATTATGGAAGAATTGGGAAATTTTTTCTTCCATTCCCCTTGATACATTGACTGTTGTGGTGAAGTTCTGGACAGGTAGGGTGGCAGATGAAGATGTTGAGCAGTACCTTCGCAGGTACTGTGATATTCTGCACCCACCTGAGAAACCACTTGACCAGTTTAGTATCTGGTACGGTGTGAGAAAGTACAGAGTCAAGCTCCACCGTGGAAGTGACGGGCGGATTGCCACCCTACCCAACTCGATATCCATGGGTCCCTACAACGGGAAAATTACGTATGCTGGACAAGTGCAGAGGTGCTACATTTGCAATGCCTTGGAACATCAAGTGAAAGACTGCAATTTACTGAAGTGTTGGAGGTGTGGGCAGTTCGGGCACAAAGGAAAAGATTGCACCAATGAGGGGATGTGCAGCCTTTGCAAAGAAGTGGGGCATTCATACTTTGGTTGCCCCAGCGCCTACAGCAATAGGATGAAAGCGGAACGAAGGCAAGGGGCTTATACCAGCAAGCAGCCAGAGACCAGCAGGAACCCAGAGAAGGCGAAAGGAGAACACGCCAGAACAAGGACCGAACCAGCAACCGATACAACGCCATCAGCTGAGAATCCTGAGGAGGCAGAGCAGCAGAGGAGCAAAGACGGGGATGTGGGACAGCAGTCCAGAAGGAAAGCTGGAGGTGAGCCGGAGCCAACCCAACAGGAGTGTGACCGAGTGGAAACATCTTCCGGAAGAAGAGCAGCAGTGGGTGAGCAGATCAGCGATGATCATGGGGAGCACGAAAACGAAGACAGCAGCAACGGCGAGGGAGAAGATGAATTTGAAAGCGCGTCAGAGACGGAGGAAAGTAGAGACTCTTTTTCTCCTGACTCCTCCCCTGTGGAGATGTCGCAGGATAATTTCCCCACAGAAAAAAGGCCCCTATCATCAGAGGGTGATACCAGCAGAAAAAAGTCCAGGAAAAAGACATAAGGTAATATGATATTTTGGCTGCTGTTTCTTTTTATGATGCCTAAATTGTATAGCATCTATACTATAAATGTAAGAGGTATTCAGTCAGCCAAAAATAGGTTGGAGAAAATGAATATATTAGCCCAACTTAAGGATGATGTCATATTTGTACAAGAATTGCGCTTAAATAACCTAGATGATGTGAAACAGGTGAAAAGTTTATGGAAAGGGGTTTCAGAAATTTCTATTGGCTGTGACAGTGCGGATGGTTTGGGAATTCTGTTTAAATCACCAAATGTAGAAATTTTAAAGAAAAGGGAATTAATACCAGGAAGACTGCTTGTAGTGGATTGCTTGTTAGAAAGGAAAATATTTAGACTTATTAATGTATATACACCACAAGACCGACCAAGGAAAATGCAAATATTGAATAAATTGAAGGAAGTTTTATGTGCAGGTCAGAATGTAATTTTAGCAGGTGATTTTAACATAGTAACTGAAGCAAAAGATAGAATAGCATCATCAGCTTTTAAAATTACTCGGGTTGGTCAGATATTAAAAGAGACATGTAGCGCCTTTAACATGAAAGACTGTTTTAGAACTCTTTATCCAAATGATGTAGGTTTTTCACGGTTCGATGCAAAAACTAAGACAAGAATCGATAGGATTTATGTATCGATGAATATACAGGTGAAATCTTACTCAACGGAGGTCTGTGTAAATTCAGACCACCTAGGCTTGAGGAGTACCATTACAATGGAAGATGATAAAAGGAAAAATTACTGGAAATTAAATGTAAATTGGCTGAAAGATCAATCCCTGGTTATAGATTTAAAACAAGAAATACAAAGGATAAAACAATTAAAGATTTTAACAAAGTCTAGTACAGAATTGTGGGATATTATGAAGAAGCAGCTTAAAAACTTTCTGATATACAGATGTAAAATATTAAACAAAAAACGGAATAATAATTATAATCAACTTATGGAAAAATATATTGAACTTAAAATTAAAAGTATGAGGACAGAGCAAGAGGAAAATAATTTTGAGGACATTAAAGATTGTCTAAATAATTATAATAATGATTTTTTAACTAATATTAAGGTTCAAGCGGGTTATGATGCTGATGGTGACGAACGCTCGAATATACAGAAAATCATTAAAAAATATAAGGAAAGACAGGAGGAGAAATGTTTAAAGGGTGTGAAAATAAAAAATGGGACAATTATAAGTGGTGATACAGAAATTAGAGAAGAAATTGTTAAAGCTTTTAAAGAAATGTACAAAGACATTCCAGTAGACGATGAGATAACAGAACAATTTTTAAGTGACGTAAAAACAGAAATGCCGCCTGAGACACTTTTTGGTGTTATCACAAAGGATGAAATTAAAATAGCTATAAATCAATTAAATAGGGGTAAATCGCCAGGGCCGGACGGACTTCCCACTGAATTTTATCAGATTTTATCAGATGACCTTGCAGATATTATGGCTTCTGCTTATAATGAAGGTTTTGAGAATAAATGTATGCATGGTAGTTTCTATGAAGGGGTGATAACTCTGATATATAAAAAAGGAGATGAATATGATATTAATAATTGGCGACAAGTTACCTTGATGAATTTGGATTATAAAGTATTAGCGAAGGTAATTATGAACAGAATGAGTACAGTCTTGAATCAAATAATTTTGAAGGAACAAACATGTGCCATCCAAGGTCGTGTAATGTGGGATAATTTGTGTATGATTCGTGAGCTGATCTCATGCCCGAATCTGAATAGCCCAGGGTTTTTTATAGCTGGTTTTGATCAAAGAAGGGCATTCGATTGTATATCGAGAGATTACTTATGGAGTGTGATGAGACATTTTGGCTTTCCTGTTGACTTTATAAATCTGGTGAAATTGTTATACGTGAAATCGCAGGTCAGAGTTAAAGTGAACGGGGGATTAACAGAGCCCTTTGAGATTCATAGAGGAGTAAAACAAGGCTGCCCTTTGAGTGCAGCCTTGTATGTTATCGCTATCAGCCCACTTCTCCAAAAAATAAAAAGTAATATATGTTTAACTGGAGTAAAAATTGGTAACAATGTAGAGTCCTTAAAGGTTACTGCCTACGCAGATGACGTAACCGTTTTTATTAAAAATCAAAGTGAATTGGATGTGATCATTGGGCTGTTTCAAAAGTATGAAAAGGTAGCAGGAGCCAAACTGAATCATACAAAGACAGAGTGTGTTTGGATCGGTGAGAAGGTGAACAAACCCATTCTGAATATAGAAGAAAAGGATGAAGTGAAAATACTTGGATTATACATAAGTTCGGAAGACTGTGTTAACAAAAATTGGGAACGAAAGGAAAATGAGGTTTTAGAAGAAACGGAGAAATGGAAACATAGAGATACCTGTTATAAATCAAGGGTGGGAATAGTGAAGACTTTCATTTTGTCCAAATTAATGTTCCTCGCAACAATATTCCCCCCACCAGACAAGTTTGTTACCAGGATAAATAAACTGTGTGTGAAATTAATATGGGGAAATAACAGAGAGGTTACAAAGAGAGCACTAATGTATAAGAGTACAGAATATGGAGGTTTAGGAGCCATAGAAATAGGTAACAAACTTAAAATAGCATTTTGTAAAAATGTTTCCAATGGTATATTAAGAAAATCTGAATGGGTGGGAAACGTGGAATGTTGGGGGAAAAGAAAAGGCCGGAAACGGAAGGCGGTACCATATTATAAATTGGTGTATGGCGATTTTATTGAAAAACACAAAGGTTTGGATATTAACTGGGGTACACAAGCTAATAAGGTGATTTATAATTTAATTAATGATAATATGTATGGTGGCATTGTCATGTATAAAGATTGTACGGAAGAACAAATTAAATATTTAATAAAACTTTTAAATAGTAAATATATTTCGGGGGAAATGCGTGATAAAATGTGGTTAATTGTGAATGGCAGACTCCCAGTGAGAGGCGTGGTAAAATGGAGTTGTTTTGTGAAAACTGTGACTTGTCCAATGCCAGATTGTAATGAAAAAGAAACGATTGGCCACTTTCTGGTTGACTGCTATAGGTCAAAAGAAGTTTGGGAGAAGTTAAAAAGTATTGGGTTAGATATAATCTGTGACCGTAAAACAATTATCTATGCAACATTTAACACGCTTTTAAACGATGAGAAAAGGAAATTGTATTGGTTATGTATTTGTATCACTGTGCTTAAATTGTGGAAAACAAGATGTAAGATGACAACAGAAAATGTTTTTATAAATAGTGACACTGTCTTTAAACAAATTGTAACTGCATTAAGAAGAAAAAGAACTATGGACCTTAAACGAAAAAACACTGAATTTCAATGGACTGAAATCATAATATAATCAAATGGCTTTGTGGTTTGTAAATGTATGTATGTCATTTTAAAATGTATTGTATGAAATTATAAATAATAAAGTAATTTAAAAACCGAAGTCTGCGCATTTGTGAGGTTTAAATACGTTTTGTACAAGCAAAGCCCATAGCTTTTTGCTGTGTGGTGTTCTTTTGTGAATTCCCTCTTTAGTAAGGTTTAAAAACTTCTAAAAACTTTTGATTTGTGCTAATCTGCAACCAAACGGATGCCCCCAATGGGGGCACCCCAACCGCAAGTCGGGCGTTTCTGGGCCCGTCTGAGATTTGTTGGCGATGGTGAGCCACCGTCCCGAACAAGTGTAGGCCAGGATTTAATACTGGAAAGTAATTGGATAAATGCTGCTGACATTTACTCCTTTATTGCCCTGCCAAATAAAAAAGAATTTGAGCTGTGTTTCCACCGTGAGAATGTGCTAAGGCGTTTCCTGGAAATCTCTGCTGCCCATTCAAAAGAAGAATTATGGAAGAATTGGGAAATTTTTTCTTCCATTCCCCTTGATACATTGACTGTTGTGGTGAAGTTCTGGACAGGTAGGGTGGCAGATGAAGATGTTGAGCAGTACCTTCGCAGGTACTGTGATATTCTGCACCCACCTGAGAAACCACTTGACCAGTTTAGTATCTGGTACGGTGTGAGAAAGTACAGAGTCAAGCTCCACCGTGGAAGTGACGGGCGGATTGCCACCCTACCCAACTCGATATCCATGGGTCCCTACAACGGGAAAATTACGTATGCTGGACAAGTGCAGAGGTGCTACATTTGCAATGCCTTGGAACATCAAGTGAAAGACTGCAATTTACTGAAGTGTTGGAGGTGTGGGCAGTTCGGGCACAAAGGAAAAGATTGCACCAATGAGGGGATGTGCAGCCTTTGCAAAGAAGTGGGGCATTCATACTTTGGTTGCCCCAGCGCCTACAGCAATAGGATGAAAGCGGAACGAAGGCAAGGGGCTTATACCAGCAAGCAGCCAGAGACCAGCAGGAACCCAGAGAAGGCGAAAGGAGAACACGCCAGAACAAGGACCGAACCAGCAACCGATACAACGCCATCAGCTGAGAATCCTGAGGAGGCAGAGCAGCAGAGGAGCAAAGACGGGGATGTGGGACAGCAGTCCAGAAGGAAAGCTGGAGGTGAGCCGGAGCCAACCCAACAGGAGTGTGACCGAGTGGAAACATCTTCCGGAAGAAGAGCAGCAGTGGGTGAGCAGATCAGCGATGATCATGGGGAGCACGAAAACGAAGACAGCAGCAACGGCGAGGGAGAAGATGAATTTGAAAGCGCGTCAGAGACGGAGGAAAGTAGAGACTCTTTTTCTCCTGACTCCTCCCCTGTGGAGATGTCGCAGGATAATTTCCCCACAGAAAAAAGGCCCCTATCATCAGAGGGTGATACCAGCAGAAAAAAGTCCAGGAAAAAAGACATAAGGTAATATGATATTTTGGCTGCTGTTTCTTTTTATGATGCCTAAATTGTATAGCATCTATACTATAAATGTAAGAGGTATTCAGTCAGCCAAAAATAGGTTGGAGAAAATGAATATATTAGCCCAACTTAAGGATGATGTCATATTTGTACAAGAATTGCGCTTAAATAACCTAGATGATGTGAAACAGGTGAAAAGTTTATGGAAAGGGGTTTCAGAAATTTCTATTGGCTGTGACAGTGCGGATGGTTTGGGAATTCTGTTTAAATCACCAAATGTAGAAATTTTAAAGAAAAGGGAATTAATACCAGGAAGACTGCTTGTAGTGGATTGCTTGTTAGAAAGGAAAATATTTAGACTTATTAATGTATATACACCACAAGACCGACCAAGGAAAATGCAAATATTGAATAAATTGAAGGAAGTTTTATGTGCAGGTCAGAATGTAATTTTAGCAGGTGATTTTAACATAGTAACTGAAGCAAAAGATAGAATAGCATCATCAGCTTTTAAAAATTACTCGGTTTGGTCAGATATTAAAAGAGACATGTAGCGCCTTTAACATGAAAGACTGTTTTAGAACTCTTTATCCAAATGATGTAGGTTTTTCACGGTTCGATGCAAAAACTAAGACAAGAATCGATAGGATTTATGTATCGATGAATATACAGGTGAAATCTTACTCAACGGAGGTCTGTGTAAATTCAGACCACCTGGGCGTGAGGAGTACCATTACAATGGAATCAGAATCAGAATCAGAATCAGAATTCCTTTATTGTCATTGTACTGGGTACAACGAAATTGAGCAGCAATCCTAAACGGTGCATCCACACATACAAACAGCAATTAAAAATACAGTTAAAACTAGAATAATGCTAAATTAAAAAGAAATAGATATGTGGCCTATAAACAATAAGATATAAAGACAGATATAAAGACAGTTAACTGAAATGAAATATTGCACTTCGGGATATTGCACATCTCTGAATTGCGGTGGCCCTATATACAAGTAGTTAGGAATATATACATTAAAAAAGTGCAGGTGGATGTAACATGTAACATCAGTGCAGTGTTATATAAATAAAGTAACTGTAACAGTCAGTGTTTGGCAGTGTTCAGTTCTCGTATAGCTCTGGGGTAGAAACTGTTCTTTAGTCTATTTGTCCGTGATTTGATGGACCTGAAGCGTCTACCAGAGGGCAGCAGGTCAAACAGATGATGACCAGGGTGGGATGGGTCTTTCAATATGGTAGCTGCTCTACTGAGGCAGCGAATGCTGAAAATGTCCTCCAAAGAGGGCAGTGAGCAGCCGATGATCTTCTGGGCGGTATTGATGACCCTCTGGAGGGCTCTCTTGTCCGCTGCTGAGCAGCTGGCATACCACGCAGAGATACAGAATGTCAGCACACTCTCGATGGAGCAGCGGTAGAAGGACACCAGCAGCTTCTCCTGCAGGTTGTTTTTCCTGAGAATCCTCAGGAAATAGAGTCGCTGCTGTGCCTTCTTGACAACCACAGTGGTGTTGGTAGTCCAGGAGAGATCCTCAGCGATGTGCGTGCCCAGGAACCTGAAATCAGGGACCCTTTCCACACGGTCCCCGTTGATGTATAGTGGATCTGGGTTTGCACTGTTCTTCCGGAAGTCTATTATGAGTTCTTTTGTTTTTGAGGAGTTTAGGACAAGATTGTTCTCTGAACACCACACTGCCAGTCTTTGGACTTCATCCCTGTAGGCTGTCTCGTCTCCTCCCGAGATTAGTCCCACCACAGTCGTGTCGTCCGCGAACTTGATAATGGTGTTGGTGGAATGGGCGGAGGCACAGTCATGAGTGTAGAGGGCGTAGAGCAGGGGGCTCAACACACAGCCCTGTGGGGAGCCGGTGCTGAGTGTAAGGGTGGGGGAGAGGTGGGGGCCTAGTCTCACAGTCTGGGGGCGGTTGGTCAAAAAGTCCTTGATCCAGTGGCAGATGGATTGGGAAAGTCCTAAGTCGGTAAGTTTGGTGACCAGTCTGCCCGGGATGATGGTGTTGAAGGCAGAGCTAAAGTCTATGAAAAGCATCCTCACGTAGCTCCCCTGGTGTTCAAGGTGGGTCAGTGCAGTGTGGAGAGCAGTGGCAATGGCATCCTCTGTAGACCTATTCGCTCTGTAGGCAAACTGGTATGGGTCGAAGGTGGGTGGGAGGCTGGCTTTGATGTGCTGCAGGACCAGTCTCTCGAAGCACTTCATGATGACCGGTGTGAGTGCGACCGGACGGTAGTCGTTGAGGCCGCTGATGACAGTCTTTTTCGGAAGATGATAAAAGGAAGAATTACTGGAAATTAAATGTAAATTGGCTGAAAGATCAATCCCTGGTTATAGATTTAAAACAAGAAATACAAAGGATAAAACAATTAAAGATTTTAACAAAGTCTAGTACAGAATTGTGGGATATTATGAAGAAGCAGATTAAAAACTTTCTGATATATAGATGTTAAATATTAAACAAAAAACAGAATAATAATTATAATCAACTTATTGAACAATATATTGCACTGAAGATTAAAAGTATTAAGAGAGAGCAAGAGGAAAATGAGTTTGAGGACATTAAAGATAGTCTAAATAATTATAATGATTTTAATATTAAGGTTCAAGCGGGTTATGATACTGATGGTGACGAACGCTCGAATATACAGAAAATCATTAAAAAATATAAGGAAAGACAGGAGGAGAAATGTTTAAAAGGTGTGAAAATAAACAATGGGACAATGGTGATACAGAAATTAGAGAAGAAATTGTTAAGGTTTTTAAAGAAATGTACAAAGACATTCCAGTAGACAACGAGATAACAGAACAATTTTTAAGTGACGTAAAAACAGAAATGCCGCCTGAGACACTTTTTGGTGTTATCACAAAGGATGAAATTAAAATAGCTATAAATCAATTAAATAGGGGTAAATCGCCAGGGCCGGACGGACTTCCCACTGAATTGTATCAGCTTTTATCAGATGACTTTGCAGATATTATGGCTTCTGCTTATAATGAAGGTTTTGAGAATGAATGTATGCATGGTAGTTTCTATGAAGGGGTGATAACTCTGATATATAAAAAAGGAGATGAATATGATATTAATAATTGGCGACAAGTTACTTTGATGAATTTGGATTATAAAGTATTAGCGAAGGTAATTATGAACAGAATGAGTACAGTCTTGAATCAAATAATTTTGAAGGAACAAACATGTGCCATCCAAGGTCGTGTAATGTGGGATAATTTGTGTATGATTCGTGAGCTGATCTCATGCCCGAATCTGAATAGCCCAGGGTTTTTTATAGCTGGTTTTGATCAAGAAGGGCATTCGACTGTATATTGAGAGATTATTTATGGAGTGTGATGAGACATTTTGGCTTTCCTGTTGACTTTATAAATCTGGTGAAATTATTATATGTGAAATCGCAGGTCAGAGTTAAAGTGAACGGGGGATTAACAGAACCCTTTGAGATTCATAGAGGAGTAAAACAAGGCTGCCCTTTGAGTGCAGCCTTGTATGTTATCGCTATCAGTCCACTTCTCCAAAAAATAAAAAGTAATATATATTTAACTGGAGTAAAAATTGGTAACAATATAGAGTCCTTAAAGGTTTCTGCCTACGCAGATGACGTAACCGTTTTTATAAAAAATCAAAGTGAATTGGATGTGATCATTGGGCTGTTTCAAAAGTATGAAAAGGTAGCAGGAGCCAAACTGAATCATACAAAGACAGAGTGTGTTTGGATTGGTGAGAAGGAGAACAAACCCATTCTGAATATAGAAGAAAAGGATGAAGTGAAAATACTGGGATTATACATAAGTTCAGAAGACTGTGTTAACAAAAATTGGGAACGAAAGAAAAATTAGGTTTTAGAAGAAACGGAGAAATGGAAAAATAGAGATACCTGTTATAAATCAAGGGTGAGCATAGTGAAGACCTTCATTTTGTCCAAATTAATGTTCCTTGCAACAATATTCCCCCCACCAGACAAGTTTGTTACCAGGATAAATAAACTCTGTGTGAAATTAATATGGGGAAATAACAGAGGTGACAAGGAGAGCACTAATGTATAAGAGTACAGAATATGGAGGTTTAGGAGCCATAGAAATTGGTAACAAACTTAAAAAATGTTTCCAATGGAATATTAAGAAAGTCTGAATGGGTTGTGTGGGAAATTCCATGCTGCGCTCGCACTGCGTACTGTATCCCTCCGCTAACTTACCATCTCACTGCGCATGTACCGAATTTGTTTATTCGTAGCCAGGAAAGTTGCGAGAGCAGACGTTCCTCTTTGCAAGCTTGGCCCTTACGATTCTTTGTGTTATGGTGTGCGTCGGTGAAATCGTAAGTTTACTGTGAAAATGCGTTGTCATATTATCACTAATAGTAGTTTACAATTGCAGTTGTTGTTGCAACTAGATAAACGTTTGTTTGCGCTATTATCCAGTAGCCACGTTTTGGATGCGTGATGCTATTTCTATCCGGGTGTGTCTTGATAGTATAAGCATATTGGGCGTGTTCGGCTAGAGCCGATTTACGTCATATCTGCGTCGGCCTGCATCGGAAACTGTCCGAGATGGACGAAAAGTCGGTGCTGCGTGAACTAAGGCGGAAATGACAACATAAGGTTAAGCAGGCGCCTTTCCAGGCGCCTTAGCAGCGGTGCAGTTGCTCTCGGGCGCCTTCAACAACATCGCCGCGCCTTCAAACTAACCAACGACAGAATTAGTTAGAGAGCGAGGAGAGAGTGGTGTTTCCTCATGACAAACGCGGATAATTTCACAATATCGCCACCTATCTCGGCGTATTGATTCTACGCTCAAAAAAAATCTAAATGAAATGTACCCCTCCCTAATAGTGTTCAAACACAGGTAGGCTATAAGAGTTATTTAGTCAATCTTACAATGTAACAGCAGTAGTCTATTTCCCCCCTCTTTCTGGTCTCTTATCTAATTTCACAATTAATATTTATTTTGTTGTTTTTCTTATTGCTCTTATTTTAAAAAAAATATTATTTAATACAATCCTTTTTTTGTACTTCAATTAATGCGATTTTGTTTCATAATGTGAGGATCTAGTATAAGCCCAACTGTAAGAGCCAAATCGCTATTTTGTGTCATTCAGTTCATTTAGTGTGGAAATATTGTCTTTCTTTAATAGTCTTAATTTGCTTGAAATATTTCATATCCTTTTATAAGTTTGATAGACTGATTGAATATTCATGTGTGATATATTACTGTTTATTATTCTAATGCTGCAATGATAATTTAAATTCTGATTGTTTGGTTTGTAGGCTTTTGACATTAAGAGATTTGCTATAGGCATTTACTATTGAGAATGTTCCAGAATGTTATGTAGGCCTAATTGTGGTATTGAGCATGCGCAGTACATCTACAGTATAATTGCAGAGAATGTTCAGTGATAAGAACTGCGTCAGTAAGCGAAGGTGCTGCCTAGTTTGAGCCAAAAAGCTTTTTTACCGTCAGTCCGTCAGTCCATTAATCTATTTGCATTTATAAAGATTTAGAAGAAGCAGAACAGGATCATTTTGTACAGTTTTGGATTTCCTTTGAGTTGATAATAAAGACCAGTGCACCGTTATTCTCCTGTGGACCTGAGTTCGTGAGTAGCCTGTCTGGAAAACATTTTACGATATCAATTCTGAAGAAAAGTACTGAAGTGTGACTGTAAATTGAAATGGCTTATGGACACGAGTAAGAAACGTTTATTACTAGTCAGCTACCTAAGTGGCATGAAGTAAGTTGGGATTTTGCCACTACATCAAGTAAAAAAGCTTTGGTCTAGCAAACGTGTTAGCTAACGTTGCTACGCAGCAAGAAAAGGTCTGCTCCGATAGAATTGGAAGCTAGCTAACGTTAATGACGCAGGAAGAAAAAAGTTTTAGAAGCTAACGGTAACGAGAGTCAAGTTACGTGCGGCTTCAGTGTGGCTATGTCTGTGTGCGCTTCCAAGTGAAACGAACGTCATCAAATCTGATTTATGGATGTTAGCTCTTATTTAAAAGCCCATCAAGTGTTTACTACCAAGAGTACAGCTAAATTCTGCGCTGTTGAAATTAATGTCGTTTGAATATGGCTGATAGAACGCTCGAGGGAAAAACGGTTGACGCAAGCAAAGATGTTGCTCATGCAATGCCTGAAGGTGAAGTTACCGAAGTTGTCCACAAGAGGTCAGTACTGCACACAGAAAAGGGTCTTGAAGCCAAGTTAAATCAGTACATAAATGCAAGAAGGGCTAAACTGTCACAGTTGACTAGAAAGGCAAATGAGATAAACTATCTCAAGGAAGAAGATAAGAATTTGAAAGATATTGAGGGATTATTGGAAGAATTCAAAACTACATTATGGGAGTTCAATAATCTGAATGGCTTAGTTCTGGAATTACTAAATGAAGAGGAAAAAGATGCAGATCAAGAATATTGGTTTGTACCAAAAAGAGACAGTTTCAATGACTTTCTTAGAGTAACTAATGAGTGGTGTAAGGATGCTGGTATTCGCATAAAGATGTCACAAGAATGCGATAAACAAGTAACTCAGCATGACAGCGTTTCTCAGCATGGAGATGGACAGGGAAGTGTGCATTCCAGAAGTTCCAAAGGTTCTAAAGCCTCATCAGCACATCTGAAGGAAGCTGCAAACAAGGCAGCTATTGAAGCACAGGTAGCTGCACTACAAACAAAACGAGCATTAGACCTAAAGGAGGCACAACTCAAAGCTGAGAGAGAAGAGCTCCAGCTCAGGACAGCTTTAGCTGAATCTACCGCTAAAATGAAAGTGTATGAAGATTATGAAGCTCAACAAGGTGCAAGCTACAGGTCACAGGCATCACATGCTAGGTCTCAAAATATGAACAGTAAATATGTGAAAGAGGAAGATGAATACAGACGTGCTCCATCATCTAGCCGACGTCATCACTCACAACTGTATGACACAGACCTCCTCGGAGCCAGATCAAAGAGCAGGATAAAGACAGCCTCAGCACCTGACGACGACCGGCTGCTTACTGCTAATGATGGAAGTGACCTCCACAGAGTGATGCAACGACAAGCAGACATCACAGAGCTTCTTGTGAAGAACCAACAGACGGCACGTCTACCTAAAAGAGAAATACCTCTGTTCACTGGAGATCCGCTTGAGTTTAAGACATTTTTGAGAGCATTCCACCATGCCATTGACTCCCGAGCTGAGAACAGTGCAGATAAGCTGTACTTCCTGGAGCAATATTGCAAAGGAGAACCACGAGATCTTGTAAGGAGCTGCTTACACATGGCACCAGATCGTGGATACAGAGAGGCAATGAAACTGCTGAACGATCGCTATGGAAACGAACTCAAAATAGCAGCAGCATACAAGGAAAAGGCTTTCAGCTGGCCTCAAATAAAGACAGAGGATGGTAAGGCATTGAGCGCCTTCTCGCTGTATCTACTGGAGTGCAAGAACGCCATGGAGGACATTGATTTCATGGACGAGATGGATAATCCAACAAACATGAAGCTGATCATCTCAAAGTTACCATACAAGGCCATCGACAAATGGAGAGCTGCTGCGTTTGAGATCCAAGAAAAGAAACAGAGAAGAGCCAAGTTCAAAGATCTGGTCTACTTTGTGGATCGTCAGGCTAGAATCATCACCGACCCTCTCTTTGGAGATGTTCTCAACACAATAGTAGCTGGGCGTAAAGAAAAGAAGCCAGATCAAGAAAAAAGAGTAAAGAACGATGGAAAGAAAGGAAGCAGCTTCGCTACTAATGTCTCTGAAGGTGAGCCAAAGAAAAAGACTGAGGCCAAACCAAGCAACAGTGGTTGCACTAAGCCCTGTATCTTCTGCGAGAAGAACCACGCTCTACAAGAATGCCGTCACTTCAGAGAAAAGCCACATAAAGAGAGGATAGAATTCCTAAAGAAAAATGGTCTGTGTTTCGGCTGTTTGATGAAAGGACATTTAAGTAAGGAATGTAAAAAACGAATGTCATGTGAAGTATGTTCTCTGAAGCACCCTACTATGCTGCACTTCTCAAAGGAGGAGGACAAAGCCAAGGAAACCCCACCTGAAGTCAAGACAGACAGCGCCACTGCTGAACAGAAGACAATTGTATCCACCAGTGCTCTAGTAGCACTAAGCCACGAAACAAGTGTGTGTACTGGGGCCGGAGGTGATGACTGCGTCCTTGCCATCGTGCCTGTAAGGGTCAAGTCTAAGAAAGGCAACACGTCAGTGGAGACTTATGCGTTTATGGACCCCGGCAGCTCTGCGTCTTTCTGCACAGATGCACTAGCAAGACAGTTGAAGCTTACTGGACGACAGACAGAGATCATCCTGAACACAATGAGTCCTATGAGAAAAGTGAAAAGCACCGTTCTGTCAGAGTTAGAAGTGAGTGGTGTGGAACAGAACAACTTCATTGACTTGCCAAAGGTTTACACTCAAAGGAGCATACCTGTGAGCCAGCAGAACATTCCACAGCAAAGCGACGTTGACAGATGGCCATACCTTGGAGAAGTGAAACTGCCGCATCTCGAAGCCGAGGTAGGACTTCTTATCGGAACCAATGTGTACAAGGCGTTCGAACCATGGAAGGTGATAAACAGCAGGGACAACGGACCATATGCTGTCCGAACTGCACTTGGTTGGATTGTAAATGGCCCACTCACAGAGTATAAAGACAGTGAGCAAAGAAACACTGACCACCCACGAGTCAACGTCAACCGTATCTCCATCGAGAAAGTGGAACAGCTACTTAAGCAGCAGTATACCTTCGACTTCCCAGAGAGCAACAGCGATGACAAGCAGGAAATGTCACATGAGGATCGCCAGTTCATGGCAAGCGTGTCCAAGTATGTGAGTTATGAGGATGGACATTATTACATCAACATGCCTCTGAAGAATGAAGGAGTGAGTATGCCAAACAATAGGAGCTCCGTCGTGCTGCGCGCACTCCACCTCAAGAAGAAACTCACCAAAAACCCTGCATTCCATGACGAGTACAAGTCTTACATGGGCGAGCTGCTAACGAAAGGATATGCAGTCAAAGTGCCAGATGAACAGCTCGACCGCCAGGATGGTAAGGTGTGGTACATCCCGCATCATGGGGTGTACCACCCTCAGAAAAAGAAGTTGCGGATAGTATTCGACTGCGGCGCAGCCTACCAAGGAACCTCGTTGAACAACGAACTCCTGCAGGGTCCAGACTTGACGAGCAACCTGGTGGGAGTATTGACCAGGTTCAGGCAAGGGCCTGTAGCAGTAATGGCAGACATCGAGGCCATGTACCATCAGGTGAGGGTGCATGAAGAAACAACTGACCTCCTGCGCCTCCTGTGGTGGCCGGAAGGAGACCTCAGCAAAGAGATGGCCGAGTTCAAAATGGTGGTTCACCTGTTCTGCGCCAAGTCGTCACCAAGTTGCGCCAACTTCACACTGAGGAAGACTGCAGAAGACAACAGAAGCCAAGCATCACCTGAAACAGCTGATCGAGTCTTCACCAACTTCTACGTGGATGACTTCTTGGGATCTGTTGACAACGAGGAGCAAGGCATCAAGCTCTACAAAGAACTCACTGCGCTATGCACCACTGGAGGATTTCACCTTACAAAGTGGACAAGCAACAATCGCACAGTGCTGGCTGCTATCCCGGTTGAAGAACGAGCGAAAGAAGTGAGAGATCTGGACTTGAGTCAAGATGTTCTTCCAGTGGAACGAGCTCTTGGAGTGCTGTGGTGTGCAGAGTCAGACACATTCAAGTTCAGAATCAGTATCAAAGACCAACCTGTCACCAGAAGAGGAATACTCTCCGTCGTGAGCTCCATTTACGATCCACTGGGGTTTCTCTCGCCCTTCATACTTCCAGCAAAGATCCAGCTGCAGCTTCTGTGCAAAGACAAGTTTACCTGGGACCAGGACATCCCAGGGGAGCCAGCTAAGAAGTGGCTCGCATGGCTAACAGGTCTGAGCAAGCTAACAGACTTCAGAGTGAGCAGAGCTATCAAACCAGATAACTACGGGTCTATCGTCACTGCCCAGCTACACCATTTTTCAGACGCAAGCGAAAGTGGCTATGGGACAGCGTCATACCTGAGGCTCACAAATGAGAAAGGACAAGTTCACGTCACCTTCATGTTAGGAAAGTCACGAGTGGCACCTCTTAAGCAGACCACTATACCTCGCATGGAGCTGACAGCAGCAGTTATGGCCGTGAACATTGACCAAATGATGAAACAAGAGCTGCAAGTTGACCTGCAAGACTCAACGTTCTGGACGGACAGTACGACTGTTCTAAAGTACATTAATAATGACACACTCCGGTTCAAAACATTTGTCGCCAACCGGATCACCAGGATCAGAGATGTGACCAAGCAGTGTCAGTGGAAGTACATTAACTCCTCATCGAACCCAGCTGACTGTGCTTCCAGAGGGTTGACAGCAGAAAAGTTCCTGGCAAATGAAACTTGGACTGAAGGCCCTTCCTTCTTGAAAGACCCAGAGCATCTCTTCCCAGAACAACCAGATCAGCTAAAGACAGAAAAGGATGACTTGGAGGTGAGGAAAACAGTCACAATACACCTCACATGTGCAACTGAAGCCGAAGATCCCACCAACAAACTGATAAGTCATTACTCCAATTGGTTCAAGTTAAAAAGGGCTGTAGCGTGGATACTCAAGATCAAAGACGCATTGCTTCATCTGAGTAAGAAACGACAGGAGCTACAATCCGACCAAGTCACAACAAGAGGACAAACATCTGCTCTGGATAAGCAAATGCAGGACTACAGGACAGCTCTGAAGCAGCAAATACTGACTCTCAGGGACGTGACAAATGCAGAGACTGAAATTATCAAGTTCAGCCAGAGACAACAATTTCAAGAGGAGATTGCCTCATTGAAACGAGGAAACCACGTGAAAAGGTCCAGTAACATCTACAACCTCGATCCCATACTTCAAGATGGAATAATAAGAGTAGGAGGTCGACTGTGCAAATCAGCCATGCCACTAGAATCCAAACACCAGGCAATCATACCAAAGGAGTCGCATGTCACCAGTCTCATCCTACAGGACATACATGAGAGAATTGGACATTCAGGAAGGAACTACATGCTTTCTCAAATCAGACAGAGATATTGGATCCCTGCAGCCAACTCAGCAGTAAGGAGATATCTATCAAAGTGTGTCATCTGCAAGAGAGTAAACGCCAGAGCAGGACAACAAAAAATGGCAGACCTACCACAAGACAGGCTGCTACCAGACAAACCACCGTTCACAAACGTAGGCCTGGACTTCTTTGGACCGTTCGAAACCAAAAGAGGACGCAGCGCTGTAAAAAGATATGGAGTAATGTTTACTTGTTTGACAACGAGAGCTGTGCACCTCGAGGTTGCACATTCATTAGACACTGACTCTTGCCTGTGTGCCATTCGTCGGTTTATCAGTAGAAGAGGACAGGTCTCCATTATCCGCTCGGACAACGGCACAAATTTTGTAGGCGCTGAGCGTGTGCTTCGGGACTCCATCCAACAGTGGAACCAGACACAAATACAGAACACTCTCATGCACAAAGGAATACAGTGGATTTTCAATCCCCCCGCCGGCTCTCACTTTGGGGGAGTTTGGGAACGCCAAATCAGAACAGTAAGGAAAATCCTGAACTCTATCCTTAGACAGCAGACTAACTGCTGATGCCGGTTGAGGTATTATGTGGCCCTCAACCAATTGAGATTGATCGTCCCTAATTAGTTGGTCATGTACCATGTCGGGGAGACTGACAACTGCATAGGCCGCTATATTTCCGTCAGGTCCTTTGTGGCAACTACCGTCCGTGAACAGTTCCCAGTCAGTGTCCGTCATTGCTTCAGTATGTAAACCAGTTCGTAAGGAACCTGCTCTCCTAATCAGTGGTGCACAGTCATGTGGTTCACTCCCGGAATTAACACCTGATGTCATATTGGCAACTGTGGTTGACCCTGGCACATATGAGATGTGAGCTGCTGTCAATATTTTTGAAATTTTGATTTTACGAGTGTTTGAGAAACTGAAAGCGCCTGCAGCTATTAATGATGCTACTCCGTGATCCGTGTTGATCTGCAACGGGTGGCACATGACTATGTGTGCAGTTTTTTCAACTGTTTTGGATAGTGCTGCCAGAAAACGAGTACAGTTCGGTTGTCCCAATTCCACTGAATCCAATTTACAGCTGTAATACAGCAGGATCTTTCTCTGAGAATTATCTTTTTGGTAAAGTATGCCATTTACAACACCTTCGTTTTCTGACACATCCAAATGAAAGGTTTTGTCATAGTCTGGCGTGGCCAAATGGGCTGCCAACCCTAGTTCCTGTTTAGTTCTGGAAAATGCCTTAGAGGCATTCTCTGTCCATTCCAAAATGCCTCGCAGACTTCGACATCCTGCTTTGTTAATCAAATCTCGCAAGGGTTGTGTGACGCCAACGTAATCTTCAACATACGTTCGACTGTATCCGCACAGGCCTAGAAAGGCCAACATTTCCTGTACTGTGTTTGGTTGTTTATATGCCAGAATACTTTGCCTATGTGTCTCGGTCAGGGTTGTCCCTGCTTGTGTGATTATTCTCCCTAGGAAAATAACGCGCTTGCGTGCAATTTGGCACTTGTCCCTTTTTACGTTAAAGCCTGCTGTGGCCAAAGTTTTGAGAATTGCTTGGGCAGCTTCTAAATTTTCCTCGGGTGTTTCAGAACTTATCAACAAATCGTCTACGTATTGGATCAATGTGGATCCCTTTGGTAACTTGATACTCTGCAGTATCTGACGCAATGCTGTGTTAAACAGACCCGGACTGTCTTTGAACCCTTGAGGCAGCCGTGTGTATGTGTATTTGGTTCCCTCAAAAGTGAAAGCAAACCATGGTTGGCATTCTTCGGCTAATGGAAGGCAGAAAAAGGCATTTGCCAAATCGATCACAGTAAAGTACTTGTGTTCAGGTTGTATAGCTCGTATTGCTACATACGGGTCAGGTACGGGCAAACCGAGTGTGGTTGTGGCATTATTGATTCTTCGCAAGTCATGTACCATTCGCCATCCTTTCCCTTCTGCTTTTGGGACTGGTAGGATGGGTGTATTCCATTGTGAGTATGGTAGTTTTTTCAAAATTTTTGCTTCCAAAAGACCTGTTATGGTTTCCCTAATGCCTTCAATTTGCTGTGGTTTTAGCGGATATTGTGGGTTCCAAATGGGTTTGTTCAAATCCGGTTTTAGTTTAAGGGTGACCTCACCCTCTATTTTCCCTACATCATGAGGACCTGTGGTCCAGATGTGTTCTGGGATTGTTGCCAACATGTCATCAGTGCCTTGGTGATTCACATCTTCACTCATTGTTTTACGAATTCTCACAATTGTCTCCGGAATTCCCTGCGTCATGTCATGCACATAAATCCTAGTGTATTTGCCACTTGTACTCCTAGATACTCCGGGAATGGTCGTTTCGGTGTACGTCTCTGAACATGCCTGTTTAATCATGGGGCCTAGTGCTTTAGCTTCACATCCTTCGGATATTGCCAAGGATATGTGTGGTACTGCATTCTCTCCTAACCTGTACCATTCCATTTGTTTATCATTTAGGAGGGCAGCAGCCGCTACACCCTCAGGACCAATGTAGAGGTATTTAGCCTCTATCCTCTCTATTTGTCCCTTCTTACACCCTTCCCACAAGTCCTGGAAATCGGTGTCATCTGTACAGTCATAATTGTAGGTCATGTGTATTTCATCGGCTGGCTGTGCGAAGGTTCCCATTGTGTTAATGAACGGAGTCCACTCCGCCATTTGTGCCAAAAGACCGGGACATGAGGCATCCTGTAGCAGCCTTGTCCAATAGATGCGAACCTCGGTTTGTATCATTTCGGTGTTAGGCGCATGTACGATGTATTGTCCAATTGGATTAGTGGGTGTGATTTGAATTTGATTTTGTAGCGGACATTGGACCAATAGTCCATCAGCGCTACAGAGAATTGTCATATTAAATTTAGTCATCAAATCTCGTCCTAGTAATGGAATAGGACACTTCGGGGCATACAGGAATTTATGATTTACCCTTTGGTTTCCTATCTGAATAGGAATGGTCGTGGTGTACGAAGTTTGTTCAATTTCCCCAGAGAATCCTACTGTAGCCGCCGTTTCATTAGATAATTTTATTTCGCTTCCTAATTTGGTGAGAGTGGAGATGCCTGCTCCAGTATCTATCATTAAATTTATTGGTCTCCCGTTTATTACAGCTTTCACTAATGGTGGTGTCATTGGTGCTGTCAGGGTAGGTTTAAGCGGCTGAGATTCTCCGGGGCACCGTCAGTACCCTGGATACTGTGTCTCCTCACACCACTCCTGATCCTCATTATACACAGGTGCCTGCACGCTAGTATGTTGGGTGTTGTCAGATGTTTGATTTACGTGTGCTGGATTTGGGCCTGGTCGCCATCCTCCCAAATTACCTCTACCTCTACTAGGCCCTCCTCTTCCGCGGGGGGCACTAAAATTACCTCTGCCTCGGGACTGTGTCGCAACTGGGTACGCATAGTTTCCATTGTTTGGAAGCTGGTCTGCCTTTGGGTTATAATAACAACGCCGTTGAGAATGTCCGGTTTTGCCACAATACCAACATATCAATGTTGGCCTATTTCCCCATTGCTGCGGCTGAGGGGCATAGTTTTGTTGGGGGTATGTTTGTGGGGTGGGCCCATAGGTCACCGGGGGAGCTGCTGGAGTCGGTTGTGGGTTTGGGGCAGTTATCGTGGGCGCAGCTGCTGGCACCGCCTGTGGTGCTTGAGCTATCGGGGTATTCAGTATTGCTTTAGCAGTTTCAGACGCGACCGTTTGTTTGATCAAATTATCAATTTGGAGTTTCAGAAGTTTAGTCTGTAGCGAGGAGGATTCGTCGTCTTTGACTAATTTACGTTCGCGATCTTTGTTTACATTATGCACTGTGATCTTTCCACAGCTGTTCAGAGAGGGAATCCAATCCCACTACATCTCCTAATTTTGCCTGAACCTTTAGGGGGAGTCCATTTTGCACTCCATGACGGAAATGTCCATGTGCCGCATCACTCGCATCAGGTCGTTCTCCTGTGGCTGTTTCCCACAGTTTAAATGCACGTTTGAGGTACTCATGGACCTCTTCGTCAGGGCCCATTGTCAGGCTGGCCAGTGCCGTGTAATCACGCTTGGTAGGGAACAACTGTTTTATGATTTTCCAAAAAGTGGGGCGCACTTGATCAAAATCCCCATGTCCCATTTCAGACCTGGTTTGTGTCGCGTTTTCGCACTGGTGTAGCGTAGCTAGCTGGCCTATTTTGATTAGCACTGCGCGCACATCTAGTAAGGCAAGGGTGTCTTGGGCTGTTTGGAGTTCAAATTCTGCTATCCACAGTGCTCCTCCCTTCTCTATTGGGGGTAGCTTAGCCAATACTGCGTCAATATCCTGTCTTGCCCATGCTTCGTACACATGTTTGCGTCCTTGCATTACTAGTGGGGCCTGCACCTCTACTTGGGGTAATGCGATATGGGTGGAAGTAGCACCTATTTCAGATGGATTAAACCGCGGTGTTGTTTGATTCCTGGCTCCACTTCCTGGGTACACGGAAGGGTTGTTTCGCTCCCATCTCTGCTCATGGTAACCTAATTGCTCAAATTCTCCATTTAGGTTTACCACTCCTCCTGGTGTCCTTGCTGCAGCTCGCATCTGCTGCTCTTCCCTACTCTTGTGGCGACCAGCTATTTGATCATTACTTTCTGTGTAGCGCTCAGTCTCTGCTACTTGTTCCATCTCTACTCGATTCATCATGCTTTCTGACATTCCTTGATGCTCCCGTACCTTTAAGTCAAGGCCGGTGACCGTCACTGTTCCTGAGTGCCCTGCGGCTGACTCATAAAGATCCTTGTCTATACTTTCCTCATCACTCCACTCACTTCTACTTGCTTCACTTCCTACGGGGCGCACCTCATATGTGCTCATACGGGGTGGTTCTCGTTCTGTACAATTATTTCCAGTCATGGAAATGTCTCCTAGAGCGCTACGTTCTGACACACGTGCAGGGGCAATGGTGGGTGTTTGGTCATGGTTAAGCCTGCTTTCTTCATTTCTCACGACCTGTTTTGAGAGATCTATCGCGGTGGTCATGGTGTCTTTCATGTATCCCATCAACTCGGCAGTTTGTAAGCTTTGACGCTGCATCATGCTAAGCATGCTATCCATGTTTGGTATCTCTATGTTTAGTTGTCCATCTAGAACATTTAATACCGGGGCTTGCATTACTGGGGCTGAGGGTGGGGGAGAACGGCTTTCCAAAAAAGGAGGATGGCTCTCGCCATATGGAGGCGGAAGTGTGGAGAGTGCCGGATATAAACTTCTCTTCTGGGGTATGGGTAACACTGGGGTCTCTACCGGGGTAGTAGGCTGCTTACTTTCTGTCAGTTTGCTCTTGACAGCCTGTATGGCCTGCAATTGAGTGGGTCCATGATTCTTCGGAATCAAGGCCCCCAGAGCTAATAGTAGCTCTTTTTTAAGCATGCATTTGTTACGGAGTTTCTCACGATCTCTAGCACTGGCCTTGGGAAATGTCTTTCCCTCCAGCTTGCCTTCCTCTGCTATCATGGACTGTTGAACTTGTTTGACAAGTTCCTGGCGCTTTTTCTCAGACAAAAATGGTTTGTCTGGCTCGGGGAACCATCCCAATTTATTCCACTCGGCTAAATATTTAGTCCATTTATCACGTCGTTTTTTCGATTCCTGGGCACATAGTTTAGTACTCAGATTGTCTCATAGTTTATTCAGTACGTCTACTGTAGTAGCCATATTGAGAAAAAAAATTATTTATTTATTTTTATTTTTTATTTTATTTTATTTTTTTTTTTTAATTTATTTATTTATTTATTTATTAAAATATTTATTATTTATTCTGTAGAATTAGATATTGACTCGTTTTAATTTCTACTTCTTACTAGATATGTTTGCTTAGGATCCACAATTTAACAGTTCTAATTAACTACTTAGTGCAGATAGTCTATTTTGTCGCGCCTGCGAGACAGTTTTACGCAACTGAGACACGCGTTGCTCCTGCAGCCAAACTATTAGTGGAAAACCCAAACGCGGTATTTTAACTTTATTGGTAGACCATTCGCGACGATTTCTGACCAATGCGTAGTTTCTAAGTGTCACTATCTTTCCGTAGCAAGTCCATTTAACAAGCACTCCCCACCCAGCCTATACCTACACATGCGTGACATAGTGGGCAATAGCGTCTATGTTGGGAGTTCATAAATATATGTATTCATCATATCATATCAGAATTCCGTCCAGCAACCAGATAAACCCACCAATAGCCCGACCGTATGCAAATACAGCGGTGCAAATCGCTGCTCAATCAATACAGACATAAACAAGTGAAATCATACAATGCCATTCTACTATCAATATCTGCTATTAAATATGGAATTCGTGTGCAATCCTCCCGTGGATTTAAGCGTAGATATGTCCCTTTCAAGATTCCGTGGTCATTTATTGTCTTGGACAATCCGTTTGAAAAATACACAGCGCATTGGAACACTATTATACAAACGAAACGAGCTCTGCGTAACTCCCCCTCCCTGATTGCACGGCTGTGACGCGTGCAATTTTATTCTGGTTTGATCGACAATTGTTTTATCCAATAGAAGGCACGACAAGCTTCCCAAAAGTAATTTACATGTGTAAATGAAAGCTTGGATTAACTATTTAAGGGCGAGCGTAACTGCAATACTTGTTATATCACGACAATTTTACGCTGGCATGCGCAGATGACGCATTTGGTTTGACTATGACGCATAGGTATTACGCTATAAAACTGCGCGCAACTTTGATGTGACTTTTTAGTAGTTTTCCCCGAAGTCGGTCAGAAGAGGACAACAACAGAGATTCTTCTAATCCCTGTAGCATAGATTCTGTGGAAGAGGTGCCTATCAATATGGGGAAGATATCCTCCTCGACATGTAAGTATTACTGCTTGTAATATTTTGATTATATACATTCGTTTTTCCACTGCGTGCTATATAGTCATTATTTTTTGTATTTGCATCGGTCGTAATAGACCACTGTTAGCCTGCTAATAATGCTGAACATATTTGAAAACACACTTTTTCAGACTCCACCTTGAATAACTACATGTATAAGGCAAATAATATAGTACGTTCTTTCCGTTTATTTTTTATTTTCTATTTGGTTTAGCTATCGGATCGCTTAGAATGTATAGCTGACTGTATTGTGTTGAGTACTACTACCGATAGCTTCTACGTTGTGATAAAGTAGCGCTTTCGTGACTTAGCTTCGTTCAATATGCACTTATTGTACGTCGCTTTGGATAAACGCGTCTGCCAAATAACTGTAATGTATTGATATTGTGTTCGTGCCGTTCCCGTAGTGGCTCGTGGTGGCCTGCTTTGTTAGAATTCATAGCATTCACAATGACATAGAGTATTTTAGCGCTGTTCTGTTTGGTTGCTCAGTCGTACGTTATAAACTCCTCAAAAAATGATCGGAAACGTTATTTCGGTCGATTATTCCTCCCCTTTACTAATACCAATTGGTATTGTCTTTTATATCGTTGGAAAGCCTGATTAGTCACCTTTACAACGAGGTACAACTTGTAAGGATCATGCATTCGTGGAATGAGCAACACAGCTAACCGTGTGGGTAGCGGCCCAAAAAAATGTGCCAAAATCCCCTGCAATATTCTTCTGTTGGTATTCACTCTCGTTTTGAGTTGCTTGGTGGACTGGATGATTGCACTCTCCCACAGTAATAAGGAAATAACAACACATATTGGCCATTTTTACACTTTATTCATTTTACACTGTCAGGGACCTCAGTAGCGTGTGGAAGATCCATACGCAGCCACAACAGCTTGGCACCTCCTCCTCATGCTGGTCACCAGCCTGGTCACACACCTGTGACTGGCATACACCTGCCAGCACTTGAAGCTCAACACGAGAGTGAATACCAACAGAAGAATATTGCAGGGGATTTTGGCACATTTTTTTGGGCCGCTACCCACACGGTTAGCTGTGTTGCTCATTCCACGAATGCATGATCCTTACAAGTTGTACCTCGTTGCAAAGGTGACTAATCAGGCTTTCCAACGATATAAAAGACAATACCAATTGGTATTAGTAAAGGGGAGGAATAATCGACCGAAATAACGTTTCCAAACTTTTTTTAGGAGTTTATTTTATGCCTCGATTTGCCGTGAAGCTAGAACATTGGTAGTGTTTTCCGATATTCTTTTATTGTATTGTAATTTCTTTGTGCATAATGTACTCTATGGGGTATTAGTATATCCATGGGTGATGCTTTTCACTTAGGGAATGGAAAATATGTATTCAAATGTACTGTGTCCAGATGTGTGCAAGATGAATGTAAAAAAAATAAATAAAAAAAAAAGCAACAGTTGTGAAACACTACAGAGTAATGCCATCCTAGAGCATGCAACAAAATATAACATAATGTAGCATACAGAAGAAAGTGTTTACTGAAGTACATGTACTGATCCAAAATAATTCCCACATGAAAATGATAAAAAGGTGAGTTAAATGAGTCAAAACGGTTGATTTGCACTGAAATGTATGATTAGTTTAAGATTTACAGCTATTCACATTTTAGCCAATTTGGATAGGTTTGGAGACCCTGGGTACATCAGGCTACACTGCTTACATTTCGTGTCATAGATCTTTAGTAGTTCTGTATATCACCCTGCGATTATTGAATGCTTGTGGACAAGGAGTTTATGATCCAGGAAATGTGTAGTTTGACCTTAAATTATGAAAATAAACAAATCTAAGTTTGTACAAAAAATGGTACACCGGTTTTGTTTCATTTAAGCCATTTACCAAGTTTATGTGATGCTCACACCTGGAGTTATAAAGCCTTAAACAGAGTACCCCCATGATTTACCAAATATGCCATCTGCACTAAGGGGTTAAATTAACACAACCTTATTTCCCTTAATTATTCACCAAATATCAGTTATATTGCAGTCATTGGCTGTGATCCGCTGTATTCAGTTACTCATTTAATTTTCTCAATGCCTCATAACGTCTGCATTAACAGAAAATATTTTCACTGAATCAGTATCACGTAGGATCACAATGACTGGCTGCGTCGTGTAGAAAAACACACCCACAGTTTTGTGACGTTAGAGTTTCCTCTCAAGGACTACAAGTACCAGTTGTCTTGTGCCGCGACTTCTGGCGACTTAGTCAGCTTCACAAAATTTTCTATCCCTTTTTTTTCCTTTTAATACAGCAGATATACAACAGAAAAAATAAAAAATAAAAAACTCAAAGACCTGTTTATGAATCAAAACTGTATTCCATGAATCAAGTCCTTTTGTATGTTTTCACTCGTGGATTTAGCGCCACTCTATCTATCTCACCCATTTAATGTCGACTATTTGGTTCGACGGACTTTACATTGATATCACTAGATCAATGTATACCACAGTAATTTGCGTATTTAGTTTCCGAGGTGCATATGCGTCGCATCACTATGTAACTATTGATACTGGCTCAGAATCCTAAGGCTGAATTCATTTCCAAAAGACTACGCACTTAGTATCTCAATACATAGGTCCCACAAATAATGGACCCGCAAATTTTTAATTACACACAACCAAAGAATATTTTATTCTGTGTCTTCCCTGCACTTTTTATCCTTATTCTTTGTCAAGTTGGGTCATGGAATACACCTTAATCCATTTATATTCGTTCTGACAAATTTAGTTTTCACAAATCAGTTTTATATCTAGAATTTTGGAAATAGTCAGTTATATTTCTCAGACATTCTCAAAATATTCTATGCAGATTTTATGAAAAAGGTTCTGCTTACCTTATGTTTTTGAGGCCTCAGAATGTCCAAGAGATTAAACCAGCAATTTCTTTTCTTTTGGACTCGTCCGAGATCCCAGATCTCCTCCCCACGTCGGGGTCACCAGCTGTTACAACCAAAGAATATTTTATTCTGTGTCTTCACTACACTTTTTATCCTTATTCTTTGTCAAGTTGGGTCATGGAACCAAAGAATATTTTATTCTGTGTCTTCACTACACTTTTTATCCTTATTCTTCGTCAAGTTGGGTCATGGAATACACCTTAATACATTTATATTCGTTCTGACAAATTTAGTTTTCACAAATCAGTTTTATATCTAAAATTTTGGAAATAGTCAGTTATATTTCTCAGACATCCCCTAAATTATCCTAGGCAGATTTTATGAAAAAGGTTCTGCTTACCTTATCTTTTTGAGGCCTCGGAATGTCCAAGAGATTAAACCAGCAATTTCTTTTCTTTTGGACTCGTCCGAGATCCCAGATCTCCTCCCCACGTCGGGGTCACCAGCTGTTAGCAATCAATATATTGCTTTTCGTGGTCAAGGAGGTAGATCAAAGATACTCTTCAATTCAATTCGAAAGATTAAATCACTTTGTATTTATTGTGTCAGCTCAAAGAGGTCTTACAGAAGCATACAATTGGTTAGTACATATGTGGTCCTCTGGTAGCACGCGCTCGAAGCGCGCTCTCGCGCACGCTCCTACTTATATACTGTAAAGTGAAAGTTAGTTCATCACTGGGCGTATAATTCAAACCAATCAAACCTTTAGAATTACTCATGTTCAGCTCATGGCTTGTATTTTTCCACAGGGTTTGCTAGGATAGAATCTTATCTTTTGTAGCAAACCCTTTTTTCTGAGGAATGTTTCACGGGACATCTTCCTACAGCCCCCCCTCTCAGAACTCTCATAACACAGGCCCAAGGTCACCCATTCTAAACTCCACTACCACAGACAAGTTTATATATTCTATTTACAACCTGTATTTTTATAGGATTAAATGTCAGAATCCCACACAAACGAGGAGCGTAGGAGCCACAGCTCAAGCAAGTTATACGGTCAGCCCCCACATAGACGTAAGACTATTAAATAATTTAATTTAAATTCAGGACTGAGCATGAGACGCCCCAAAGATTCTTTTTCACTTGTAGCCAAACTACGAGAGCTGGGACACCCACAGTTCTCCACTGAAACACTTGCTGGCCTACAGCCCTACAGCTGCTTGTTTTCACGTCGCAGACCGCAGCTAAGCTTGCACAGAGCAGCATATTTTAAGAACATATTTAAATGGACTCAGCGAGACGTTGGAATGACATGAATATTTATACAGTAATTGTTTACCATAAAACAAAATGTAATTAGCTGCCAACATTAATTTACTTTTAATAGCAGGGAACAAAAACATGAAGAAGGAAAAGTAATTGTCCAACAGTAGCCGAGGAGCGAAACTACATCAACCCATTCCACCATTCATCCATTCCACATGCCAGAGCAGCTAACGCAGGCCCCATTCCACCATTCATCCATTCCACATGCCAGAGCAGCTAACGCAGGCCCCATTCCACCATTCATCCATTCCACATGTCAGAGCAGCTAACGCAGGCCCCATTCCACCATTCATCCATTCCACATGTCAGAGCAGCTAACGCAGGCCCCATTCCACCATTCATCCATTCCACATGCCAGTGCAGCTAACGCAGGCCCCATTCCACCATTTATCCATTCCACATGCCAGTGCAGCTAACGCAGGCCCCATTCCACCATTCATCCATTCCACATGCCAGAGCAGCTAACGCAGGCCCCATTCCACCATTCATCCATTCCACATGCCAGAGCAGCTAACGCAGGCCCCATTCCACCATTCATCCATTCCACATGCCAGTGCAGCTAATGCAGGCCCCATTCCACCATTCATCCATTCCACATGCCAGAGCAGCTAACGCAGGCCCCATTCCACATGCCAGCGCAGCTAGCGCAGGCCCCATTCCACCATTCCACATGCCAGCGCAGCTAACCCAGGCCCCATTCCACCATTCATCCATTCCACATGCCAGTGCAGCTAACGCAGGCCCCATTCCACATGCCAGTGCAGCTAACGCAGGCCCCATTCCACCATTCCACATGCCAGTGCAGCTAACGCAGGCCCCATTCCACCATTCATCCATTCCACATGCCAGAACAGCTAACGCAGGCCCCATTCCACCATTCATCCATTCCACATGCCAGTGCAGCTAACGCAGGCCCCATTCCACCATTCCACATGCCAGAACAGCTAACGCAGGCCCCATTCCACCATTCATTCCTTCCACATGCCAGTGTTACGCAGGCTACGGTAACCTAGATCAGGGGTTTTCAAAGTGGGGGCCGCGGCCCAACGGGGGGCCGCCAGGGGGCGCCAATTGGAAGGGAGAGGAAAATGGAAAATGCAAAAAAAAAATATATATATATATATTTTTTTTTTTATTTATTGAAAAAATTAATTTCAATTCAATTCATAAGATTACTGTGCCGGTTTAAAATAAGATATAAATTGTTATAAATCCTTTCATATCGAAATTAGGTCTTTGCCATGCCCTTCTTTCAATCGCAGCCAAAAACTAACCGTCTGCCTGTCAGTCAAAGCGTTACGTTGAGCTGCTTACGGCCCGATTATGGAATCAAAATAGGGTCAAAAGTATTGTGTTGTGTATTAAGAAGCTGTATGTTAGATTTTTTTTTATTTGCCAGTGTAATTTAAAAGTAAAAAAAAAAAAAAAAAGAAGCCATTTCGCAATAGGGGGGCCCCAGCCAGAGGCTACGACTATTTGGGGGTCCTTGGCATGGAAAAGTTTGGGAACCCCTGACCTAGATAGCTTGGAGATGTTACAGATAGATTGTGGGAGCCAAGACACATTGTATTGGCTTTATAGAGTCTGTTTATTGGTTTATGTCATGAGGGTATTATTAACCCCTTACAGTTATTACCTATTGTAATACGTTTGTTTGTAATTGTTTTGGATAATATTTTTGGTTTTATAATAATAATTAATCATTTCAAGATGGTTTATGATTCATATTTGTTGGATAGGCCTTTTCTATATATTCAATTATCTTGTAAATGAGTACTGCCACTAAGATAAATAGGTCTAATTCCTCGTGGTTCGTGTGATTCACGCACTTTTTGCTTTATCCTGCAATTATCAGTATTTCTAGCTTGGAGCCACATAGTTCTCACCGTCGTTTTTTGAAGGACACTTAACTTTTAGTTTATAACTCCTGTAAAGAAGATGCTTATCTGCTGTTGGATCCGTTTTTGGAATAAAGAGATCGTTGTTTTTTATCCTTTTTACACCGGAGTTCTGTGGAAATGTTCTATGCAATCTCACCGCAAACGAGGAGCGTAGGAGCCACAGCTCAAGCAAGTTATACGGTCAGCCCCCACATAGACGTAAGACTATTAAATAATTTAATTTAAATTCAGGACTGAGCATGAGACGCCCCAAAGATTCTTTTTCACTTGTAGCCAAACTACGAGAGCTGGGACACCCACAGTTCTCCACTGAAACACTTGCTGGCCTACAGCCCTACAGCTGCTTGTTTTCACGTCGCAGACCGCAGCTAAGCTTGCACAGAGCAGCATATTTTAAGAACATATTTAAATGGACTCAGCGAGACGTTGGAATGGCATGAATATTTATACAGTAATTGTTTACCATAAAACAAAATGTAATTAGCTGCCAACATTAATTTACTTTTAATAGCAGGGAACAAAAACATGAAGAAGGAAAAGTAATTGTCCAACAGTAGCCGAGGAGCGAAACTACATCAACCCATTCCACCATTCATCCATTCCACATGCCAGAGCAGCTAACGCAGGCCCCATTCCACCATTCCACATGCCAGAGCAGCTAACGCAGGCCCCATTCCACCATTCATCCATTCCACATGTCAGAGCAGCTAACGCAGGCCCCATTCCATCATTCATCCATTCCACATGTCAGAGCAGCTAACGCAGGCCCCATTCCACCATTCATCCATTCCACATGCCAGTGCAGCTAACGCAGGCCCCATTCCACCATTTATCCATTCCACATGCCAGTGCAGCTAACGCAGGCCCCATTCCACCATTCATCCATTCCACATGCCAGAGCAGCTAACGCAGGCCCCATTCCACCATTCCACATGCCAGAGCAGCTAACGCAGGCCCCATTCCACCATTCATCCATTCCACATGCCAGTGCAGCTAATGCAGGCCCCATTCCACCATTCATCCATTCCACATGCCAGAGCAGCTAACGCAGGCCCCATTCCACATGCCAGCGCAGCTAGCGCAGGCCCCATTCCACCATTCCACATGCCAGCGCAGCTAACCCAGGCCCCATTCCACCATTCATCCATTCCACATGCCAGTGCAGCTAACGCAGGCCCCATTCCACATGCCAGTGCAGCTAACGCAGGCCCCATTCCACCATTCCACATGCCAGTGCAGCTAACGCAGGCCCCATTCCACCATTCATCCATTCCACATGCCAGAACAGCTAACGCAGGCCCCATTCCACCATTCCACATGCCAGTGCAGCTAACGCAGGCCCCATTCCACCATTCCACATGCCAGAACAGCTAACGCAGGCCCCATTCCACCATTCATTCCTTCCACATGCCAGTGTTACGCAGGCTACGGTAACCTAGATAGCTTGGAGATGTTATAGATCGATTGTGGGAGCCAAAACACATTGTATTGGCTTTATAGAGTCTGTTTATTGGTTTATGTCATTAGGGTATTATTAACCCCTTACAGTTATTACCTATTGTAATACGTTTGTTTGTAATTGTTTTGGATAATATTTTTTGTTTTATAATAATAATTAATCATTTCAAGATGGTTTATGATTCATATTTGTTGGATAGGCCTTTTCTATATATTCAATTATCGTGTAAATGAGTACTGCCACTAAGATAAATAGGTCTAATTATTCGTGGTTCGTGTGATTCACGCACTTTTTGCTTTATCCTGCAATTATCAGTATTTCTAGCTTGGAGCCACACGGTTCTCACCGTCGTTTTTGAAGGACACTTAACTTTTCGTTTATAACTCCTGTAAAGAAGATGCTTATCTGCTGTTGGATCCGTTTTTGGAATAAAGAGATCGTTGTTTTTTATCCTTTTTACACCGGAGTTCTGTGGAAATGTTCTATGCAATCTCACCGCAAACGAGGAGCGTAGGAGCCACAGCTCAAGCAAGTTATACGGTCAGCCCCCACATAGACGTAAGACTATTAAATAATTTAATTTAAATTCAGGACTGAGCATGAGACGCCCCAAAGATTCTTTTTCACTTGTAGCCAAACTACGAGAGCTGGGACACCCACAGTTCTCCACTGAAACACTTGCTGGCCTACAGCCCTACAGCTGCTTGTTTTCACGTCGCAGACCGCAGCTAAGCTTGCACAGAGCAGCATATTTTAAGAACATATTTAAATGGACTCAGCGAGACGTTGGAATGGCATGAATATTTATACAGTAATTGTTTACCATAAAACAAAATGTAATTAGCTGCCAACATTAATTTACTTTTAATAGCAGGGAACAAAAACATGAAGAAGGAAAAGTAATTGTCCAACAGTAGCCGAGGAGCGAAACTACATCAACCCATTCCACCATTCATCCATTCCACATGCCAGAGCAGCTAACGCAGGCCCCATTCCACCATTCCACATGCCAGAGCAGCTAACGCAGGCCCCATTCCACCATTCATCCATTCCACATGTCAGAGCAGCTAACGCAGGCCCCATTCCATCATTCATCCATTCCACATGTCAGAGCAGCTAACGCAGGCCCCATTCCACCATTCATCCATTCCACATGCCAGTGCAGCTAACGCAGGCCCCATTCCACCATTTATCCATTCCACATGCCAGTGCAGCTAACGCAGGCCCCATTCCACCATTCATCCATTCCACATGCCAGAGCAGCTAACGCAGGCCCCATTCCACCATTCCACATGCCAGAGCAGCTAACGCAGGCCCCATTCCACCATTCATCCATTCCACATGCCAGTGCAGCTAATGCAGGCCCCATTCCACCATTCATCCATTCCACATGCCAGAGCAGCTAACGCAGGCCCCATTCCACATGCCAGCGCAGCTAGCGCAGGCCCCATTCCACCATTCCACATGCCAGCGCAGCTAACCCAGGCCCCATTCCACCATTCATCCATTCCACATGCCAGTGCAGCTAACGCAGGCCCCATTCCACATGCCAGTGCAGCTAACGCAGGCCCCATTCCACCATTCCACATGCCAGTGCAGCTAACGCAGGCCCCATTCCACCATTCATCCATTCCACATGCCAGAACAGCTAACGCAGGCCCCATTCCACCATTCCACATGCCAGTGCAGCTAACGCAGGCCCCATTCCACCATTCCACATGCCAGAACAGCTAACGCAGGCCCCATTCCACCATTCATTCCTTCCACATGCCAGTGTTACGCAGGCTACGGTAACCTAGATAGCTTGGAGATGTTATAGATCGATTGTGGGAGCCAAAACACATTGTATTGGCTTTATAGAGTCTGTTTATTGGTTTATGTCATTAGGGTATTATTAACCCCTTACAGTTATTACCTATTGTAATACGTTTGTTTGTAATTGTTTTGGATAATATTTTTTGTTTTATAATAATAATTAATCATTTCAAGATGGTTTATGATTCATATTTGTTGGATAGGCCTTTTCTATATATTCAATTATCGTGTAAATGAGTACTGCCACTAAGATAAATAGGTCTAATTATTCGTGGTTCGTGTGATTCACGCACTTTTTGCTTTATCCTGCAATTATCAGTATTTCTAGCTTGGAGCCACACGGTTCTCACCGTCGTTTTTGAAGGACACTTAACTTTTCGTTTATAACTCCTGTAAAGAAGATGCTTATCTGCTGTTGGATCCGTTTTTGGAATAAAGAGATCGTTGTTTTTTATCCTTTTTACACCGGAGTTCTGTGGAAATGTTCTATGCAATCTCACCGCAAACGAGGAGCGTAGGAGCCACAGCTCAAGCAAGTTATACGGTCAGCCCCCACATAGACGTAAGACTATTAAATAATTGAATTTAAATTCAGGACTGAGCATGAGACGCCCCAAAGATTTGTTTCACTAGTAGCCAAAAGCTACTAATTTCTACTCTGGACAGCACTCACAGCGGCTGCTTCGTTCCTCTCTCCCTCTCGCGCGCTACCTCACACTCATGCTGTTGCCAAGCCCCCGTTTGAGCTTATAATGAGGCGGCCAGCAAACACAAAAATCACACGCTGTCCAAATAGTTACCCACGCCATGTAAGCTACTCATTTTATCGTTTTAGCCGTCAGTGTGTAGCTACAGGTTCGGTTGTTGAAACCTACCTTTAGAATAATTTTGCTTGCGTCATAAATAACGTAGCCTACAGTTCCATTAGTGGTAGGCTACTCGCGAATTCCGTGGGAATTTCAGTCTTCACAAAGTTAATTTGACAGTTGAACATTTGTGTTTATTTAATGATTATTATATTATTTTATCTCTATTATGACTGCCGATCGTGGTTCAATTTGAAAGGAGGAGACGCATTTACACCACTTGATCGTGGAAAATGATCATGTTGTTTATTTTATCAATATGTATACCAAGGAACGCAAAACATGACATCGGTTATCAAGGAAACGTGCATCGCGGAGAATTATAAAACCACAGAATGCCTGCAAGTAATGTGTAGCTACTACCCAGCAAACAAATGACGTCCTGAGGACGTTACGTAATGTTCTCTTTTGGTCAAAGTCTGACGTTATATTGAAAACATCCTGACAACATGATCTGGATGTTCAAATGTTATAAACTGTTCTCCTGAAGGTCATATCATAATGTTTATTTTTTTTATTTTTATTTTTTTTTTTATTTTTTTTTTATTTATTTTTTATTCCCGCCACCACCCCCCCCCCCTCTTGGGAGGTCAACTTTATTTTTATTTGTTTTTTAATATTACAATTCTTTAAGGAGAAAAAAAAGGGGAGAAAAACATTGTGAAGTCTCTTTGAGGGGGGTTAAGTAAACAAAACAAACATGAGTGATAGCAATACAGGTGTAAAACAGTACATAACATGGTGTTGAAGGACAGGACAAAGGAGATAACAAGTCATGAAATAATCAGACCTGATAAAAACAGAACAAAACAAAACCAAGGCAAAGGACAAAAACACAAAAAAAAAGAAAACATAATGTTTAAAGGAAGACCTTCATGTGACCTTTTGTAACATTCTCTTTTGGTCCTACCATGGTGATGGAGTAACGTTACAAACATGACTATCACAGTACTTTGAAAAACGTTCTCTTTTGGTCCTACCTTAGTCACAGAAGAACGTTACAATATGACCCTCACAGTACTTTGAAAAACGTTCTCTTTTGGTCCTCCCTTCATCACGGAATAATGTTACAATATGACCTTGGGAGAACATTGGAAAACATTTTATTTGGCCCTTTAGTCATGGAATAATGTAGGACACTTTCACACTGCCCCAAGGTTGTGGTTCCCAAACTCGGTCCTGGAGAAGCCCTGTGTATCCTGGTTTTCGTTCCAACTACAATTTGAATAAGATATTAAGTTTTCTTCATTAGTGCAGTGGGATTATTTGCTAAAATACTTTATGCATGAAACCAATTCATGGAGACGCCATGTTAGACTATGGGGCTTTTTGGAACAAGAGCATGCACACTGGGTACCTAAACATGCGGACCCAATTGGAATAAAAAAAATCTTCTAACTTCTTCTGCGGGGTTCAGAAAAAAAAACGGTCCCTGGAGAGTAATTAGTTTTGTGTGAAGACATGTAGAATTTAAAAGAACTGTCAAAAATAGTACAATTTGGCCTGGGTAATTTTGTAGTTTTTAAATGGACTACAATGGGGAAATTAGCTTTTTGGCACCAGAGGCTGCAATGCCTCCGGTGACCACTGGAGTTTGCGAGCTTCAAGGAGAATCTCCTGAACCCCCGTTCTAAAGAGGGTAGGCGGAGCAAGAGATCCAGCTTCGGAGCTGGAACGTCTGGAGATGCTCGCCACTTTAAGCATACGTGATGTAACTTTAGTTGCTAAGGTAACAGAAAACACTGCTGCGCATGCCTGATCACTTCCCCTCGTGCACACAAAAAATACAATGGGGAAAGGCACCGGTTGCGTATCTTGTCTTATCTACAATCTTTGCCTGTTCCTAAGATATAATTTTTCTCGGCCACTTCTGGGTCCATCACTCGAACATGACTAATAACAAAGAGGGTAGGCGGATATTGAAAACATTATTTTTGGTTTTATGCAATGAGTAATACTTAGAAAAACCCAAATGTATCAGTTATCATCTAAAATAAGTGGTTTTAGTGCTTTGTTACCCTTTAAAGTTCAAGCCTTTCTGAATCGGACGAGCACATTGCTTCCATCTGCCAAGCACTAGGCTATGGTCTTCCTCTCAGCCGGAAATAAATAAAATGTTATTAATTTCTTCAGTAATCGTCTCTCACATCAGTGTTCTCTAAACAATTGCCAACTGAGCTTCCCCTCAGAATGAAGCTGTGGGTCCCACTCCAACTGTGCTTCCCCTCAGAATGAAGCTGTGGGTCCCACTCCAACTGAGCTTCCCCTCAGAATGAAGCTGTGGGTCCCACTCCAACTGTGCTTCCCCTCAGAATGAAGCTGTGGGTCCCACTCGAACTGAGCTTCCCCTCAGAATGAAGCTGTGGGTCCCACTCCAACTGAGCTTCCCCTCAGAATGAAGCTGTGGGTCCCACCAGGCCACCGATAAATCAGAATGTACAAACATACGCAGAAAATACAAAAAAAAATTTTTTTTTTAAAGATCTGCCTTTCCCACATGGTTTGATGAATCCGGCATAGGTTCTTCATACAAACTCGTTTCGTACATAAATTTCCACACATATTTATGATCGTTTGATGAATGAGGCCTGATGACTCTTAGTTGATCACCACAAAGTGTGAAATGATAACACGGCTGAGCACACAAAATAACGACCCTTATTTGGGATCTTAGTAAATCGACCCCTCAGTCTTGTGAATTTAACAGAAAACAAGAATAAATTAATGTTTTAATTGATATTCATCAATAAACTGATATTCATCAATAAACTGCATTTAGCTGCATTTTCAATTTAAGAACATGGTACGCATGGTCCTGAGCAGGTGTAAAGTTTGATTGCACGTAGGCTTTACACCGGATGGAAAAACAACTTTTCCGACAGAATCACGGACTGACTGGCTGATTTAATATGGACGGTGTTTAATAAAGATAGCCTGTCAATTCAATTAAGAAATAGATCAGCTAAAAATAAATCCACGGATGCTGAAACGTCACTATGTATTCGCCCACGTTACTTTTATTTATCTTTACCTTTATACTAAGTCAGACCTCAGTTATCATTTTCCTTATATTGAGTTAAAATCAGACCAATAAGTAGGCTACTGAATTTACGCTGGATTGACGTCTGATGTCAGTTAAGTCTGCTCGATACTGTTTGACAAGAAGTTAGTTTTGTTTTTCCCTGTTTCAGGAGCCTAACAGTTGTAAAAATGTAGCCTACTCTTTTAATCAAACTGCAGGGCCTGTCATATCTGACGAGGTAAAAATGGTGATGAAATAAAATAGTAATTTTAAAAAAGAATAGGCGACAAAAAAATACACTGAAATAAAACGTAAACTTTTTTTAAAGTTATTTTTTAAATGACTATATGGTACCAAATGGGAAATTCAAAAATAGCCGAGGATATTAGGCGACACCCAAACCGCCAGTTTTCTGTTTTACTGAATTGAGCGTTAGTACGATTATACTTTCAGATTCCCATTCCTCCCCACACCTTCACTTTTATCTTCTCTTCTTCCCACTGCACAACAGGCTACTTACTCCGTTCTTTTATTCAGGTTTATTCCTTATTTTACTCTCTCTTCTTTCTCCTCCGTCTCTAAAATGGCGTTTGAGTTTGAAATAGGCTACTTTGTTCCTCTTTTGCAGGACTTTTTTTTTATTTTGTATTTTTTTTACCGCTGCATTATTTATTGTATTTAATTAGTTATTCAGAATAGACACACAGTTCATCCATCTATATATTTGCCAGTAAACGTGGCCTATATAGGCTATAGCTACTAGGCCTCAACAACTCGAGAATTATATTTATGTTGGGACTTCAATTAATTCAAAAATAATCCCTTAAAGCTAATTAAGGTTATTGATTGAACTGTTATCAGCATTTTGGCGAATCGGCTCATGGTGTGCAGTAGGAATGACGCGACAAGGTCAATAATTATTAAAGTAGCATTTAGCTACGTGATCACATGAAACATTTAAATGTAAACAGTAAAAAAAGGTGTTTTAAGTACTTTTATTTTTTTCTAAATATCTGTACAAATGCAGAATAACATTAATGAATACCAACATCTTTTACATAATATAGGCCTAATTACATTGGAATGTTGCTGCCGACACGATTCCATGACCCAATTTTATAATTAAACGAAATTTAATTGAACAAGCAGGCTAATTTGGCGAGAGGGAAGCCAAGTTCTGCTAGCTTATGCTCACCTGTTGTAGGTGTTCTAAAGAAATGAAACCATGTATATTTAGTAAAATATCAGCACTGGTGTAATGGAAAATTTTTCCTGTTTTCCGTTATTGAGACTTTCTGTTTGTGCTGTTTGTATCTGCAAGATTTTGTTTAAGGGTGTCAGGCACAAAACACCTACCAAAATGTTTTTTGAAAAAACCTTAACTTTTGAATTTAAGTGCCTTTTATATTAAAATGTAGGCTAAAAAAATGGCATTCAAATTAGGGATGGGATGCTCGACACGCACGTGTCGAGTTTTCAAATCACTAATGTTTCGAAGTAGTGCTCCGAGGCTTGTTTCAAATCACGTGATCATGGAAAGCGAAGCTTCGGGCGTCACGGTGACGCCTGTCATTGTGGGCGGTATCTCGAACCAATACATGCTCAACCAATAGCCTACCTGTTGAGATGTGTCAGCTATACGGATCTGGGATCAGGGGCTCTTTTCACTCACATATGAACCTCGGGTGTCGGTGAAAAGACACGGGATTTCTGCGTGTCTGTGCAAAACCTCTGATTCCAGATCAGCTCATTCCTTTCCCACCCACAAACTTGCAAAATATAAAAATGGTTCAAACGCCCCCAAGTATGGAAGACCAAATGTGACAAAATTAAATTAAATTGATCATGTAATAAATATATAAGCAATTAAATAAATACATACATTAATAAATAAGCAATGAAATAAGTAAATTAGCAATTACATAAATCAATATCTATTCGTTTTTTAAATTTTCTTTTATTTATTTAATCGTATTTATTTCAAAACGAATCGGCCTGTCAAACACGAAAGGGACAGAAACGGTCGGCTCAGTCCATAGACATAAAAACCTAGAAACCGCTCAGATTTCTACGCGGCCACCATATTGGTAGTAGCCCATATTGACCGATGCAGACTTCACCTGATAAAATATACCATAACTTGCTTAATTCTCGACTAATTTTCGTACATTTTGACTGGTTATAAACTTGAGAAATATCTGCATAACACAGGTTATCTTATTTCCAAATTTCCCAGAACAGTTAGCCTATTTGTAAAAAGCTCTTTTAACTATTATAGCCTACGGGAGTTGTCAAAATGTTGTTGTTTTTTTTTTAAAGTTATAAAAAGGTAATAATGAACGCAAACCCTGTAGTTTTCCTGATTCCAGGTCGTAGGGTTTCAAAGAGGGAGAGATTTGAGAGTGCGTTTGAGATTTTGCAGAGATTTGTTAATAAAGGAAGGTTCACGTATGACCCCATAAAAAGCACGGTGCATGATTTTCGACCGGCACCTGTCCTGTCAGTTTCCGATGCAGGCCGACGCAGTCTGACGCAGATATGACGTAAATCGGCTCTAGCCGAACACGCCCACATACCATGCAGTAGGCTACATTTCATATACGTGTATATCACGTGACAATGCGAACGCTTTCTGTAGCAAGCTCCGTGAAGCACGTCTGTGGCGATCACGTGACAATGTATATCAAAATAAAAGCTTGAACGGGTATCGTTTGAAAACATTGCAGAGAAAGATTCATTGAAACGCTGGTTTGGGGGGAATCTTTTAGTTCGTCTTTCATAGAACATAACTGTTGGTTTTCAGATTAAACAAACATTTGTGACACATAAGCTTGCACAGTGTTGCGACCTTATTATTTTATTTGAGTAAGAATACTTTGCTTCATATTAGCTGGGCTATATATTTAGCAAGCTTGTAATATGCTGTAATATTGACGTTATCTATCGACGTTATGTCAGGGGAATTGTGCATGCTTCGTTAACAATTACGAATGCTTTCGTAGAATTCATAATTCGTTTAAAAAACATTTAAATATCCATGTAACCTGCATTGTAACCTGACGCAACGATGGTTATCTCTGTGCTGTGAATTAAGCAGCAATCGCATAATTTTCCAAAAAGGGCTAATGTTATAGCAATGTAACGTTAACTTGGTAAAATATGTTTCCTGAATATGTCAGTAACGTTAGATTATTTTTAAAAGGCTTAAGAGTTACACCAATTTCAAACTTTATTAACAAATGTAAAATAGGCTCCGTTAAAATCTCAGGATTTGTATGTATGCTCGATTAAACATTTGAAATTCCGTTGACTTCATGTTGTTTTTTGATATACGTTAAATAACCAATTAGGCTAACAAATAATTGAATTGGATGAATAAGTCTACTTATCATGTAAAACCCCTGGATGCTGAGACTAATTCGTTCAGACAACAAAATTGGCTTACTATTATTATTATTATTATGCCTATTATTAGTATTACCGTTGAGGGAACATATCAACTTTGAGTTTTACCATTTATTCATTCTTTTTTTGTGGGTGACCACACAAATAGGCTACCTAGCAGAATTATGAATAATAATTATTACCAATTCAAAAAAAGGATATAGAAAACTTAAGAGGAGCTGTCTTTTCCTTTTTATCCTCCCATACTTTGGAATTATCTGCCAAAGGAAATTAGACGCATCATCTAAGTCATTTTAAGAGCAAATCCTGCATATGTCTGCTATGGTTGTTTTAATTTGTTTTGTACAAACCAGGATTTTGTTTCATTCATCATGTTTTGATTTCTGGTTTAATGTTTTTATTGTGCTGTTGCTGAATTAATTAATTTAATCATTACTCTGGTTTGAATGTCTAACTTTTATTATCCTATTTCCATTATTGGATTATTATTATCATCAACAACAACAATGCCAACATTTAATAACCTAACTACACTGCTCAAAAAAATTAAGGGAACACTTAATCAACACAGTATAACACCAAGTGTGGGATATCGATCTGTCCGGTTAGGAAGCGTAAACGATTTTGAATCAATTTCACCTGCTTTGGTGCAAATTAAAGTGACAACAGATGGACAGGAGAGGCAACAGCAAGACAACCCCCAAAATGTAAATGGTTTTGCAGGTGGTCGCCACAGACCATTTCTCTCTCCTTATCCTTCCTGACTGATTTTTCTCTAGTTTTACATTTTGCTAGTGCCCTTGTCACTTGTAGCATGAGGCAGTACCTGCAGCCCATTCAGGTTGCACAGGTAGTCCAGCTCCTCCAGGATGGCACATCCATACATGCCGTCGCAAGAAGGTTTGCTGTGTCTCCCAGCACAGTCTCAAGAGCGTGGGGGAGATACCGGGAGATGGGCCATTACACGAGGAGAGCTGGACAGGGCCATAGAAGGGCAACAACCCAGTAGCAGGACTGGTATCTGCTCCTTTGTGTGAGGAAGAACAGGAGGAGCACTGCCAGAGCCCTACAAAATGACCTCCAGCCGGCTACTCGTGTGCATGTTTCTGACCAAACTGTCAGAAACAGACTCCATGAGGGTGGCATGAGGGCCCGACGTCCTGTAGTGGGACCTGTGCTCACAGCCCAGCACCGTGCAGCTCGATTGGCGTTTGCCAGAGAACACCAGAATTGGCAGGTTCGCCATTGGCGCCCCGTTCTCTTCACAGATGAGAGCAGGTTCACACTGAGCACATGTGACAGACGTGAAAGAGTCTGGAGACGCCGTAGCGAATGTTATGCTGCCTGCAACATCATCCAGCATGACCGGTTTGGTTTAATTGACTTGGTGTTATACCGTGATGATTAAGTGTTCCCTTCATTTTTTTGAGCAGTGTATAAATGATGGAAGCATCGGTGACATTTGTTAAAGTAACTCTGACTACTTTTCTAAAATTACCTGCATTTACCTTCCACAATAGACGCGGCAGCTGCATCTATCAAACCAGTGGTTGCGACCGATTAAGCATTTTCTGTTACTGCCCAGAAGAGGGCGCCGTTTTCCCCTAAATTGCCCTAAAATTTTCACAAAAAAAAGAAGTTTTTAAAAATGCAATCCAACATAATGATCCTATCACACATTGAGTACTGTTCCACAAACTGGTCCTGCACAGGTACAACGTTCCTCAAACCCATTGAACAGCTGTATAAGAGTGCGCTTAAGGTGTTTGATAGGAAACCATACTCCTACCACCACTGTAATATCCTGAGGAAGTACAGTTTTTTTAATGTTTCAAACTTTAAGATCTTTAAACAGGTTAGTATTATATACAAGACCCTACATGGTCTGTGCCCGCCTCCCCTGAGGGAATTCATAAAAAGGAAGCCTGATAGAGGAATCAGCACTAGGGCAACCACTAGAGGGGACTGCGAAGTGCCACACCGGAAAACTGCCTTTGGTAACAAAATATTATCAGTCCAGGGCTGTTTAATTTGGAATGACCTACCACTGTCAATACGTGAGTGTCCGTCATTCCCATCCTTTAAATTCAATCTAAAAAAATGGCTACTTGACAGCCAAATTTGTGACCATGTATAATCAAATAGCACAGTGCACTTTAACAGCGTATCCTGTATACTTGAATCATGTATTACCATGTATAATCAAATAGCACAGTGCACTTTAACAGCGTATCCTGTATACTTGAATCATGTATTACCATGTATAATCAAATAGCACAGTGCACTTTAACAGCGTATCCTGTATACTTGAATCATGTATTATCTGAAAGCAATACTGCACTTTATGCACAAGTCACTTTAGATACAAATCTGTATTGCCTTCAAAAACGCTGCTAAATTTTAGAGAGGTTCACACCTGTATATGTGTATTGTTGTTATGTATGTTTCATGCTTGTTTCCTTGTTTGATGTTTTGTGTGGGGACTGCGGATGGAAATTAGCATATTTGCTAAATCCAGTGTATTTACACTGCTTTATGTAGTGTTCATTAATATGCATTGTCCCGTCTAAATAAACAAATAAATGAAATGAAATGAAATAATATAAAAGAACATCAAGGCCTAGTACAAAACAAAGAGAAACAGGGATATGGAAAGCAATCTGAGAAAAAAGGCTCAAAGTGCTTAAGTGAAGGGTCAAGAAAGACAAATGACTCTGGGATTAGCATTTTGAGCTCCTTTGCTATACATTGATAGTCTACATTGGAAGATTGAAAGTCAGTAAGGCTACACATGCTCAAACAGTAAATGAGAAAATGGTGAATCAGAGAAAAATAAAATAAATGAAACGGGGAAAGCATTCAGTTCTACATACCAGGCATTTATCACACCTGTATCTTAATTTCGTGTAGGCAGCAACATATTCCAAAGGATACTTTTATTTTTCTAAGTGCTTTTGGGCACTAAAATATGGCTACTTTATTACATATGGTATATGCTTTGACAGCAAATATGTATTCATGCAAAATATGAACAGATACACATTCAATGCAGTGGAAAAATTGGCGTGCAGCATTGCATTGCATTGCATGCTGGGATAGCTCAGCTATTCTTACAGGACCCTAAACTTACAACAAAGGCTTAGCACGTTATTCAATCTCCTTTATTCAACATTTTCAGTCTCTTGGTTGACATTTCCCTCCCCGCCTGCTCTTAAGACATAACTATGCACAGTATTGTTCTTTTCCAAGTCTAGCACGACAAAATGGACAAATGTGTTATCCTATTTGAGGATGAACAAGTCAATGGCAGTTGTATCATATTTTACCATCAGAATCAGGTAGGTTTTTTTGATCCCAATTCTGATGACACAATGTGTGATACAACTTTACTTAAAGAGCACTGAAGACTATTTTCTGAGAAGTACTTCACCTTATATATGCTATTTTACATGTATGCAACCTTAAACAGAAGTTGGAGAAACAGATTAAGTACTTGGCACCCAAAAGCTGTAATCTTCAGAATTGATGTGGAAAGGACATACAAAAGTTAACTAAACATGTTCTGTGTTAAATCAACTCAGATAACAGCATATTTTAGCCCTTTTGCCCATTTAAACTATCCAAACAGAGGAAAATTTAAAAAAACTTAACTTTTTATAGTTTAATCAATAAAGCAACAAAAAGCAATTGCACAGTGTACAGAACCTAAAACCTAGCGGACTTGACCCCCAAAAATAAAACCTAGGCGACTTAAACCCCAACAATAAAATTACTTGAAGGTATGTCAATAGAAATAGCAAGTTTAGTTGTATAGCACATTTCAGACACTGGGCAATTCAGTGTGCTTTATATAAATAAAAACAAAAACATCCATATATAAAATATCATTAAAAGAACATAAAGTACATAAAATAGCTCTGACGATGCAGATGTAGAAATGACTGGTCCAGGTCTATGGCTCTGACGATGCAGATGTAGAAATGACTGGTCCAAGTCTATGGTTCTGACGATGCAGATGGAGAAATGACTGGTCCAAGTCTATGGCTCTGACGATGCAGATGTAGAAATGACTGGGCCAAGTCTATGGTTCTGACGATGCAGATGTAGAAATGACTGGTTCAAGTCTATGGCTCTGACGATGCAGATGGAGAAATGACTGGTCCAAGTCAATGGCTCTGATGATGCAGATGGAGAAATGACTGGTCCAAGTCTATGGCTCTGACGATGCAGATGGATAAATGACTGGTCCAAGTCTATGGCTCTGACGATGTAGATGGATAAATTACTGGTCCAAGTCTATGGCTCTGACGATGTAGATGGAGAAATGACTGGTCAAGTCTATGGCTCTGACGATGCAGATGGAGAAATGACTGTTAGGTTGCTTTGCACTTCCTCTTCACACAATACCAGGGGCCTTTTAAGTGCCCATGATGCATCATTCAGCTGGTGCATGCATACGGTTTTTCCACATTTTCGAAGGTATAGCTAAAGGCGTATAAGGTTATGATACGGAAAATCTAGTCTAACATTTTAAAAAATGTTTTCCAACATAATTCATCGCTGCAATCACATTTTCTTTCTCCCTCTCTTTGATATTCTCTCGATTTCTGAGGCCATGGGAAAAGCAAGTCGTGCCATATATTCTTGTAGCCTGTATATACGGCATGTCGTGGTTTATATCTTACTAATACGATGGTTGGGAAAGAGTGGTATTCCAACGTTGTAGGCTAGGCTACCAATATTGGCTCACGACGAAATATGTAACCGTTGGGCTACAGTCACATTCTAACAGTGTGCCAACGTTGGCAGGAGACGGTGACCGTCGCCAACCATAATGACTATTTTAGCCAACGTTGGCGCAACCAACGCATGTCCGTAGTCACATCACAGCAGCCCTGCCCCCCAGCCTTGACCCCTACCAGTTTGCTTACAGAGCCAACCGATCCACAGATGACGCCATAGCCATAGCACTCCATACTGCACTATCACACCTGGAGCAGCAGGGGAGCTATGTGCGGATGCTCTTCGTGGATTATAGCTCTGCTTTCAACACCATCCTCCCTCACAAGCTGGTGGTCAAACTGGGGGATCTGGGGCTTCCACACACCACCTGCATGTGGATTAACAGCTTTCTGTCTGATCGCAGGCAGAGGGTTAGAGTGGGCCACCACACATCCACGGCCCTAAGCCTCAGTACCGGCTCTCCTCAGGGCTGTGTGCTGAGTCCCTTGCTCTACTCCCTCTACACGCATGACTGCTCCCCTGTCCACCACAGCAACACCATTGTGAAGTTTGCGGACGACACCACAGTGGTGGGGCTCATCTCCAGGGGAGAGGACGAGTCTGCCTACAGAGATGAGGTGGAGAGGCTGTCCACATGGTGCAGGGCCAACAACCTGCTCCTCAACACATCAAAAACTAAAGAACTCATCATAGACTACAGGAGGAAGAAAACAGAGATCCCGCCACTAATCCTCAGTGGGGACTGTGTGGAGAGGGTGGCAGACATCCGCTTCCTGGGAGTCCACATCGAGGAGAGCCTATCCTGGAGTGTGAACGCCTCTGAGCTGCTGAAAAAGGCCCAGCAAAGACTGTACTTCCTGAGAATTCTCAGGAAGAATAACATCTCACAGAGACTACTGGTGTCCTTTTTCCGTGCCTCAATAGAGAGCATACTTACGTACTGCATGTGCGTATGGTACACCAGCTGCACAGCGGCTCAGAGGAAAGCGCTCCAGAGGGTCATCATCACCGCCCAGAAGATCATCGGCTGCCCCCTCCCCACACTGGAAGAACTACATCATTCCCGCTGTCTCAAAAAAGCCCATAGGATCATAAAGGACACCCACCATCCCGCTCACTCTCTGTTCCAACTGTTGCCCTCAGGCAGGCGGTACAGAGCATTAAATGCAAGGACAAACAGACTCAAACACAGCTTTTATCCAACTGCAATAACCACCCTCAATGCTCAAAAGAGAAAATGAACCATGACAGAAAAGTATGCATGTGGTGTGTATGACTGTGTTTTATGTTTTATGCCTGCTATTTATTCTTTTATGTTGCACTGACAAGAAGTACTTTAAATTTCGTTGTACCTGTGACAATGACAATAAAGATCTATCTATCTATCTATGTTTACTGGGCTGTTCTTTTCATATCGTGCACATTTGACCAGTTGTGTAGGCTAAATAAACAAACACAAACAGTGGCAACTTTGGCGCTGTACACACATCGTAGCTACACTGCGAACAGACGAGAGAGGTGAGCTATCTTCGTTTCATTTTTAGACTAGCCAATTATACTTTCCCGGCATTTTAAATATGCTTAATCACATTCAAACGTCGATCGGAGTGAAGCAGACAACTAGAAGTATAAATTTCACCTGGGGGAGACATGTGAGAGAATATATTTTTGGAAATCATGCAGAAAAGTGCATTCATCTATCGGTCGAAAAACGCCAAAGCTGGACATATGAGCTCCAAGAAGATTCTAGCAGCGAGTGTTAATTTCAACACAACGCATGTAGCCTATGATAAGATGTCAGTGGCAAGTTGCAAACCAACATCCCGGTGAACAACAGTCGTCCGTGGACGGCTAAATTGTGTTGGAAACGCGTCTTGGACGCCTAGGAGCTTGAGGAGTCGCGGCCTGAAGAGGACGTGGTGCCCTCTATCCTGCTACTGGACAAAGAGGTTGTAGCAGCGATTCTCTAGCGGTTGCTACACGGGGGAATTTAATTGTATAGGGTCCAATTGGCTACCAAATTGGGAGAAAAAGGGAAAAATTTAAAACTAAGTCAATAAATTTTTCCCACAATAAAATGTAGTCGCAATAGATGCTTTTCCTTCGTCTAACGCCTCTCCATGCGCCAAATTATTGTGTCGTTTCGACAGGGTATTAACATTTGTTCAGAACCAATCAGGGACAGCTAGGTTATGCCACTGGGGTCACTGGTTCTATATACTGCTTATATCTATTGTCACTGCACTCACTCGTAGGGGCGGGACCAGAAGAGGAAGCAATCCTTGGTCTAAAAGGCGTAATGCCAGGCTTGGATCTTGGGACAAGATAGGCTGTATTTTTGAGTGGAAGTCGAGTCCATGGAGATGGAGATGATAGTAGCCTACCCTGAACAAGCTTTTGTGGACACAGTTCGTAACATAATAAATTGACTGCCTTATCACTCATCTTCAACATGCTTGTCATATTCATTTTGGAGCGAGCTATGCTGTGTTTACTACAACAACAACAAAATTATGAACAATAGCCTAACGTTATTAGGCTAAGTTACTTGGTTGTTTAGGCCTATATACAGTCTATGGAACGAGCAAAACCTAACCGGACATTTGTACGCCTGGATAGATTTTCTTTCCCAAAATTAGGAAAATGTGAGGGGAACAGAGCAGTGTATGTTTGTACTGACTCAATACGGGGATGTTTAAAATAAAACCAATAATTTATCGGAAAAGAACACAGAGTTTGTGTTAATGCCAGCTACGATGTAATATAGACCTACTATGCTTTAGCTAGCGTGTGCACCCACTAACCTACAATGCCTACTTTATCTGGAAGAGTTTTCAGAACGCTTTCATCCATAGACTGTATAAAAATAGGTTTCATCAGATGCTGTGGAAAACCGTGACAGACGGCTCTGCCTCTCACAGTCAAGTTAGCGGTTAGCCAATAAGACGGTGATGGTTTGCTCATTTAACAGACTATGGTAACAGCTTGCTACCTTTCTAGCGGTGCTAGGGACATTTACAATAAAAGTAGTCTCGTCAAAATAACATCTGTGTGTCTGTGATTGATTGACCGTCAATATAGTTTAGCGTTATCCTATGTTCGGCCATGTGTGGTGATGCATTAGCTTACGTGCGTCTAGATGTTCGGTGAATTGAAGATAACTGAATGAACGTTAATTGTGTGACAAATTTCACACATTCAATGCCAATAAATAACACAGTAAAATCCAGGATGAAAATTAAATGTTATACTATAAAACTAGCTACTTAATGAAGTTTACCGCAAGTTTGTTTCGCAATAGAAATGGTTGGCTTGGTTAAGGTCAGGTCATGGGCTTCTCCACCCCAAACTGTCAGTCATACTGACCACGATGACCATATCCGTTCGACCCTGCTCCCGACAACGTCACTTCGGCTTCACGGAGCAGACGCAGTTTGTACAAACATGGCGGCGAAAAAGACTTCCGGAGACTCAAAACGGTTTTTACGAGGCCGTGGGAAGGCAATGGGTGACGTCACAGTGACTTTGTCCATATTTTTATACAGTCTATGACATAAGCCTACGATTTATTTTGATCAATTTGAAACTGTGGCGGTTGAAATTAAACTGTGGTGGGCCCACATTAATGGGAAACACTGGGTTTAATAGCCCACCCCCTATTGGTGTGGGCGGTACCGCTGCAGGTTACCAAAAAGTTTATAAGGCTTTATTTCAGAGTAGTGCAAACCAGGCGAAATGTCCTTTTTAAATTCAAGGTCATATAGGTTTAAAAAACAAAGAAAACTCACAGATACTATTCTCTCAATGTACCAAACTTTATATTTACCAAAAATATAATAATTATAATACAGTTCTGCACTATTATGTAAAAATAAAAAAACATGCATACATATAGCCTACATTGTAAAAGAAGTTGTGATATTCCAAAGTATGGATACTTAAAGCTAGAGTATGCAACTCTAGCTTTACCCCATGTAGGAACATTCCCTTGGGCTGGTTTAGTTCTAATTATGCTAATAAAAATATTTTTTACAAATGGGTATTTATATAATAGAGACTGACACTTATTATCGTAATACAGTATATCTGACAGCAGCATATTTAGCATTTCTGTTCTTTCATGAAATAAATGTGATGCTTAAATACAAAATAGACCTTTTTAAATAAAAAACAGCAATAAAAAATAGGCAGGCAATAACATAACACAGGCAATCAGAAGATATGGAGTGGTAAACTATGAAGATTGATTTAATAAAACTCAAATTAAATGTGCACATGCTAGGTCACCTGCTAGGTCTCTGCCACTCTGGCTGCTAATGCCAGCCATGAAAGGCCATAAATCGTACGGGCTGCTAGTCCTGAAAGGCCATAAATCGTACGACTGTATATTTTGATGTGTAAGCTTTAATGGTTGTACAAGCAATAGAGGCATGTCTCCATGGTAGATACTGTCTTCAAATGCACTTTTTTCATTTTGCTGACTATTTAACATGGTAAAAGTGCGCCAAATTTATTCGTAGCTCATCGGTGGCGGCTGTATCTCAGTAATTGCTGCCTTGTGGGGTCAGAGTTTTGCCTTATTTCTCTCGCTCTTTGATGGAGGTTTCACTCATGTGCATCTGAAAAACAGGCACAGAAACACTTGGACAATAAAAACTCATCTGTAATGAATTCAATACCAATCCTCTGGTCTGTTCCTTTAAATGGCGTTTTAAAGATCACTTGACTGAAGAAGGGTATTTTGTTGCTTTTATGCTTGTCAATGTGATTTCTGCTGTATTTTAGAATGGTGCAGGCAGATTTTGAAGAGGCTGTCCTTCCCAGCTTCGGGCCTGGATCTTCTCTCCTTAATTCTCATGACAAAAGGAAACGGGAGCATGAATATGCAGGAGACCTTATGAAAGGAAATATTACACACAATTACATTTCCTTTTCTTCAATTTCCATGGTGAGTATGGCAGCGCAGACAGAAGCAGTCTGGCTGAACTAGCAGCCATTCTCCTATGCTGGCCAACAAACCACACAACCCTGTAACAAACCAAATTAAATCTATATTTGGTGGAAAATGCTCTTGTAGAAATCTGTGTAACTTGAGTGCCCTGATACAACCTTTCATTAAATTCAGTGTTCTGGATCAGCTTGTCTTTGTATTGTTGTAGTTTTGTAAAGGATGGAATGCAATTAGTTTTCAATGTTTTTATATGGTGATGGGATGCATCTCATTCAAACTAAAATCTCTTTTAAAGAGATTGACTGAGTGCAAGATGAGGCACCATATCTGACACCATCATTTGGTGGATTTTTGATAAATTCTTGTGGTAAACTGACTGACAGGGAATGCCTGAACCTCCTTGAGGTTACAGGAAGTAAGGGTAGCTCCAGTGTACAATCCACATGTTGAAAGTGCACGAAGCTTGTGGGCAAAAGACAGGACCGAAGGGGTATCTGGCACACAATGGGTAGAGAACAATCCGACCAATGAAAACCCTCAATTCCTAAGTGATATCGCTGCCAATTAGCACTTTGCTTAGGCATCGTTTGCCTTGTGCTTGGCGCATTATTTTTTTGTGCAGTGAGAGAATACTATTGTATAGGAGAAATGAGTGTGTCGACAAACCATGAGACTCCTTAAGAACCTAATCATCCAAACCTCCATGTAACAGGTCACGCGGAAGCACGTTTTCATGACTGACGTTTTCAATGCTCAGTAATAACATGTTACGATCGGTGGACAGGGACCCAAAAGCAGGCAGGGGTAGAGAAAACCGAAGTTTAATAATAGCAAAAGTACAGTTCCAAATCCAAAGAGGCGTCAAAAACAGGCAGGGGTCAGTAACGGGAAGGCACGGCAGAGGTACAAAAACAAAATCCAGAATCAGGGTCGCGAGAACACGGACTGAGGTCAAAACCAGGATGGCAATCAGATAGAAAAACAAAACAAACAACAGAAACACAGACTCGGAAAACAACTCAAACAAGAAATACTCGGAAACAGATAAGCTCACTCGGGGGGGGGGGGGAAACAGGCAACAGACTAACGCGTATAAATTTTTGTAAGACGAACTCGCAACGAGGGACTAAAACAGCAGGTATAAATGCAGGTGTAGACAGGTGCAAACACTTAGCTTGAGAATAGCAGGAAATCGAAAACAGCTTGAGAACTGAGACACGTAACAAGGCGATTAGTAATTCGTTAGTAGTTATCCTATCCTAGCCCTGACGTTAGTAGTTAGTTAACAAGACAATGACTGGATACGTAAGGAAACATTAAACAGCTGTGGAATTCAAATTCTATTAAACCCTGACGTTAGTAGATTAGTTAACCGGAACGGGACAGTAGGCGGGGCCCGGGACGGGACCGGATGCGGGGCCCGGGACAGGACAGGAGGCGGGGCCCAGGACGGGACAGGAGGCGGGGCCCGGGACGGGACAGGAGGCGGGGCCCGGGACGGGACAGGAGGCGGGGCCCGGGACGGGACAGGAGGCGGGCCCGGGACGGGACAGGAGACGGGGCCCGGGACGGGACAGGAGGCGGGGCCCGGGACGGGACAGGAGGCGGGGCCCGGGACGGGACAGGAGGCGTGGAACGAGACGGGAAGACAATGGATCCTTCGTCAACGGGTTGCCGAGCACAGGGCTAGACGGGTTCCCGCGAATGAAGGTTTCGGGTTGTGGCTAGGCTCAGAGCTGGTCCGATGGAGCGAGACAACTCCGAGCCTAATGGAGTGGGATCTGGGTTGAGGAGTCCGGGGTGATGGGTGGTGGTCGGCATGACGGCGGGCAAACTCCGGATTTTGCCCCCAGATCCCCATGAGGTATTCCTCATAGGAATCAGAACCGAAGGGATCGATCTCCATGGGGTAGATAGGCCTGCTGGGTTCCAGATGGCGAGTTCGTACTGTTACGATCGGTGGACAGGGACCCAAAAGCAGGCAGGGGTAGAGAAAACCGAAGTTTAATAATAGCAAAAGTACAGTTCCAAATCCAAAGAGGCGTCAAAAACAGGCAGGGGTCAGTAACGGGAAGGCACGGCAGAGGTACAAAAACAAAATCCAGAATCAGGGTCGCGAGAACACGGACTGAGGTCAAAACTAGTTAGTAGTTATCCTATCCTAGCCCTGACGTTCGTAGTTAGTTAACAAGACAATGACTGGATAGGTAAGGAAACATTAAACAGCTGTGGAAACGTGATGAGAACTAGATTGTTAGATTGTGTTAGTAATAATTCTATTAAACCCTGACGTTAGTAGATTAGTTAACCACACCCGTGTTTAGCCAGTTAGTAATCATGCAGGTCCTATATAAGAATTAGTAGTGCAGGGTAATACGAATGAAGCGTACAGGAACAAAAGTAAAACTCTGAGAGGAAGCGAGAGAGACAGCACAGAACGCAAGGCTGCGGAAAACATGGAAAAATGTATGCTTCAGAAACTGACAATACTAAACATGACAGAATAACAAAACAGACTCAGAACATAACATAACATAACATCACAATGGTCAGTAATAACGGCATAATTTAGTGCTTCAAATCTTCAGGGGTTAAGATGAATCCGTTTTTAAAGCACACAGCACTTTGAGGGCTTTAAGAGAGACTTGTTTCAAGACGATAGGGGAGTTTAGGTTAACCTGAATGAAAGAACTCTGAAAGCAATTAATTCAAGCACCCGTAGAGGGTCACGGAGGGGCACTTTCTGATCAGTGCACAGGATTAACGCCGGAACATTACAGAATGCTCACAGCATGAATCAGCTGGGTTTCATTCTGAAAACACCAGACCCCAAGGACACTGCTGTAGATCTCTTTATGGGCAGAATATCAAGGACATCACAAAATGCTGTCATTTACCACTGTGTGAAGCTTTAAGAAGCCATTGGCACTAAACACAGGCACTTTTTTAACCTACAATACACAACTGTATTTCTCTTAGTACTGTTGGAATAACAGTGCTGTCCAAGGCAAGACCCCTTTGTAAAGTAGGTCTTTAATTCTCAGTTATATGGCTTGAATCTCTGGTATTAATTACCCATTATTCAGTATGAAAGACTTGCTTATTGCATCTCTAGATGTACTTGACTCAGACTTGTTTTACTTGTTTCTGCATGAGTAACAGAGAAAGCTGCAGGTTGAATACAGAATATATTTAATGCCAGTGTTCAAATAACTGCGAATGTAATGAAAAAGTTGAAGCATCAAATCCTGGATAAGGCAAAGTTCCTAAGGCATTTATCCTCCTGACTTCATTAAACATCCAGAAATGGCAGATGTGTGAATGTGTGTGTGCATGTGTTTTTCTTAATATTTTCTTGGCTTGGCAAATTCATGACAGTCTAGAGGCATATTTCCTCATTATTTAAGACCAATTCGTTCGAAAATAGGCCAGGAAAGTAACACTGTGTCATTTTATGTTGCTATTTGGATGCGGTTCTTAAGAAGATCTTCTGGACTGAAATTAATACAATCTACGCTGTTCTTACACAATGCAGTCAGAATATTAATCCTCATAATGACACAAAGTGTTCTATTTTCTGGCCGGTGCATGGCGCGTGGCGAGCCGTCACACTAACAATGTGGGATATTCATCACTTGTCATTTTTGATGTGCCTGAGCCCGTTTTGATGATTCGCCATGCACGGTAGTGGGAGGGGTTTTCCCCAAAACACAGATAAGGAGGTAATTCAACAGAGACGTGACATTGAAATACATATTGGCAATTTTATTGTAATGGTTTCAGTAGCGGTGAATCAAATACGATGGGAAGGGGGATCAGAACAAGTCACCCACAAAGGTGAGGACCACTAAGGGAGCTTAAACTGCTAATGGGTAGAACAGAAAAAGGAATAATCCTAGTAGCTAAACAGCTAAATAATAATCACCCAAGGAAAATAGGACAAACTCGAAAACACGAGTGAGAGCACAAAACAAAGTCTCCCGAGCTCAATACTAGAGATTACACGGGGAAACAATAGAAAAGAAACACCTTCGGCACGTAACACTAAAACGGCCGGTAAGAAGGTGAAATAAAAATGAAACAACAAAGGAGACTGTCTCAGAGAGAACAGCACCGAGTAAGTCGAACAGTATAGCTTCAACGAGGAATAATCCTCTACGTAAAAACTAATACGAAGAAGCAAGTCCCTCGTGAACATAAAGCAAGGCTTTAATGTCATGAGGTCGCTTGTACCTAACTATACCTGGCTCAATGTAAGTAGGAATGACAAAGAAGCACCGGGAAGCGGAAGTGAGGAGCTTAAATACCCCGCAGGCAGTAGCACAGGTGAAACGAATAATAGGTGAGGTGAAGCAAAACCCCAGAACGGAACCTGGGAAAAAATCTGATAGATTCCCAACCGGAAATAAAGGATGAGAATCGCACTGAAAAAGGAAAAATAAACCATGGACCATGACATTTATTGGTTAAATTTCAAGGAAACATCACCATTTTATTTATTGCCACAATTGTACTAGCAAGAAATGCATCTGATCAGTAATATCAAAGTTAAAAGAAACTTGTGCAAGTATTATAGACTGCCACCAGAAATAATAACAAACTACAGACGGGTGACAAATTAAAGGAAAATCCCCTACAGTGAGGGGCTACGTTATGCTGTGGGGAGCATTTTCCTGGGATGGTTTCGGGCCACTTGTCCCCTTAGAGGGAAGCGTCACTTTAAATCAATACAAAGTTATTCTGAGTGATCACCTTTATCCTATGATAATGACATGTCTATCCTGATGGGAGTGGTCTCTTCCAGGATGACACCGTCACCTTCCGTCCAGGCACCTACAACGTCAAACCGGATGCTCTGTCCCGTATGTTTTCCCCCCTTACCAGACCTGCAGTCCCAGAGACCATTCTACCGGCCTCTTGTGTCGTGGCTGCGGTCTCTTGGGAGATCGAAGGAGTCGTGAAGGCCGCCCAGGCCACCCACCCTAATCCCCACAGTAACCCTAACTCTACTCTGTTTGTTCCCGACTACGCCCGCTCCCAGGTTCTCCAATGGGTCCACGCCTCTCGTTTAGCCTGTCACCAGATCGCCAGGACTACCGCCCTGGTCAGGAGGAGTTTTTGGTGGCCCACCCTGAAAGAGGATACCTGTGTCTTCGTCCTCGCCTGTCCGGTGTGCGCCAGGAGCAAAGCTTCACATCAGCCTCCCGCTGGTCTCCTTCACCCCCTCCCCGTCCCGGGCCGTCCTTGGAGCCACATAGGGGTAGACTTTGTCACCGGTCTACCTCCTTCGGATGGCAACATGGCTATCCTGACCATCGTGGACCGATTCTCCAAGGCGGTCCACTTCATCCCCTTACCCAAACTCCCATCCGCCCTGGAGACAGCGGAGCTCCTGATGCTGCATGTGGTCAGGTTGCACGGGATCCCCGCTGACATCATCTCGGACCGTGGGCCCCAATTCTCCTCTCAGGTCTGTGCGTCCCTGGGCGCCTCTGCCAGCCTGTCATCGGGTTACCATCCGCAGTCCAATGGACAAACGGAGAGAGCCAACCAGGACCTGGGAGCTGCCCTGCGGTGCGTGTCAGCATGCAACCCGTCCTCCTGGAGCCAGTTCCTACCATGGGTGGAATACGCACACAACTCCCTGAAGAGCACCACCACTGGGATGTCTCCCTTTGAGTGTTCTTTGGGGTACCAACCTCCTCTACTGCCGCTCCAGGAGAAAGAGGTAGCTGTCCCGTCTGTCAGATCCCACCTCCTCAGATGCAAACGGGTGTGGAAGATGACGTGTACCGCCCTCCTTCGCCTCAACGCTCATACCCAACGTCTGGCGGACCTTCACAGAACCGCAGCCGCACAGTACAAGCCCGGACAGCAGGTCTGGCTGTCCACTTCCACCATTCCACTCCAGTCCACCTCCAAGAAACTACAGCCCCGATTCATCGGTCCTTTCCCCATCTTCAGCATCATCAACCCAGTCACGGTAAAGTTATCACTCCCCGCCTCACTCAAGATTAACCCGTGTTTTCATGTCAGTCAGGTCAAGCCCGTCACCTCCAGCCCTCTCAGCGGTCCCAAGGATATTCCACCACCACCCCGGATCATGGACGCCCCAGCCTACACGGTAAATCGTATCATGGACATTCGCCGTAGGGGTCGGGTTTCCAATATCTCGTGGACTGGGAGGGGTACGGCCCCGAAGAAAGGTCCTGGCTCCACAAGAGCCTTATTCTAGACCACTCCCTCATTCGGCAGTTCCATGAATTACATCCCACGAAAATGAAACCTGTGTGAACGCCAGGAGGTGTCCCTTACGGGGGGGGTACTGTGATGATCTCACTCCCGTCCTGTTGTAAACCGTGTTTTCCATCCATTTCACCCCGATTCGCTACTCGTCCCTCAGTCTATTCAATTCCCTGTGTGTCGTGCATTCTGCACGCTTCGCTCCGTTAACCACATTCGCACACAGGTGCTAATTGACACCAATTAAAGTGGGTATTTAGTTACCTGGTGTTCTTTGTCCTGTACCAGTTTGTTAATGCTCATTGTCTGAAACCTCTGGTCATATCGTTAAAGTCTACGTATTGTTAGCAATTTGAATGTATTGCTTTTCGTGGTCAAGGAGGTAGATCAAGGATACTCTTCAATTCAATTCGAAAGATTAAAACACTCTGTATTTATTTGTCAGCTCGAAGTCTTTACAGAAGAATACAATGGGTTAGTACATCTGTGGTCCTCTGGAAGCGCGCTCTCGCTCGCACGCTCTCCCCATCTCTGCTACTGTGGTGCTTATATACTGTTTGTTAAAAAGGGGTATGTCTTCTACCTTCCATTTTCATACATCACTGGGCGTATGATTTAAACCAATCTCAAGCGTTTAGAATTACACATGTCCAGTGCATGTCTAGTATTTTTCCACTAAGTTGTTTATGATAGAAACTCATCTTATGACAGTGTTTTTGTGGCAAATCCTTTATCTGAAGAATGTTTCTCAGGACATTTTCCTGTGGCCCTCCCTCTCAGAACTCTCAGAACACAGGCCCAAGGTCACCCATTCGAAACTCAACTACCACAGACAAGTTTATACATTCTATTACACCATGTACTTTCATAGAATTAATGTCAAATTCCCACAATTCCCTCCTTTGATCCCTTCTTGGGATCAACACTATACAGCGGTATTTCAAGCTTGTATGGGTGATATCTTCACTCAATACCTGAAGCAGGTACACATTGCAAACCCAGTTTTCTTAATTTTATTTACTCTATCAGGGTTATAATACTGGCACAGCGGTAAGCAATGATGTCAGAGCTCTTACTTAATCACCAGGAAAACTTCCAATAGGCAAAACCACAGAACTCTAGACTGAGTCTGCTGCTGATGAGGACATGTCTCTGTCCGATATCCATCTTAAGCGATACTCCTTCATTTTTAATACATTTTACTTTTTACCCTTCTATCAAGAGGAAAGAAAATCCTAGCATTTTGGCAACAGTGCATTGGCAGCTTTTTCTAAACATTTTATCACAATATAGTTACATGGGGGTTTCTTCTTCTTTGGTCCAAGTAGCCTCAACGTCGGACCAATGGACAGAGGAGAGGTTACTAGCACATCACTCAGCCACGGTCTTTCTTTGGCAGATTATGTAATGCCTCTATGTGTGTGTATTCTCTCTATCTGCCATTGATGAGGGAGCACATAGCTCCTGGTTGTGTAATTCTTTCTTCGTGTGTGTGTATATTCAGTGTTAGTGTTACTTTAATATACACCCAATCCCCGGGCGTATACCACCTAAGCCCCAAGGAAATGTCGTCTGTCCTTTTCCCCTGTTGGAAAATAATCTTGCACATTCTGGTTAAGTGTTACACATAGCTCGCCAGTTCCCTCTTGAGCTGTTCAAGCGGGGGTCCATTGTACGGACCTCATACAAACGGCATGGGCCCTCCTATGGTCGATTGTGCCCTATTGGGGAAAAACTGATACTTTCCAAATTATTATACATCACCACTTCCCCCCTTGCGCAATGGTCCTGCCCATGCGCATCCTTAATCACACTTTGCTCTGTGTGTGTTATCTGTTTATTAGTTGCTCGAGGTTGTGTGCTTCTGTCTTCTTGGGCCCAATATCTGCAGAGAAACCTGACAATTTCAGTTAGTCACACAGTACTTTGTCATCTCATCTCCAATCCCCTGTAATTCTTCACAGCAGTGATAATTCGTCCCTGGAATTATCATTGGAGTTCCTGTCATAAATTCAAAAAAGGGGAGAAATTAGCAATAATTAGTGGGGCCTAGTTCAGCTCTCATTGTCAGTAGAGCTGCTTGAGAGCCGCCACCCAGTTCCTGCTGGAAACAGAGAAGAACTCATTATTAGTCTTTTCCCTTCACATAGGGTACATTTTCACATACGGGGCAGCGTAGGATTTATTTGTCTGTTCAGTTTATTTATTTATCTTTGTTTTTGTTGTGCACCTAAACTGACAACCCCTTAGGAGAGATCGCATTGCCGGGTTTCACTTTGATGGTTTTTAGACAAAATCAAACAATTAAACACAAAACAAAACCACACAACTTAGGATGTAAATGAACCTAATTATTTATCTGCACCCGAACAAAAAACACAAACATTGGGAAGGTGGCCTTGCCCTCCACTTCCCCCAGCTTAAACAATTTTCTCCTACTTTTTCTTTGATCAGATCCTCATAACCAATCTTACATAGCACATCTGCTTCTATACATAATAGAGATAAGGCATTCAGCCTGCCTTATTGCATAGTTGTTCTGAGGGGATTTCCTAAACAAAACGCTTGTAAAACTAGTGTTTAACAAATAAACTGAAATAAATTTAACGATGTTCTATCAGAAAAGGCTGGAATAAACAAAACTAAATAGTACTGAAAATGAATTTATTCGTAAACTAAATGAATTAAAAATATCTCCAAGAATAGTATTAAACGTATTCAAGATATATAAAACGTACTTACATTTTAATCGATTAAACAGCCAGAGCTGAGTGTGCTATTGGACTAGTCATTACGCAACTCAAAGCAAGAATGAGGTAATGAATGCACATGCAATTAACACCAGTGACAGTTGGCAACTCTAGTATAGCCACATATTGGTTATATTTGTGTAGCCTATATAAAACATGGTTATAGCATGGCCTCCTTAAAATAGCCTACATTTATTGTGCTATTTCGATACAAAAGAAAACAAAAATGTGCTTTATTTAATCAATATCATTATTACAGATTTGAAATGGTTTAATAACGGGCAGACTTTCATTAACTCTTAGTTTGATAGTCACAGAATGGGCCTACATGGAAAATGTACAACATAGCCTAAAGTAGCCTATGTGATTTTGATTAGAAATGCTTGAACCGTTTTGCTTTCGGTAACGTTCCGCTGGGTGGACGTCAGATGCCAGTAGACCTACAGGTAGGCTACAGGTTTCGATCATTTTGTAAGATTGCAGGCTATATATTTTTTAAAAATGTGAAACTAATTTGTTGCTAATTTATTAGGCTACTGAGTAGCCCGTAGCAGTAGCCCGTATGCAGAGTAACTGATTCGGTTGACAATTATGTAGGCTACTGCGGTGCGGTAGTCAGCAGTTAAATTAAAAGCGGGCAACGCAGACCCTCTCTCTGCATGAAATCAAATCGCACATGCAGAAAATGGCACTCAAAACGAATTGTAACATTTTGCTTAAACACTAATATCTACTTTCACTTCTGAGGTACTAATTACATTCCAGGTAGCAAGGAAACATCGAATCAACCTCGCTAGCATGTTATTGGCAACAGTATCGGTCAGCAATTAATTTTTTTATGATTGAGCACTGACTTTCTGATGGTGATGGTCATCGATATATCAAGTCGACATGGGAACATTACACAGCTTCAATTATTTAAATCAAAGTCACTATACCGATGACTGACATTGATTTTTCACTTTGATAAATCAAATTCAGATGCGCTTTCTTTTTTTTAAAAACCCGTTAGAATACAGTCCTCCTGTAGCTATATTCCTCTCAATGCAGCAAAAACCATCCAATCATAAGCGAACAATGTCTCAACACTCCTCCATTCCTTTATCCACAGAATGTGCCCTTTGCAACATTCTGTTTACTGCACAGGACTTTCTGTTCTAGTTTCACATGCATAAGCCTTCAATCTCCTTTCACCAGACCCCCCCTTTATGACTAACAGGTTTTGTCTGATTGTGTCAAAACCTTCCAGTAAACATGTGATCATACATTTTGGATAATAAACACCTCTATTTAATAGCTTTAATCATTGAGTAATGCATAGATTTATTTTTCTCTAACATATCCCTCCTTTTATCACCTTTAGTGATAAATATACATTAAAAACATAAAAATATTCAAAATGAACTTAACCGCAAATGTTTGTGGTTAATGCCAACGTTTATCAATTTGTTATTTTTTCTTACCTAAGAATCCCGATATCTCACGATGGAAAATGTAATAAACACTTAGATCCTTCGAGCCTCCCACTGTCTGGGGCGCAGCTCCAGGCTAGATCCCTTTCCGCTGAATTCCTTTCCCCAAACTCCTCTGAGTGAAAGGAAATTCAGCTTTCCTGCTTCCCAATGCTTTCTTTTCAAAAACACTGATCACAGAAAGCACTACTCGCTTACTAACTCATTCGGTTTCAGCTTATAGTGGCCTGACTGTACATTGAGCCGGACGCAGCGGCCATGGGCTCCACTACAGGGACATCACCCAGGTGCTCCACTACAGGGATGCAACCCATGTGCTCCACTACAGGGAAGTCACTCAGGTGCTCCACTACAGGGAAGCCACTCAGGCGCTCCACCACAGGGAAGCCACCCAGGTGCTCCACCACAGGGAAGCCACTCTTGGTCTTACTGCTGTATGCGACCCGACCGGCCGGTGACCCAGTCGATAGCGATCCCCAGTCCTGCATCTAATCAGGACCCCGTAGTAGCTGTTAACCACCCGGTTAGGAACCGACGGTCTGATCCCTATCCCACTTTGCTATGGGTATAGAAACTTTGACCGTTTTCACCAGCCTTGCCTGTTCACAGAGGTCGTCTCTTACGCCCCTCTGCTAGGTGTGGACTGTCATCCACGTACCACGTACTGCCTGCACACTTACATGCGACAGCTACGCCGACTAGACGGTACCACGGCAGTATGTCCATTCATACTTCATCAGACACGGGGGCCTTCAGTCTTCTCCCCAGCACTATATTACGTCTTTAACGTGCCCTCGGAACTTTGCAGTTCCGCCGCCACCTGTTAAGGGCTAGGTTCGGGGGGCCTAATCCCCTGCCTAGCCCCTTGTAATTGAAATCGGTGCTCGGCCCGACCTCCCTGCTAGAAAGAAATTACCATCACGTTATCATGGCAACTCACACCGTGACCCTTGTTGTGAAACAACCCGTATTAGAGTTCAGCTTTAAACACTTAATGTTTGCTTTGCTAATGTTGTGACAAATTATAGATTATTCATTATTTATATACAATTATATAACATACTGTAGGACCAACTATATTAAAATGTAGTGTTAATATGAATATGTTTTTCTGTGGCAGGATGAATCACACAAAAAAGCCCACATGTGAACAGCAGCACACATTCAAGGCCTCAGATTCAAGGGCAGACAATCACGCCGGAAAAATGAGCTCATTATTTGTATCGGAGTGTGCTCAATGAACAATGGTCCCAAGCTAGGCACCCAACATGAGCTCATCTCGACACCTGTAAATCAAGGACATATACACACACCCACATGCAGGGAAATTGAAGAAAAACTCGCTCTCAGCGGAAACAGCCATATTGCAAATACACTCCTCAAAATTTCCCATGGCGAGGTTTAGTTATCTCAAAAAGTAGGCAATGGACCCATTCATTCACACACACACGCACACACACAAGCAATTAAATGTTCCTAGCCCGTCTGAAGTGATAAGCATGAATTACTCCCTACACATTCTTTGGGGCCTGATTGTCGGGAGGAACATTCAGTACCCTAGCCTTGAAAATGTATGTGTGTGTGCAGTTTGAGGAACTGATAGAATTTATTAAATCCAAAGAAAACATTTATCTTCTATCTTTACAAACATTGGTGTAAAAACTATGTATTGAACTACTATTGTCAAACCGTGACTAGGATGTTTCTGATATGATTAAATCATAGCATTTCATCAAAACTACCATATAAATAAGGGTCATATGTAATGCTTAATTAGGACCGGCAGAGACCGCTGCAGACCATGGAAAAAGTAATCGCCCAGGTAATGGGAACACCAAAAAAAAAGGAGGGGGGGGTCGCAATAACACATAAGATGTCAGCTGAACTTCATGGTGCGCTGTTATGTTTTGCTTCTGTCATTAACGGACTTGTTTTTACGTCTTGCGGGTGAGCATGAAATTGACGGACTCAGACTGGACTGTGTGATTGAGTGTCTTTAACATATGTATGTTTAGCCGATCAGCCTGGGTATGTATATTCGTGCAAATCTTTTATAATAAATTACGTTATACCAGACTCTAGAATGTTGTGTATATTTTGGAAGAAAGTTTGAATTACGTGTAGTGGAATGGTCCCGACCCCTCCCGACAGGGCAGTGATAGGATTGTTCGATTTATTATACTTCACAGCTTTAAATGTTTGCTTTGCTAGCATGAAGCTATAACTGTATAACTATAACTGCGTGTATTATCTGCATTAACCAGAGGTTTAAAATCAGTACATTGGCCTGCATTACTTATTTATTTATTTGGTAAATCAGACCTTTTTCTTCACGAGATTCAGGGTGCTCATGCCGAACTACAGTTCCCTTTATACAACATCATCTCAACAACCATTTTATGTTATTTATTTCACTTAAATTAAAGCCTGCTAATATATATGTAAGTTTCTGTATTGCCATACCCGTTCTGTATACAGAATCTTCTAGATTTACAGAACTCTGGTTAAAATCTTTACCACGAAATGTCTCTTGGTTATCGAATCGTCAATCTTGTCTGTTACAAAATGACGCTTGAGTTTGTACTCAATTTATTTCTTTCAAACACTTTGAAGGACAAAAAATACGGTTCGGTTATCATGCTGAGATCAATCTTAGTTTTTATTTATTTATAACCATAGGCTAAAACCTTCTCCACAGCGAATTCGCTGTAGCCAGTAGCCTATGCTATTTGAGCACAATAAACTGCAACAGACTGTATCGGCCTTGTTTTGCCCCACAAGACGTCTGCAACTAAATCGAATCACTACCTGAAAATAGAGAACTGAGTAGCACATAACTCCAAGCCAGTCAAAGGACAAAATTACAAATTAGTGCGCTCAGAATTTTCCATGAAAATAAACTGCATATATGTATAATATCATATAATATATATGTAATGTAATAACAAATTAACTAATAACGCAAATTGAATTACACTTTCACTTCCTTCTATGTTGTCTTGCTTTCTGTCACAATCCTATGCAAGTTTCCCTCGCGTATAACTTCCACTTATCTATCTGTACTAACCATAAACTTAATCAACCGTAAACTCTGATTAAGATCTTCCACACTTCTCTGCACAACACTGTTTACACTTTCCCAGGCGGGTCTTCATTACGATGCGTCTGATCATAAGTTTCACAAATCTTATAGTACACTGAGATTATAACACAAACTATTGCAAATATATCATACATTGTAGTATAGCTCCGGAGACACAGAAAATAATTGGGCACATAATTTAACTCTTTTTCTTAAGTTCTCTCCTACATGAGCTATTACGGTAATTCTGGTAGTCAGGTTACCACTTCAAAACGAAAACTACGGGATCAAATCAGGAGAGAGGTTTATAGCAATTTTAACAAAATAAACTCGCTGCTTATTTCACTCAAGGTGTAAAGGGTTCAAAGCACTGCAAGTTTTTTAGTTTTCCTTCATAAATTCACCAATAATGTGCCTTCTACCCACTTAATAACTGCTCACTTCATTACGAAGGCTACAACTCAACAAGCCAAAAGTATTTGGATGCCTTTATGCGTGCACCATTTACTTGTCTGTTCTTCCAGTCTCTCCGCTATCGGTATTGGCTGCCCAAGACCAACAGGACACTATAATTTGTTCAATCAGATCACCATATACCATGAGTTGGGCTTTCCATTCACTTTGAAATCACATTATTCTGGGTCAAACAATTTACAGGTTTTTTCTTTTTAACCTACTCAGCTGATTTAACATAAACACAACACAGCTCATACACAACCCACACAGCGCTGTAATCTCATACTTGTGTCGACACACATTCATTCTCTGGCCAGCATGGTAAATAAAAAATAAACTTTGATCTTGCTGATTTATCACTCATACACAACCCACACTTCTCTTTTTCTCAGACAAAAATGGTTTGTCTGGCTCGGGGAACCATCCCAATTTGTTCCACTCGGCTAAATATTTAGTCCATTTATCACGACGTTTTTTCAATTCCTGGGCACATAGTTTAGTACTCAGATTGTCCCATAGTTTATGCAACACTTCTACTGTAGTAGCCTTTTTTTATTTATTCCGTAAAACGTTATTTATTACTTAGATATTGACTCGTTTTAATTTCTACTTTTTACTTGATATGTTTGATTAGGATCCACAATTTAACAGTTCTAATTAAATTAACACAAATTACCACAACATTATTTACAATATCAGTTATATGGCAGTCATTGGCTGTGATCAGCTGCATTCAGTTACTCATTTAATTTTCTCAATGCCTCATTACGTCTGCATTAACAGAAAATATTTTCACTGAATCAGTATCACGAAGGCTCACAATGACTGGCAGCGTCGTGTAGACAAACACACCCACAGTTTTGTGACGTTAATTTTTATCCCCTTTTAGCTTTTTAATACAGCAGACATACAACAGATAAAAACTCAAAAACCTGTTTATGAATCAAAACTGTATTCCATGAATCAAGTCCTTTTGTATGTTTTCACTCGTGGCTTTAGCGCAATTCTAGCTCGACTGTCTGGTTCGAATTACCTCAATATATTAAATGTCGACTATTTGGTTCGACGGACCTTACATTGATATCACTAGATCAATGTATACCACAGTAATTTGCGTATTTCGTTTCAGAGGTGCATATGCGTCGCTCCACTATGTAACTATTGATACTGGCCCAGAATCCTAAGGCTGAATTCGTTTCCAAAGGACTACTCCCTTAGTATCTCATTACATAGGTCCCACAAATAATGGACCCGCAAATTTTTAATTACACACAACCAAAGAATATTTTATTCTGTGTCTTCACTACACTTTTTATCCTTATTCTTTGTCAAGTTGGGTCATGGAACCAAAGAATATTTTATTCTGTGTCTTCACTACACTTTTTATCCTTATTCTTCGTCAAGTTGGGTCATGGAATACACCTTAATACATTTATATTCGTTCTGACAAATTTAGTTTTCACAAATCAGTTTTATATCTAAAATTTTGGAAATAGTCAGTTATATTTCTCAGACATCCCCTAAATTATCCTAGGCAGATTTTATGAAAAAGGTTCTGCTTACCTTATCTTTTTGAGGCCTCGGAATGTCCAAGAGATTAAACCAGCAATTTCTTTTCTTTTGGACTCGTCCGAGATCCAAGATCTCCCTCCTCCACGTCGGGATCACCAATTTGTTAGCAATTTAAAGTATTGCTTTTCGTGGTCAAGGAGGTAGATCAAGGATACTCTTCAATTCAATTCGAAAGATTAAAACACTTTGTATTTATTTGTCAGCTCGAAGTCTTTACAGAAGAATACAATGGGTTAGTACATCTGTGGTCCTCTGGAAGCGCGCTCGAAGCGCACTCTCGCTCGCACGCTCTCGCGCGCACTCTCGCTCCATCTCTGCTACTGTGGTGCTTATATACTGTTTGCTAAAAAGGGGTTTGTACATCACTGGGCGTATGATTTTAAACCAATCAAGCGTTTAGAATTACACATGTCCAGTGCATGTCTAGTATTTTCCCATTATGATAGAAACTCTATTTGGTGCTTGGTGTTTTTGCACACAAGGCTGCTTCTGTGGCAACTCCTTTATCTGAAGAATGTTTCTCAGGACAATTCTCTGTGGCCCTCCCTCTCAGAACACAGGCCCAAGGTCACCCATTCGAAACTCAACTACCACAGACAAGTTTATACATTCTATTACAACATATACTTTTATAGGATTAAATGTCAGATTCCCACAGTATGAGCTGTACAACATCCGGTTTTCATTGTGTGCACAGGAGACACCTTTGTATACCATGTGA